>CM067330.1:2772500-3325000 GCA_034376525.1 Nicotiana benthamiana | reverse complement strand
CAACTAAAAATAAAAGATGAGGACTGTTCTAGCCTAAAACTCAAACCTCATTATCATTCATAGGTCTGAAGTTAGGAGTCGGCATTCTGACTTTCAATCCAAATTATTATAGTTTGAAACTTTATATTCATTTTGTAAGCATACAAATTTTATTGGAATTAAATTCATAAAATAATTGGACTATATTTTAAATTCAAGATATATTAGTTGAAATAAATTTATTGGGCTAATATAATTAGATTAATTATATAAGTTTAACGTATATGGATTAAATAAATAAGTCTTACTCTATTGGGCTAGCCCAATAAAAACGTGCTGAGCACACTTCATTAAGCCCAAGATGACATCTTTCTAAAGCCCTGTTGGTCCCATGTGTCAAATGACGTGGCGTGCCAAGTCAAACGGAAGAGCCAATAGGATCATGCCACATTTCAAGATAATAAAACATGCCAAGTCACACTAAAAGGCCAGTGAAATCGCTCCATGTGTGCAAGTGACATGTTCTGGCCAATCAAATGCGGTCATGTCACACTTTAATTTGATTGATCGGAAAGAGTTTGTTCTTATCACAACTCTTCCTTCCAAAACTATAAATATGGGTCTTCATAACTCAGAAAAGACGCCAGAAGTTATAACAAGAAGCAAGAAAGAGCTCGTGGATCAAACGCTGCAAATTTCTCCACAAGTGTCAAGCTTCAAGCAATCAAGTTCAAGTTCAAGCAATCAAGTTCGAGTCAAGAACGAAGAACAAACAATTTCGAGCTCAAGAACAAGATCACCATTCGTGGTAACAAATATAGATTCAAGATCAAGCTCCAATGCCCTTGAATTTATTTACCATTGGAAAGAAGAATCAGAGGATTAATAGAGATTATACGCTCAAATATTCGAAATAAAATACTACGATTGTTGCGATATTTTTCGGTCTTGATTTTATTTTCTCGACACAAATTTATTGTCTACAAATTTTGGCATGCCCAGTGGGACCATCTCTACCTCTCATCTCAACTTTTCGATCACCAAAGTTCAAGAACATTGAAATGGCTCAAAAGAAAATCAACTCCGGTTCAACTTCCACTAAGGCTGCTAATTCCAGGTTCCACGCTGATGTGGAAAGAATCCTCGATATCACTTTTGGAAGCTTTGGACCAGTTACGAGGAGCAATGCAAGCTTTTTAGGACAACAAGCACCCCAAGCGTCATCTGCATCAACCCTTGTTTTCAGATCTTCTTCCTCAAAAGGAACAAGATCTTCCACAAACGCATCAGAAGGAGGAAGCGATGTTGCTGAAAAGATCAGGAAACCACTGGCTCTACTTGACCTCTCCGGTTCCAAACACTCTGCTGTGAAGGAAGATGATGATGCTTCAAGTGATGGATCCTCCCCAATCACACCACATAGCGTGAGCCAATCAAGGATCAATCTGTGTGAAAATCCATGCCACTCTCCGTCATCCACGACAATCGTGCAAGCCATGGTGACAAACACTTCATCCATGGAGGAGCAGTTGGCAAATTTGACGGAAGCAATCACTGGCTTGACTAAATGCATGCAAAATCAAGAGGATAGAATTGACAAGCTAACAGACAGGGTGGGAATCTTGATGGAGGAAGAATCTACCCATGCATCCGGCAAGCTCCTAGAAGTTCTAGAGAGCTACTCTCCCCCGAGACAAGCAACATCCACTAAGGCTATCCCTGTCTCATCTGAAGGGATGATTCTAATCGATCAATTGAAGGAGTTCATTGAAGTAACCATCAAGAACAAATATGAAGTTGCTGCTAAGTCCTCCCTTACATATGCAAAGCCATACACTACACAGGTCGATATGTTAAAGATGCTTGCTGGCTATCAACCTCCAAAGTTTCAACAGTTTGATGGTAAAGGTAACCGAAAGCAACATGTGGCACACTTTGTTGAGACATGTAACAATGCTGGGATTTATGGAGACTACCTCGTTAAACAGTTTGTTCGCTTATTAAAAGGAAATGCTTTTGATTGGTACACGTACCTTTAGGCTAGATCTATCGATAGCTGGGATCAACTAGAGTCAGAGTTCCTCAATCGCTTTTATAGAGCTAGACTCACTGTGAGTATGATAGAGCTCACAAATACTCGTCAAAGAAAGGGGGAACCAGTTATCGACTTTATCAATCGATGGAGGAATGCAAGACTCAACTGTAAAGACAGGCTTAGTGAAGCTTGGGGCATAGAGATGTGTATCCAAGGCATGCATTGGAGATTGCACTACATCTTGCAAGGTATCAAACCTAGCACATTTGAAGAACTTGCAACTCGTGCCCATGACATGGAATTAAGCATGTTCTCCGCTGGAAATGAAAGGCTGCCCATCTATGAATCTCGCAAAGTGAATGACAAGCAAGAAGTTAAGAAGTGGGGCAAGTTTGCACCCAAGTCTGAAAGCAAAGAAGCTATGAATGTCAATACATCACTTATGAAGTTCATGATGAAGGTGGGCAAGAAGCAGAGTATGAAATCAACTTCTTTTCAAGACAAGGCAAGTGGAAAGTTGACTCTAAAATAAATTCAAGAGAAACAGTACCCATTCCTTGATTCTGATGTGCCAGCCATTTTCAAAGAGCTCCTCGAGTTAAATCTCATTGAGCTTCCGGAGATGAAGCGACCAAATGAAGCTGGGAAAACAAATGACCCAAATTACTGCAAATATTGTCGACTTGTAAGCCACCCTCTGGAGAAGTGCTTTGTCTTCAAGGATAAGGTCATGGACTTGGCTCGCGAGAAGAAGATCGTTCTTGAAGATGAGAAAGCGGGCGCAAACCAAGTCTCTATCACCTTTGGCTCATTCAGTCTAGATGAATTATGTGGTTTTAAGAAATTAAAGATGAAGAATTATTAGAGAGTGACAAAGCTGAAGTCAACCAACCCGATGATGATGAAGGATGGATGTTCGTGACTTGTCATAGGCGCCGCAGAAGAAGCCCACCAAGAGAATCAGTAGAACAACCAACAAGGAAGATGATGGTAAAGAGACCAATGAAAAAAATCCAATTAGGCATTTGAAGAAAACAAAGGTGGAGATGCACCACCCTCAAAGGCCACGAAATCCAGTAACATTGGAGGAATTTTTACCAAGTTGGTTCCGCACGAAAAATTCCCATGAGGACATTGATGCCTTTTGTTTCCACGCTGACAAAGGGGAAGAAAAGAGTGATGACCTACTGTTGGCACTATCTTTGGAAAAGCCTATCCACTCCACTCCTCAAGAAGTTAATGCTTGTGAGGAAAAGGTCACGTTACAAATGACGATATTTTGCTAGGTGACACTCCTCATAACCGCCCATTGTACTTGGTTGCTATATATGTGATGAAAGGGTAAATCGGATTTTGGTTGATGGAGGATCCTCAGTGAACATTTTACCAATCCACATTGTGAAAGAACTTGGTATTCCCATGAACGAACTCACAGAAAGTCGTGTGATGATCCAAGGATTCAACCAAGGAGGGTAGAGAGCCATAGGCGCGATCAGGCTGGGAATCACTATTTAGATATGCAATCCAGTGCATGACTGCATGTGATCGACGCGAAGACTTCATACAATGTTTTGATTGGGAGGCCTTGGATACATGAGAATAAAATTGTTCCATCTACTTACCATCAATGTCTAAAATACTACCAGGGTGAAGTCGAGAAGACAATAGTTACTGATGATGTGCCATTCACCGAGGCTGAGTCACACTTTGCCGATGCAAAGTTCTACTTGAAGAATCGCATTGTAAAGGAGCTGAAAGCCGATGATGGTATGAAAAGAAAGAATGATGAACCCATAACCAAATGAGCTGAGATGACCATGGGTAAAGCCGAAGCTCTTACATAGGAGGTGCCTGCCAACATAAATAAATCTCATAAAGGGGGCATTGTGTCCTATGGAAATAAAGTAATTCACGTACTCCAATATGTCCCTAAAAGGAAGAAAAACGAGGGCGAGTCATACAATATCCAAATCTACATATCAGAGGAGTTAACTCTTCCGGTTAGACGAATCAAGGCAGTAAAGTCGTCCTCAATGCCGCTTGCAGGGTTTGTGGCCCAAAATCGTTTGCAGAATGTGGCACTCCCTACACAGCGAACAGATAAAGGTTTTGACCCTAATGCTTACAAGCTATTTGCAAAAGCTGGATACAATCCCAACGAGCCATCAAAGTTAGGGAAACTCCCATCATAAGCTACAACGAGGCAACCACGTGAAGGTTTGGGATACAAGCAACCGTCACTAGTGCGCATTTCAATAAGAAGGAGAGTAGCAAGTATATTACTGTAGAAGATGAATCAGCCGCTTCTAACAAGCCTTCTGTCTTTGATCGACTAGGAAGATCATATGCGAGGACCTCCGTGTTTGAAATATTAGGTCCAATAAAGAAGGGGAACAAGTTTCGGAGAAATTTTCAAAGCATAAGAACACCTGCTTCACCTAAAATCCAGGAGATCTCTAAAGATTTCCAAAGTTTGGTTCCTTAAAGAATGAGGCGACAAACAAAACATGTAGTTTCATGTGAAGAAATACTAAAGGTAAAGCCATATATTGTGGTCTACACTAAGGAACGTGATGAAGATAAAGAAAGTGTAGGTTCTTTGTATCATGTCACTGTACAAAGCGAGAATGGTGTTCCATCTTCGATGAAGGATAACGCAGAATTGGAGCATGTTTCACCATGTTATCACATATCCTTCAATGATGGAGATCCTCAAGAAGATGAATATGCGAAAGATGCTCCACCTGAACTTGAAGAAGGAGTGAAGACGACGGTTGATGCCTTAAAAGAAGTTAACCTTGGCACCGATGAAGAACCAAGACCAACCTACCTAAGTGCTTTACTCGAAGCTGATGAAGAAAGCACTTATATTGAGTTACTCAAAGAGTTCAGGGATGTCTTCGCTTGGAGTTACAAAGAGATGCCTGGCTTGGACCCGAAAGTAGCAGTCCATCACCTTGCAGTCAAAAATGGTGCTCGCCCTGTTAAACAAGCTCTAAGGCGCTTCATGTCGGAATTGGTTCCCCTGATTGAAGTTGAAGTTAACAAACACATTAAAGTTGGATTTATTCGGGAAATTAAATACCCAACATGGGTTTCCAAGTATTGTCCCTATAAGGAAGAAGAATGGCCAGATTCGAGTATGTGTTGACTTTAGGGACCTCAATAATGAATGTCCCAAAGATGAATTTCCACTTCCTATTCCAGAGCTGATGATCGGTTCTACTACTGGTTACGAGGCAATGTCTTTCATGGACGGATCGTCAGGCTATAACCAAATTTGCATGGCACCAAAAGATGAAGAGCTTACTGCGTTCCGCACTCCGAAGGGTATTTATTGCTACAAGGTAATGCCTTTTGGCTTGAAGAATGCTGGTGCTACTCACCAAAGGGCTATGCAAATATTTTCGATGATCTTCTCCACAAGAATGTCGAATGCTATATTGACGACTTGGTGGTGAAATCAAGAGAGAAGGGCGACCATATGAAAGACTTAAGGATGGTATTTGAATTTCTCCGGAGATACCAACTTAGGATGAATCCGTTGAAATGTGCCTTTGGAGTTACTTCTGAAAAGTTCCTTGGTTCATTGTTCAACATCGAGGGATCGAAATTGATCAAGCCAAGTGGATGCTCTTTTGAAAATGCCTGAGCCTAGAGATATCCATGAATTGAAAAGTATGCAAGGAAAGCTAGCGTGTCTTAGGAGGTTCATTTCAAACCTATCTGGGAGGTGCCAACCATTCAGTCGCCTTATGAAGAAAGGTGTCCTTTTTAGATGGGACCAAGCATGCAGTAATGCCTTTGAGAGCATTAAATCCTACTTGATGAAACCTCCAGTTTTAGCAGCCCCTGTACCTGGAAAGCCATTGATACTATACATTACGGCACAAGAAAGGTCTGTTGGAGCATTGTTGGCACAAGAAAATAGTAAGGGGAAAGAAAAATCTCTTTACTACTTGAGCAGGATGATGACACAAAACGAGTTGAATTATTCGCCAATTGAGAAGTTGTGCTTGGCGCTAATCTTCTCAATTCAAAAGTTGAAGCACTACTTTCAAGCTCATGTTGTCCGTCTTGTTTCTAAAGCAAATCCCATCAAGTTTGTGATGTCAAAACCGGTTCTTACTGATTGACTAGCAAGGTGGTACCTCTAATTTCAACAATTTGAGATTTTATACATCCCTCGAAAGGTTGTAAAAGGACAAGCATTGACAGTTTTCTTGGAAGATCATCCGATATGTGATGATTGGGAGCTTACTGATGAATTACCTGATGAGGATGCAATGTTCGTTGAAGTTCAACCTCCATGGAAGATGTACTTGATGGTGCCGCGCATCGTGGGGGAGCTGGGGGTGGCGTAGTATTTTTCACTACCCAGTGTGAAGTCTTGTCCTACTCCTTCACCTTGACACAACTCTCTTCCAACAATGTTGCTGAGTATCACATTAATACTTGGGCTTGAAATGGTCGTTGATATGAAGCAGTTGCAATTGCAAGTCTTTGGTGACTCTCAGTTAGTGGTCAACCAGCTTTTGGGTAGTTACGAGGTTAAGAAGCCTGAATTACGCTTATATCATGATTACTCTAAAAAATTGATGGGATGGCTCGGTGATGTGACTATTAAGAATGTGCTAAGGAAGGAAAATAAGAAGGCTGATGCTTTAGCTGCCCTAGCTTCATCTTTAACCCTACCTGATCAAGCGCAAGTTACCGTTTGCCAAAAACGTGTAGTACCGCCGCCAAATGAGGCTGAAGGTGAAGAAAATGAACTCGATCATCTTGTTGATGTTTCTGAAGTTGAGAAAGAAGAATGACGCCAACCCATTATCGACTACTTATGCTATGGGATACTTCCGTAAAATCCGAGGAGAAGAACTGAACTTCGTCGTCGTGCGCCTCGCTTCCTTTACTACAAGGATACTCTATACAGAAGGTCGTTCAATGGAGTACTCTTGCAATGCCTAGGAGAAGAAGAAGCTCTCCAAGCTTTGCAAGAGGCACATTTTGGGGTATGTGGGTCACAATAGTCTGGATCAAAACTCCACTTCCATATAAAAAGGATGGGATATTATTGGCCAATGATGGTAAAAGATTTCTTGGACTACGCTCCAAGATGCTTGACTTGTCAATGCCATGCGAATTTTATTCATCATCCTCATGAAGTGTTTCACCCGACTGTTGCATCCTGGCCATTTGATGCTTGGGGATTGGATGTTATCGGACCGCTGCCAAAGTCCTCTGGTGGCCACCTATACATCTTGGCTGCAACTGACTACTTCTCAAAATGGGCTGAAGTTGTTGCTGAAGGAGGTAAAGAAGGAAAATGTTGCAAGTTTCATCCGAGTGAACATCATCTATCGCTTTGGCATTCCCCGTCACATAATAACGGATAATGGCAAGTCGTTCGACAATAGGTTGATGAACTAGATTTGTGAGCTCTTTGTCTTCAAGAAACGTAACTCTTCTATGTACAATGATGCTGCCAATGGTAACCGAGGCATTTAACAAGACTCTATGCAACTTGTTAAAGAAATTCGTCTCCAAATCCAAACGCGATTGGAATGACCGTATGGAAGAAGCTCTATGTGCATATAGGACGACTCACCACACGCTAACACAGGCGACTCCTTATTCACTTGTTTATGGGGTCGAAGCTGTCTTGCCACTTGAGCGTCAAATACCTTTGTTACGACTGGCTATTCAAGAAGGGATAACTGATGAAGAAAATGTTCGACTTTGGTTAGCAGAGTTGGAATCTCTTGATGAAAAGACATTGGAAGATCAACAGAGTCTTGAATGTTATCAAGCTTGATTATCTCGCGCCTTCAATAAAAGAGTTTGCCCGAGATCCTTCCAGGTAGGAGATAAAGTCCGTGCCGTACAAAGACCCATAATTACTTCCTATAAACCTGTAGGGAAGTTCACTTCAAAGTGGGATGGGCCATATGTCGTGCAAGAAGCTTACTCAATTGGGGCTTACAAGCTGGTTGATGCAGATGGTATGAGAATTGGCCCTATAAATGGCAAGTTTTTGAAGAAGTATTATCCTTGAAGTCATGACGCTCCTTGATGTATGAGCCTAAACTGCATGTTGCTACACTCCTGGCGCGCAAGAGTATAAACTGTGCACGACAAAAAAAAAAGTCTGCTAGGTTGAAAACCTCGAAGAGGCGGCCTAGGCAAAAGTTAGGACGTTTAAAAAAAGTTCGCTAGGTTGAAAATATCAAAAGAGGCGTCCTAGGCAAAAGTTAGGACGTAAAAAAAAATCACCCAGTCTGAACTACGGTATGACTTGATCCTCTTCACCGTGGTACGTAGGCAGCTTAGTGTTTCATTCTAAGTTCAGTCACATACGTTCAAAAGATACATATCGCCCTAATTGTTGTTCGAATGAAGTATGAAGGAACACATGATCAAGCTTAAATGTCATCCTCCTATTGAACTTCGATCTCATTTGATTTAAAGGGGGCAACCCTTCTAGGTAAATCGATATCTTCAATGGGCCAATTTTAGAGGGATGTCAATTATTTGCATTGAAGTCCAGGGATTCTCTCTGTCTTCAGGTTCGCCAAACCTTCAAGTTTGTTGGTCTCCAAGTCCACACTCTGCCTAAAAAAAGTGAAGAGAAGCGAGGCATCAAAAGGAAACACAAGTATAAGGAAATGATTGCTTGGCGCAACGTTTCAAATTTAGTAAGATTTGAAACCCAAGATATTTGTGAGAATATGACTCTTAAATTTTGATTTATGGCAAGTAAGAGGTCTTCCGATCTCGAGGCTTCCGTATCAAGATACAAAATATTTGGTGAAGTCGTGCAAATCTGAAATTGTCGGTGTATTAGAATTTAGTATTGACTTCAAAATATTATCTGAATGTATCCGTAAGGCATTAAATCTTGAATTTTGGATATGTTATATATCAGGATGTTAAGTTTTCATTATCAAATGGTTTATGATTTCGACATTCCTACTTCAAGATACAAAACTTTTGGTGAAATCGCACAGATCTAAAATTTTCAACGTGGTGGAACATAAAGTTGGTTTCAAAATAATATATGGGACGATTATGAATTTATTTGATTGTTAATTTTGGATATTTCCTAGATATTGAAGTTTAGTTTTTAAAAAATTAAACGGCTCGTAATTTCAACGTTCCTACACCAAGATATGATTTTTTTAGTGAGACCGCGCAAATATGGAATTGATAGCGAGGTGCAATATAAAGTTGGTTTCAAAATATTATTTGAGATGATTCTGAAGGTGTTTGATTTTGAATGTTGGATATATTTTACATATTGAAGTCAAATTTTTGAAAAATCAAATGGTTCATTATTTGGACTCTCCCACAACAAGATATGAATCATTCGTTACAAGTACGTAAAGCTGAAAATTATGCGACTAAGATAAAAGTCGAACAATGTAAAGCAAAAAAGAGGCTAAAACATTTAAGCCCTCGAAGTCCTCAAGTGTATTCAAGTTGAAGTCCCCAGGTTGAAATCTTCAACCCCGTCGGTCTTCAAGTTGAAGTCTTCATATTCGGTGATCTTCAAGTTGAAATATTTAGGCCCTCCAAGTCTCAAAGTCGAAGTCTTTAAGTTCGTCGGTCTTCAAGTTTCAGTCTTCAAATTCGTCGGTCTTAAAGTTGAATTGTTTAATCCCTCTGAATCTTCGAGTTGAAGTCTGCAAAGTCCGCCAAATCTTCAAAGTTTTCCAAGTGTTCAAGTTGATGTCGTCTTAGAGTTGAAGCTTTATAACTTTTCAATCTTAAGGTGGACATATAAATCCCTTTGCACCTTAAGTTGGCATCTTCGTGGGTTTGTCCTTAAAAGAAACTATAACTTACTAATCATAAAGTGGACATATGAGTCCCTTTGCACCTTAAGTGTGTCTCTCCAGTAGTCGCGCTATTTTGAGAGTAATCTCTCCAAGAATCAGGCCGTTTTGAGAGTAATCTCTCCAAGAATCGTGCCATTTTGAGAGTAATCTCTCCAAGAATCGAGCCATTTTGACAGTAATCTCTCCAGGAATCGAGCCATATTGAGAGTAATCTCTCCAATTTGAGAGTAATCTCTCCAAGAATCGAGCCATTTTGAGAGTAATCTCTCCATGATTCGGGCAGGGATGAGTACTCATCCCCTCACACCCTAAGACCGCCTTCTTCGTGCGTGGATCTCGCTTGAACTACAAAAAAAATGACAAAAGAAGAAAAGCACAAGAAAAAAAGAAGAAATTACCTTCATGACAGTGCTTCCAAGTCGTCAAAAGTAGACTCAAAGTGATTTGCAATCGCTGAAAGTGATGCTAATAGAATGAAGAGTATACCGTATTTATAGATGTCAAAAGGCAAAGACTAAAAAAGAAGAGCCGATGCGGGATGCAGCAGAAATTGGAATTCGAGTTGAAGTCGAATATTCAAGTTGAAGACGAATTACAATTCGAGTTGAGATCGAATTATAACTCTAAATAAACTGACGGGCAGTAGTGTTCCAAGGAAGTTATTAGAATGCAATTTGACCATATGCTTCTGGAATTGAAAACTAATTCTATTATTTATTATGGATTTTAAAAATACATGGTCAATAAGCTTACTGAAATTAATTTCATAAAATAAGCCTATAAGTTGATACATTATCCAACATCAAGTTCATTCCATGTAATTGAATAGAGGAGACGAAAAAATATATATGATGTTGTCTCCAATTATACTTCAAGCCCAATATTTGAAGTTCGATGCTTTTATACCCCCGTCAAGTCTTGAAGTAGGGGGCATTTGTAAGCATACAAATTTTATTGGAATTAAATTTATAAAATAATTTGGACTGTATTTTAAATTCAAGATATATTAGTTCAAATAAATTTATTGGGCTAATATAATTGGATTAATTATATAAGTCTAACGTTTATGGATTAAATAAATAAGTTTTAATCTATTGGGCTAGCCCAAAAAAAAAATGATGAGTCCACTTCATTAAGCCCAAGATGACATCTTTCTAAAGGCCCAGTTTGATCCCACGTGTTAAATGGCGTGGCGTGCCAAGTCAAACGGAAAAGCCAATAGGATCATCCACGTGTCAAGATGACAAAGCATGCCAAGTCACACTAAAAGGCCAATGAAATCGCGCCACGTGTGCAAGTGACATGTTCTGGCAAATCAAATGCGGCCATGTCACGCTTCAATTTGATTGGTCGGAAAGAGTTTGTTCTTATCACAACTCTTCCCTTCCACAACTATAAATATGGGTCTTCATAACTCACAAAAGACGCAAGAAGTTATAACAAGAAGCAAGAAAGAACTCGTGGATCAAACGCTGCAAATTTCTCCATAAGTTTCAAGCTTCAAGCAATCAAGTTCAAGCTCAAGGACAAAGAACAAACAATTTCGAGCTCAAGAATAAGATCACCGTTCGTGGTAACAAATATAGATTCAAGATCAAGCTCCAAGGCCCTTGAATTTATTTACCATTGGAAAGAAGAATTAGAGGATTAATAGAATTTGTACACTCAAATATTTGAAATAAAATACTACGATTGTTGCGATATTTTTTTATCTTGATTTTATTTTCTCGACGCAAATTTATTGTCATACACATTTATTTCACTTTCAGTTATACGTGTCTGAAGCTGATTCTAAAGTGCATTAAACACTTAATAATCTTCAGCTTTTCTTTGAACACTGATCTTCGAAGCATATATTTGTTCACTTTCCTTTGCTTTGAACATTAATCTTCGAAGCATATATTTGCGCACTTGCCCCAGTTTAAGGTCTAGGGTCTCGATTAATATCCTTTTATTTATGATTTATTAAACTGGATTAGATTCTATTTTAAGTTTTTAATCGCCTGTCATAATTATTTTAAGTTTTTTATTTTTCCTTTTCTTCATTGAACCGAGGGTCGATTAGAGATAACCTATCTGCCCTTTCGGTTAGGGATAAGGCCCTTCTACATATTACGCTCTTCAGACTCCATTTTGTGAGACTATACTGGATAGTTGTAATTATTATTGTTGTTCTCAAAGATATGATCTTGTAATCAATAAGTGGAAGTAAACCATGAAGTTTCGTCATCAAATTCTAATATAGACAAAAAAAACTATTACGTAAATGGTTTCTTCCTTTGAACTTAAGCACAGAATAATTGAAGTTAGCATTAGTTGAAACAAAATAGGAATCATCATTTTTCAAGTTACACGGTAAAGTTTTAAATGAACACAAGTCCTCAAAATTCAGCAGCTGTACAAAGTGTGTGTGTTTTTCTTGGGTCAGACTAAATTATTTTCTTCGTCATCTTTAAAACAGAAAACATTTGATTCCTATTTTAGTACTCCTACAAATTAGTAAAAGACCTTGTAAAGACTGCTGACTGCTGCAATTCAGTGCTCGATAAATCTTATAAGCAGTTTATAATATTTCTCTTTAGAATCTTTCCTTCTTTTTTCATACAAACTTGAGCAAATATATCCTCTTAAACTTACTTCACCCACGCGCAGTTAAGTCCTGTAACCTCCACTCCAATAAACACCCAATAAATAATCGCGTGCTATAACACGAGAAAGAGAGAGCGTATATTATGAAGTTCTAAAATGTTGAGTACGAAAAACACAATAACAACTGAGAGAGTAGTGTCAGAGAGAGAAAGTGGGAAGTGGGTATTTTCAATTCTTGACTCAAAAGATGTGATTTATGGAGAAGAAGATGATTAAACAGAGGAGAATTAAAATGCAAAGAGATGGAAGAGGAAGCTTATACATGGGTGTTCGAGAAACAAGTAAGAGTTGAAAAAAATTGTTTTTTTTAATAATTATTTGTGAATCTGAATTGTGTATTAGTTAAGTGAAGCTCCAATAAGGTCAAGAGTGTTCCCTTTTGTCTGTATGAATTCTTGAAGTTTAATCTTTATTCATGTAGAAATGAATTTGAACTTGAAGTTTGAAGCTTCAAGCTTTCAAATTTTGGAAAAAGTTGGCATTTTGGGTATGTTTTAGGTAATCTTGGCAGTTTGAAGTTATTGAATTGGGAATAAAGTTGGAGTTACAGGGTGGTATCTTAGCTGGAAATGGAGGGCTTGATGAGATTTTAAGGTTGGAGTTTTAGTAGGACTTGGGATTTGAAGTTTTTCAAGATTGGGTTTTTGGAGGGAGAGTTAGTTGAGAATTTGGATTTCTGGTGCTGACCTCAGCCCCTTTAAATCTTATACTGTTACAAATTGGGATTTTGGAGATGGGATTTGATTTGGAAAAAGCAAAGATTGATATTAGAGGGATTAAATTTAGTTTCCAAGTTGGTTTTTTGGAGTTTGGGGGGAAAACCCTATTTTAGTGGTGGAATTGGTTTCTGACCCTAAAGTTTGTTTTTGAGCAGGGGAAACTTTATAACTTTTGCTTTTTGTGTATGGAATCTATGTGCTGACAGAGATGCAACCGCCACATCAGCATTCACGGATTAATCTTGCTGAACTGAAAGCTCAGATAGTGAGGAAACTCGGACCAGATAGGTCAAAACAGTATTTTTATTACTTAAATAGGTTGCTGAGCTTGAAGATAAGCAAGGTTCAGTTCAGTAAGATTTGTCTTAGGATCTTTGGAAGAGAGAACATTCCACTGCAAAATCAGTTTATCCGTTCTATTTTGAAAAATGCTTGTAGTGCAAAAGTTCCACCATCAAGCCATGAGGATGAGTTTTTGAAGCCTGGTGCAGCTCTTGGCAACAATGAGGCTTCACATGATGTTTATGAGCAAAATGGATCACGTGTTTCGGTAAGACAGTCTTCAAGTCAACCAGGTTTGTCAAATGGGGACATTGTGCCATTATCTCCTCGAAAGGCCAGAACGGGCTTTCGTGATCGTAGGGCTGGGGATGACCGTAATGCTCTTGGACCAAATGAGAAAGCTAGTTTTACTTTTCAACAATCAACAGCAGAAGAATCAAGTGATTTTGATGTTACTAAGGAAAATAGTGACTTGAATCCCCCTGATGGCCTGAGGTCTGTACAGCACAATCCAGGACTCATCCAGCGATCAGAGGACGAAAGGGAGGCAGCGAATCTAGAAAGTTCCAAACTTTCTTTAACAAAGAGACCACTTGAAGGTCCAGCTTCTGTACATAACAAATACAAGGTTAGTGGTGATGGAAAAGAGATGCATGCTAGGAGTGAACTACAAGCGCCACTTGGAGTTGCATTTTACCCTGTTAGCGTAGGTGGATCACATAGAGAATTGCCTTTGGCAACAAGAAGGAAATGTTTTCGCTCTTCTAATTTTGGTGCTTTGTTGGACACCTTAACATTGAGGGAACGCATGGAGCAGATTGCCGCAGAACATGGAATTGAAAGGGTGGCAGTCAATTGTGCCAATTTGGTGAACAATGGTTTGGATTCTTACTTAAAAGGTTTAATCGGATCTTGTGTTCAACTTTTGGGAGCAAGGCCTGTGCATGAGCAGCCTACTAAGATCAGCAAAAAAAAGCAACAAACCTATACAAAGCCTATTAATGGTTTCACACCAGGCCATCATATTCAGGTGAGTAACGATAAATCTTCAGAATTCATGCAAGAACAGGCACCCGACAGCCTGGTATCATTGCAAGATTTTATGGTTGCCATGGAGCTAAACCGGCAGCAACTTGGCAAAGATTGGCCATTGCTGCTGGAGAAAGTATGTGGTCGCGTACCTGAGGAATAAAGACATATATGGATTTTGTTGTCTTCCAATTCAGCTTGTATTGGTCCCTACTGGATCAGAGGGCACCAGCCTTGCTCGGGTCTTTCTTTGTGCAGCCTCTGTGCTAGTTCTCTTGTGGCCGGCCCTTTGAACCAGTCCATAACTGTTGAAGTTTAACTTGTCTCTTTGAAGATGATAGGGACCAGAGCTGAGGACTATTTATCTCACCTGCTACAGGGCTTAACTTTGGCCAGGAAAAACCCCATTTATTTGCAACCACTTTGAGGGACTTGAAGAAAAGAATCCCTTGTTGGTTGCCCTGCTGTATAATTAGCACAATTCTCTTATTTTCTGCATTCTCTTGTAATTTATAGTGAATGAGTAAATTTTTAACAGTTTGGGAGGAATAACTGTAGCCTAGTACTTCAGCAGAAAGATGAATTTGAATGATGCAAGAGTTCATGTGTATTAACTACATGTAAAACAGAACCTTTTCAGCAGTAGTTTAATCAGCTCACAGTCTTACTTTTAAATCAAAACTCGTATCGTTTGTGGTCCAATTTTTTCTTTTTCCTCTACATTGTTATTGTTTAGACTTTAGACGAGTAACTCCATTTGTGCAGCTTATTTCTCGTAACTCATGATGCTCAATGTTGTGTTGAGTGCTGGGACATCTCTCTTATTCACCTAAGTTACTGCTTGACTTTAGATAACAAACTTATTGGTGTTCTCTTTCTTGATTGGAAAAACTGACTTACAAATACTTCATTTGTTAAGATAGCTGTTCGTTCTAGTAATTAAACAAAAATAGTTTTGCATGTGGGAAACACATACTTAGTGTGTAGTATATAAAATAATCAAATATGTCCGAAGAAGCTACATACTAGTACCCTAATGCATCCAACTTGTATTAATTGATGACTTTGTGGTTAGAATTATTATCACTAATTATATTATTGATTTATTTATTATAAGGTCTGACTATTAAGTAATAGCCTTTCTGGATAGTTCAGTTATGGAAGTCCACCTCACTTCTAAATGAGAGAATGGTGTTAAAACATAGTCATTGACCAAGTCACTCTGAGGTGTTACTTCGATTTTCCAGATTCCTTATTTATAGCTTGCCTCGAGGTTGGGATGAATTTATTTTCTTGCACCAAAAATAAAATTTGGGAACTTTTTCTTTTTCTTTTAAGGTTTGGTAGACTGAATTTCTTACCATTCTTGGCTGATTGTTTTTGGTGCTCTGGATTTGAGCAATGACCAAAAGTGTGAGTCTTAATTAGCAGTTACGTTGCAATGATACCCAACTGTACCGTCAGTGTTACATTATCTTGTGGCTTCAGTATATTTATTATTAACAATGCCTCGTTGTTCCTCAGTTCAGTGTGATGCATGTAGTCAGTGTATCTTAGCGCTGAACTGGTTTAAATGGACAAGCTCAAATCTTATCCTGAGCTGGATAGAAGGGGAAAAAAAGTAGCGTTAGGGGGAAGCTGAGGGGGACAGAGAGAGAAATGAAAAAATAACTCGTTCTGACAATGGAATTGCAGTTGGAAAATGGAGATGTTTTCTTTTGCACAGGGTAATGGAGATGGAATCAGCCATTCTTGCTGGAAAACTGGTGACGTTGTTGCTGGTCAAGGAAAAATGCTACCCACCTGGAAAAAGAAGAGGTCAGAAGAAAAGATTCTCTCTTTTCCTCTTTCTGTAGTTATATATCTCATAGAATCGAGCAAATAAATTTTGTTCTAAGGGCTTCTTAATTTGTCCAGGGCCTTGGTCTCCAAATATAGCGTCTTTCTCTCATTATCGCTATGTACATGTCCAGATACAGTTGACCTACTTTGATTTAATATTGCTAAACTGTGCGGGATGGACTTACTTTGATTGAATATTGCTAAACTGTATGGGATCTGGACTTGTAAGTTCACTATTCTTTCTTGTTAATCATCTGACTCAGGCATTTTCAAGTTAGAATTTTCCGTGAGAAGTCCCTGCTCATATAGATTCCTGGAAGTCTTCTCATGGCCTACAATATCTTATTAACCTGTCCTCAAGGAGCTATAGTGTAACTAGTAAAAATATTAATGGGGTATTTAGAAGAAATGCAATTCTGCATTTTTTTACCCTTATTAGAAAAGAGAAATGTAGAATGCCATTTGTTTTACTGCTGGACTTTAAGTTCTACATTAGTAGTTAACATATCACTATGGCTGCTAATTATTTTATCATTAAGATACATTGTGAAATTCTTAACAATATTCTGGCAACACATGAGCTAAATGATAGAAAGGAAGTAAAAAGAAGCTGTGTCAGTAATTGTGTAGATTGCAACTCAGAAATATGAAATGAAGTATGACAAAGATGCTTTATCCAACTTAACATCAGAACCTAAATTAAAGTTTCTGTTGGTCAGTATTTGCATAGTGTTGGCCTTTTATTTGTATTTGCATAATATTGGCATGAGATAAGGGTGTTAAACGGGTGGGCCGGGTCGGGCTGGAATTTTTTTATACCAGTACGGATTATGGTCCGGGCCGGTTATGGGTTGAGGCTTACCGGGTTTAACAGGTTCGTGTTCATCCGGGTAAAAATTGAACCGTAAGGGTTACGGGTTGAGGGTGCCGGGCCGCGTTTAGTGTGTTTTTAATTTTTTTTTTTGTATTTTGTATTTTGTATAACTATTGTAAGTTATATTAATACAAATTGAAAGGTTTACATTTAACAACAAGTAAATTAACCAAAAAAGAGTAAATTCAAAGGTTTTGCATTGCCTTAGTAAGTTCTTCATAATCAATATGAACTGAGTGACCTTCTTCTGGACTGTTAAATTCGGCTGGGTTACCATGTGTTAATATATCTCCAAGTTCCTCGTCTTCTGGGCTATCAACATCTTCACGTCCTTGATTTCTTCGTTTCGGTCTAATCCAATCTCTGAAACATACTAAAACTTGCAAAGCATTGCTTCCCAATGAGTGAAGGGTGTCTCCAAGTTGTTGTCTTGCTTGGCTAAATGCACTCTCTGATGCAACAGTTGAAATTGACACATTCAGCACGTCCCAAGCCATAGCGAAAAAAACAGAAAATTGCTTTCCATTCTCATGCCACCATCCCAACGGTTAAAATTCCTTTGTGCGAGGCTCTTTTGCTTCTGCAAGTAGAATTGAAGTTCATCAATGTTCCTGCTACTGGTTTGAGTGTTAGAAAATGTAAAAAAAATATTAAAACTATCAAGGCCTTCATCATCATCCACAGTAGCAGAAGTGGTACAGTGCATAGTTGGATTAACATTGCCTACACTACTAGCAGCATCATCAATTACATTTGCATAATAATTATATAATTGTTGTAAATATTCATTTAGCTTATTCATACAATTATATAAATATGGGGTTTCAGTTGGTCCAATCTCCATATAAGCATATCAAGCATTCATTAATTGGTGACAATCAGACATCTTAATAAAATGATTTAAAACAACACCAATTAAGTAATCAGAGGAATTGGAAAGAAATATGTTTTGAATTTTGCTTGTAGTTTTTCCACAACATCCTTATATTTTTCTTTCTTCTTAAATTCAAAGAGTAGAAAAGAGATTTTAGCCATATGTACTAAAGGCAAAGTAACAGTAGGGTAATATGCTCCAGAAAACTCAACAGTAGCTGTATAAAATTTATGTAAAAATTTAACGTCATTAATGACCTCGTAGTAGTTGTTAACATATAGTTTGGATCAGTACAATGCACATTAGCAACTTCAGTTATTGGAATCTATATTTGTAGCAATATTTTAAAAATATATATGTATAATTCCATCTAGTAACAATTTCGTCTGGCCTGAATTGGATTTAAGGTTATACTGGACACGCTTATTCTTAAATTCCTTTATTCTAGATTATCTATTGTTTCCTTGAATAACACCAACTGCTCTTCTAACATGAGTAATCTCAGTTGAAAATAAATCAAGGCCGCTTTTAACAATTAAATTATAAACATGACATGCACACCGTAAATGAAAAATTTCATCAAGAGGTGGTTGCAAATACAATTTTAATATTGAAATTGCGGCATTATTGCTAAAAGCGTTATCAAAAGATATACACAATACTTTTTGCTTGAGATTATAAAATTCAACAACTTCACAAATAGTATTAATTATAAACGTAGCAATATAACTTTGATCTTCATCATATCTAAAACCGATAATTCGTTTTTGCATACAAGTAGTATCATCTATCCAATAACATATAATTGTCAAATAATCATTTCCATTAACAACATGGCCGATATCAGAAGTTAGAGAAACTCTACAAGGAAGGTGGCTAAACAAATAACGTATGTATATTTGATATTGTCCATGAAATCTAAAGATATCAGCTCTAGAAGTACTTATCTTTAAATAAAGGATTGTAAATCCTTTGAATATACATAATAAGCTATGATGAAGAAGCAAAAGAAGAATGTAGACAACCCAAAGCAATCACTTTTGCTAACTCCTCATGATCCTTGACTTATCATATTTCACAAGACCACCAGTAGTAGAGTTTAGAGTTGATTGATTTTTATCTCCATTAGATCCCCATTCTATAGGATGCTCAACTCTCATATGTCTACTAAGTGTCCCAGTTCCCCCTAATTGTCCCCCAATATTATGTTTAAAAGTATCGTTACAAAGTTTGCATTTAACTCTATCAGTACCTTCTATTTCCTCAAAAATTTTCAAACCGATCTGGTAAAATTTTTTTACCGTTAAAATGGTCTGGGCCGGGCCGGTTAATCAGTTTACCAACACTGTTCACCTAACGGGTTGTACCAGTCCAGTAACCGATATTTCAAATGTGAACGGTGCAACCCGTGTGTCCCCCTAACCCAGCCCAACCTAGTCCCCTTTAACCGGGCAGGGCCGGTTCCGGTTTTAACCGGTCTGGACCGGTCCGAAACCGGGCTGACCGGCCCGTTTAACACCTATTGCATGAGATGAGTTTAAATGGAGTAACATGGTCAGCGAGAATTTATATAGTCGACCTAACGGGACTAGGGTGTAACTGGTTTTGATGATCATTCAGGCTATTACATCACGTACCATTTGGCCGCTTATATAATCAAGAAAAATGATCTGCAACTTTTTAACCCCAGGAATGATCCTAAAAAAGTATTTTGGTTATTGGAAGTTTCTTCCTTAGACGTTGTACCCAAGGGTGTGCCGTGAAAATTGAGACCAGGGTTAATGTCCTAGTAGAGACAAAAAACCTAGGTGATTGCTTTCCATCTTCCTAAGTCTTGGTGGGAGATGTGTCGGAAGGATAGCAGGAAACAGGTTGAATAGTCCAAGCTGGCACAGATACCATCATTATCCAAATAAAAAATGTTTCTTCCCTGTACATTAAGATAATGTGAATGTGCTATATGCATTTATGTGAGATTGCCCAATTATGACCTAAAATATCTTATGCTCCAGTATTCGAGGAGCTATGCTGTAACTGGTTAAATTTTACTTGGATAAAAGAAATGTGGATTTCCATTAGTTATGTGGCTGGGTTCAATGTCTAAATGAGTGGTTAAAATGTTACAATGGCTGCTAAATTGATACAGTTAGGATCAATGTGAAATTCTTGCCATATGCTGGTGATTAGAAATGAGCTAAATCACATAGAAAGGAAATGAAAAGGAGTAAGCCTTGTCAGTGATTTTGTAAATTGCAGCTCAGAGAAATGGGAAAAGAAGTATGAGAAAGATATTTTATTCAACTAAACATCAGAATAAGACAACATAAACCAAAAATCTTCTTTGATCTGTGAGGCTATAAAGTCGCATGTCATTTGACAGTTTATATAATTAAGAAACTTGATCTTGAATATCTAAGATCACTGAAAATCATTGAATATTTAGCAAAAGAAGATTAGGAAGAGGATAATATTTGAAACCCTTGAGAAACTAAGATTGTTTAAGCTGTTTAATAGTTGATGTAGTATACGTGCAGGTCTAAAGGTGTCAGAGGTTGAAGCAGCATAGGACAGAGGCTCCATTTAGATTGTATATTATGAAAGAAGCTGAGGCATGTAATCGGAGTTTGGGAGATTCTTAGCATTTTCTAGATGATTAAGTCAGCTTTGCTAAATCCTTGTGTAACTAATATTAGATCCAGTGAAGGAAAAGTGGAAATATCTGTTTAAATCTTATTTTTAACAAAACAGTTCCGGAGAATCCAAATGAATTTTCCCATTGAGAAAAAGTATACATAAATGCAGCAATCTTATACAAATTGATTGCAGATAAAGTTTGATCCTACAAATTTCAAACTTATGTTAGTAGGCTTTGCAAGTAAATACCAGCAGTTTTGTCAGGCATCATTGAAGCCCAATGATTTCCGCAAAAGAGATAAAGCTTTTAAAGCATTAGATTTACCATTTCCTACCAGAAAAAAAAGCATTGAATTACCATTTGTTCTTCATGAGATACCACAGATGAGACGACAGATAAGCTGAGTTGATAACCAATAGGATCAGCCACAGACAAGATTATACATCTTTAGTAAAGCTACTTAGTCACTGATTGAGAAAGATAATAAATAATAGCTTAACATGTCTTAAAAATGAAAAGAAGACCTGTTGGTCAGGCCTTTTTACTTTGTTTGGCTGCTATGTTTTCTTTCTCAAATAGGTAGGCATGGACTTTACTGTTTTTGGGGGGGGGGGGGGGGGGGGTTGATATGGGGTTATTTCGGCAACTCATGTCAATAAAGTGAGTTTGGTTTAAAATAAATCCATCATCTATGCCTCAATCCCAAATTGGTCGGAACCAGCTTTTCTACGCCTCAATCCCAAATTGGTCGGAACCCGCTTTTCTACGCCTCAATCCCAAATTGGTCGGAACCATCTTACTTTATGTATCTCCTGCACCATTCGGCTCTATTTGGACCGACGTAGCACGTGCCTTTATGGAGTATATCTCAAAGAATTCAGTGTTCAGAGGACTCGTTATGGCTATTGTTAGCCGTCAACCCACTGTCACCTCCTCCTTTATCCGGCTTGGAATTGTCTAGAATAAGGTGAGAAAATAAGTACCTGCCTTAGAGTAGCAAAAAAAGGCTTAACATTTTGCAAAGGTGTTATACTTTTAATGAAGCTGTTATCTCAAGAAAGACTGACAAAAACAGATAAAAGCAAACCAAGTCTCCCCACAAAAGCTAGCTACGGGAAGAACAAAAAGAAAAAAAGGATTCTCATAATAGTCTCTTACTTACTTCAAAGCATCATGCTCTTCTTCCTTTAATCTAATGTCCGAGGAGAAGTTGTAGAACCAATGTAATAACCTACTAGGATCCAAGCTGCAATAAAAGAAGATGAATGAGGTTTGGTTGACAAACTTTAGATACTCTACATAGAAGCTCACTTGTCCTTTCTCCAGTCAAAACTTTGCTTCCATTTCCAACTAGGTAGCATGTATTTGGACGTAAGTATGCATCTGTCATGAACTCGACATGCCTACTTGACATATCGGACATATGTAGATTTCACTCTAAATAGATGTTCACTTGTCCTTTCTCTAGAAAAAACTTTGCGTCCATTTCCAACTAGGTAGCATGTACTTGGACGTAAGCATGCATCTGGCATGAACTCGACATACCTACTTGACATATTGGACATACATAGATTTCACTTATTGAATCAAAGGCTAGTATTAATGGAAAAATGTGAGGCTCATGAACTACCAAATTATGGCAAACAAATTCTTACCCCGAATTTTTTTTTGATAACCGAGAAACCTCCTAGGGTCAATGGCACACTGTTCAAGTTTGGTGGATAATAGTCCCGTACCTCTACCCTTCTTCACTTGAATATTAGGCTTTTGTTTGTGGCAGGATTTAAAACCATGACGTATTGACGTGTGCCTAACACACACATCGCTCCTTACTCTATTACAACTAGGCAAAGCCCTGGGGAAAATCCTTTTATCTAGACCTTGAAGCTTGACCATTCTTGAAGATCTTCCAATGTGTGTAGCTAGTTGAGTCAGTTTCAAACTCAAGAATTTTTCGTTTTATATCTAGTTATCATTTTTCCTCTAACCAATCCAGAAGCAGAAAAGAGCTTGTGATTTCTCATTTGGAGGGTGGAGTTGGGGGAGGAAGCAATTGAAAATAGAAGCATGTAGCCATATCAGTCAGTGCTTTTGTTCTTAGGGTGAGACTGAGTCAGTTACGCACTCGAAACCTCTAGTTGTTTTGGTTCTCTATCCAAGTATTAGGTTTCAAAACAATACAAGTACTTCCAGATCTTATCTTATTCTTTTAAAGTACCCTGTCTGTCTTTTACCTCATGGACTCAAACAAGTTCCTATCCAACACACTCGCTTTACTGCGAAAGTGTAGGACATAATGTAGCAAGAACTTGGATGATCTATAGTGATTGTATATAGCTCTAGCGATCAAGAAAACATATATGCATAAGAACCAATAACTTTGTGCAGCTTAATAGCTTGCTTCTTGCTTTACAGAGATTGCTCGTCAGATAGGCATTTTCAAAAAAGCTTGCGCTAGGCTGTCATCCTTTTTGGCTTAGTCTTAGCGTATCTTGATGGTATTGGGTTGATTCTTGAATCTAGTCGAAAATATATAGGTGAACGTAGAGATCAGCAGTTGAGACAAAGTATTTATCATCCACAAACCGAAAGGAATTAGGGAAAAAAGCCTGAGGAAACGTCCTTGGAAGGAGTAATATTTGAACAAATGTTAGTGGAACCCATCCATCTTGTTACATAAGCGATAATACATGACAGATGGAAATCGGAGAACATCATTTTCCTATTTTCTCTCCACTGAGGAAAAGAAGCATTGTCCAAGCCAATAATAAAGCTGACTTGCATGAGGTAAGACTATTTTCCTTTTTTTTTGGAAGCAGATCAGTTTATTAGTTATGTATACGTGAACTGTTCCAACTAAAAAGAATGGGAGACAATAATCACTCTATATTTAAAGTATGCATCATTGTCTATTAGCAATACAGATATTGCTCATGTTTCTTTGATACTTAAATAGTGACACTTGACTCCTGCTCACCCTGTCCACATTTTCATCTTCTTCAGAATTTAATTGTCCGTTGTGGAGGTTTAAAAGTTCTATTTACACCTTACAATTGATAAGGAGGAAAAAGAAATAGATATGATAAAATGTGGGAGTGCCTTCTAGGCACACGGAAGGCACATTCCCTATAGTAAAAAATCTGGACATGGTGAAAGGTGAGTTTGCCACAGTCTAATGAGTGGTTGTGTCGGTCTCCAACAAGAACACAACACTTTAGAAGTGTCCATTCCATTCATGTACGGACAATAATCGCCGTGATAATATCTCCAAGTTTCTGTTATCGTCTGTCCGTGTTCAAAGCAACGAGAAACTGAAACCAGTAATAAGAAGAGACACAAACAGAACGTATGTAACGTTTAAAAAAAAAAAAATCACAGAAATGAAGAAATCCGAGACCACAGAATTCACTGTGTGTCCTTAAGGAATTTAACCCCCTCACTGTACCCGAGGTTGTGGATTATTTCCTCCCAGGATATAACGGATATACCTGTCGTAGGAGTGGCGGTACCTCAAACGCCTACGACTTCGACGAACTCAAATTCGGGAACGAAATCACACTATGACTCGATATGTTTTTTTTTGGTTTAAAGAAAAACAATGCAGAATTTTTTTAATGCTTCCAGTATACGAAAATGAGGCATTGCCTCAGTTTATATAGCCTTGAATTGAGACTGTTCGGAAAGGCTTGGTGCCTGTTCGGGAAAGGCCATGCCTTTTCCTGAAAATTAAGAACGTTGGGAAGTTTTTTAACGAATTAATATTATTATTATTATTTTTTTCCCGCGGGAATTAAAAATAATTTCAGAAAATGAAGATTGAATTTTAAATAAATTTGGTCCAAAAAGATTATCAATCAATCAGATCATTTGACCAAATCCAAATCCAAAGCCAAAGCCAAAGCCGAAGCCGAGCCGAGCGACGACGACGGCGCGAGGGGAGTCCCTCTTCTTAACCCTTTAAGAGCTAGAAGAAGTGCTTTCTAATATAAGCACATAACTTTCCCTTTCTACCACCGATGTGGTACAAAGCTCCTTTTCAAAGGAACTTTGCTTTGAAACTTCATTTTCCTTCTATTGTCTTCTTCCCTCCATTTCTCATTCACACCAACTTAGCTAGCTTTAATCATTAACTAGCTTTAACAATCCCCCACATGAATGGGGAATGGCTATATGATGAAAAACATGCATGACAAAAAACTGTGTGATTCGTAAGCAAGGATTAATTGCATCTGGATAAGTAGATTTCTCTTTGAACTTTCCGTAGTGAGCATATGTCGGATATACTCGGTCAATCGGTAGATTTGATATCTTTGAACCGTCGAGCTTTGGTGTATACCTAGACAACCACATGTCACACAATTAACCCTTTAACCGTTTTTGGTTCTCATTGTTTTGTTCGTTTCAGCCATGAACACTTCTTGGTTCATAAGTGCGTAGAGAGCTGGCCTTACAGAGTTCTCCTTGAAGCGGCTTACACTTCACACTTACATAGGTGATTCCTAAATGTGTCATCCCGTAGATACACTATTTGATATACCCCGTATCAAACTTAGAAACCATTAAAAAGCCTTAATGCTTTATCCTGGTACTGAACATTGTCTCATCACGAGAATGGACCAAAAAATTATTGTGACAATGTTGAACCGTCATCAATGACTTTGTTTGATCTCTTTGAACCTAGATCTTGGGATCTCATGTCTTCTAGGTAGAGTTACCGCCACGATGACTTGTCCTCGGCCATAGTCCCATTCCCCTCGATGATCTTTCAACCACTTCTCTAGTTAGGCCTTTAGTTAGTGGATCCGACACATTATCTCTTGACTTAACATAGTCAATTGTAATAATTCCACTAGAGAGTAGTTGTCTAACGGTATTATGTCTTCGTCGTATGTGACGAGACTTTCCGTTGTACATAACGCTCCCGGCTCTTCCTATTGCCGCTTGGCTATCGCAATGTATGCATATAGGAGCCAACGGTTTGGGCCAAAATGGAATATCTTCTAAGAAATTCCGGAGCCATTCAGCTTCTTCACCGGCTTTGTCTAGAGCTATGAACTCAGATTCCATTGTAGAGCGGGCGATGCATGTCTGTTTGGATGACTTCCAAGACACTGCTCCTCCACCTATAGTAAAAACGTATCCACTTGTGGATTTAGTTTCAGTTGAACCGGTGATCCAATTTGCATCACTGTATCCTTCAATAACTGCAGGATACCTGTTATAATGCAAAGCAAAGTTTTGAGTATGTTTCAGATATCCCAAAACTCGTTTCATTGCCAGCCAATGATTTTGGTCGGGATTACTCGTGTAGCGACTTAGTTTACTTATAGCACACGCAATATCAGGTCGCGTACAGTTCATAATATACATCAAACTTCCCAACACTCTGGCATAATCCAATTGAGAATCACTTTCACCTTTATTCTTTGCAAGAGCAAGGTTCATATCAATTGGCGTCTTTGCAACTTTAAAGTCCAAATACTTGAACTTTTCAAGTACTTTTTCAATATAATGAGATTGAGACAATGCTAGACCTTGAGGAGTCTTATGGATTTTAATTCCCAGAATTAAATCGGCAACTCCTAAGTCTTTCATATCAAACTTACTAGCAAGCATGCGCTTAGTAGCATTTATGTTAGCAATGTTGTTACTCATTATTAACATATCATCCACGTATAAACAAACAATGACGACGTGGTTCGGAGTGTTCTTAATGTAGACACATTTATCACATTCATTTATCTTGAATCCATTTGACAGCATCGTATGGTCAAATTTTGCATGCCACTGTTTTGGTGCTTGTTTTAGTCCATAAAGAGACTTAACAAGTCTACATACCTTCTTCTCTTTCCCTGGAACTACAAACCCTTCGGGTTGTTCCATGTAAATTTCTTCCTCCAACTCTCCATTTAAGAAGGCTGTTTTCACATCCATTTGATGGATTTCAAGACCGTACACGGCGGCTAATGCTACTAACACCCGAATAGATGTAATCCTCGTTACCGGCGAGTATGTATCAAAGTAATCAAGACCTTCTCGTTGTCTAAACCCTTTAACAACTAGTCTTGCCTTATATTTTTCAATAGTGCCATCAGCTTTCATTTTCCGCTTGAAAATCCATTTGGAACCTAAAGGTTTATTCCCTGGAGGAAGATCAACCAATTCCCAAGTATGGTTGTTCAATATGGATTCTATCTCACTATTGATTGCCTCTTTCCAAAATTGAGCTTCCGATGAAGACGTAGCTTCGTTGAATGTTCGAGGCTCATTTTCCAACAAAAATGTTAAAAATTCTGGTCCAAAGGAAGTAGTCGTCCTTTGACGTTTGCTACGTCTTGGATTTTCCTCATCAGGAATGTTTTCCTTTATTTCTTCCCGAGGTCGTTTAGATTCTTTGCTAGACGACGCACATTCCTTTTTATACGGATATATGGTTTCAAAGAAGTCAGCATTATCTGATTCAATTACCGTATTCACCTGAATGTCGGGATTTTCTGATTTGTGAACCAGAAATCTATATGCCTTACTATTTGTGGCATATCCTATGAAAACACAATCAACGGTTTTAGGTCCTATTTTTACCCTTTTGGGTTTAGGAACTTGCACCTTGGCCAAACACCCCCACACTTTGAAGTATTCCAAATTGGGCTTCCTTCCTTTCCACTTTTCGTATGGAATTGATTTTGTTTTGCTATGGGGCACTCGATTGAGTATTCGGCTAGCTGTTAGAATGGCTTCCCCCCACAAGTTCTGGGGTAAACCAGAACTTATTAACAGGGCATTCATCATTTCTTTCAGTGTTCTATTTTTTCTTTCCGCAATTCCGTTTGATTGTGGCGAGTAAGGAGCAGTTGTTTGATGAATAATGCCATATTCCAAACATATTTGTTCAAAAGGAGATTCATATTCACCGCCCCTATCACTCCTTATCATTTTAATCTTTTTGTTAAGTTGAGTCTCAACTTCAGTTTTGTATTGCCTGAACGCTTCAATTGCTTCATCTTTACTATTAAGTAAATAAACGTAGCAATACCGCGTACTATCGTCAATAAAAGTTATGAAATACTTCTTTCCACCGCGAGATGGAATTGACTTCATGTCACAAATATCTGTATGGATTAAGTCTAAAGGACTTGAATTCCTTTCAACTGACTTATAAGGATGTTTAGCATACTTAGATTCAACACAGATTTGACATTTTGATTGATTGCATTCAAACTTAGGCAATACTTCCAAACTAATCATTTTTCGCAAGGTTCTATAATTGACATGTCCTAAACGTGAATGCCATAAATCATTTGACTCAAGCAAGTAAGACGAAGCAGAAACTTTATTATTATTAGCAACAACCATTACATTCAGTTTGAAAAGGCCCTCTGTGAGGTAGCCTTTTCCTATGTACATTTCGTTCTTACTTATTACAACCTTGTCAGAAACATAAACACATTTAAAACCGTTCTTCACTAGAAGTCCGGTAGATACAAGTTTTTTCCTAATTTCAGGAACATGACAGACGTTGTTGAGAGTCACCACCTTGCCAGAGGTCATCTTCAGCAGTATCTTTCCATAACCTTCAATCTTGGCCGTTGCAGAATTTCCCATATATATTGTTTCGTCGGGCCCGGCGGGAGCATATGAAGCAAAGGCTTCTCTAACAGCACAAATGTGACGAGTGGCGCCAGAGTCAATCCACCACTCTTTCGGACTTCCCACTAGGTTGCACTCGGACAACATAGCGCACAAGTCATCAACCTCCTCGTTTGTTTCAACCATATTAGCCTGACCCTTCTTCTTTTCCTTTTTCGGAGCACGACAGTCTGCAGCTTTGTGTCCGATTTTTCCACAATTATGGCAGTTTCCCTGGAATTTCTTCTTGTTGGGATAGTTCCTTGGTCCCGATGCCTTTTTCCTCTTTTTCATATTAGTTGGGGCAGTTTCAACTATATGTGCTCCCCCTATGGTTGATCTCCCATTTGCCTTTTTCTCCGCTGCCTTGTTATCTTCCTCGATTCTCAACCGGACGATAAGATCTTCCAATGTCATCTCCTTTCGCTTATGTTTCAAGTAATTTTTGAAGTCCTTCCATGAAGGAGGCAACTTCTCTATCACTGCCGCAACTTGAAACGCCCCACTAATCACCAAACCTACAACAAACAACATGTAAGTGACGGGGCACTGAATACTTTTGACAAAGGCATTAATTAAATTTATACCTTCAGCGAGGAGATCATGGATGATAACCTGCAACTCTTGAACTTGAGTGACAACAGACTTGCCATCTACCATTTTGTAGTCCAAAAACTTGGCAGCGATAAACTTCTTTAAGCCAGCATCTTCTGTTTTATATTTCTTTTCCAACGCATCCCATAGTTCTTTTGATGTTCCCACATTACTATAGACGTTGTAAAGATCATCCTCCAGTCCGCTAAGAATGTAATTCTTGCACAAAAAATCTGAGTGCTTCCACGCCTCAATTACAACAAATCGTTCATTTTCAGGTGTTGATTCCGGCGGAACCGGAATATCCTCCTTAATAAACTTTTGAAGGCTTAAAGTAGTTAGATAGAAGAACATCTTTTGTTGCCATCGTTTGAAATCAATCCCGGTGAATTTTCCGGGCTTCTCTGCCGGAGCCGGTGCTGGTGCAGTACGACTGGAGGACGCAGCATTGCTCGTAGAACCAACGACGGGGGCTGGTGTGGCAGTAACAGTAGCAGTAGCATTCAAATTTGGAGTTTGGTCTCCCATTTCTGTCGTAGGAAATAACAGAACACTTTAATAATCGGTGAAGTTTTTATTTCTTCAAACCGAATCAAATTTACACAAACAGAATTAAAACAAACTTCAAATAGAATGTAATATACTGTATGTAGTATACTTGATGAAGTTTTTATATCTTCAAATCAAGTACCCAAATGAGTAGAAAGTTCTGAAAACTTTAATCTCAACCGGAGTAGAAAATCCGAAGATTTAGTCTCCAAACAACATACAAGTTCGTTAACAACAGATGAACACGGAAATAAATTAAATTCCTTAAGCTTGTTATCGTCTGTCCGTGTTCAAAGCAACGAGAAACTGAAACCAGTAATAAGAAGAGACACAAACAGAACGTATGTAACGTTTAAAAAAAAAAAAAATCACAGAAATGAAGAAATCCGAGACCACAGAATTCACTGTGTGTCCTTAAGGAATTTAACCCCCTCACTGTACCCGAGGTTGTGGATTATTTCCTCCCAGGATATAACGGATATACCTGTCGTAGGAGTGGCGGTACCTCAAACGCCTACGACTTCGACGAACTCAAATTCGGGAACGAAATCACACTATGACTCGATATGTTTTTTTTTGGTTTAAAGAAAAACAATGCAGAATTTTTTTAATGCTTCCAGTATACGAAAATGAGGCATTGCCTCAGTTTATATAGCCTTGAATTGAGACTGTTCGGAAAGGCTTGGTGCCTGTTCGGGAAAGGCCATGCCTTTTCCTGAAAATTAAGAACGTTGGGAAGTTTTTTAACGAATTAATATTATTATTATTATTTTTTTCCCGCGGATTATCAATCAATCAGATCATTTGACCAAATCCAAATCCAAAGCCCAAGCCCAAGCCCAAGCCGAGCCGAGCGACGACGACGGCGCGAGGGGAGTCCCTCTTCTTAACCCTTTAAGAGCTAGAAGAAGTGCTTTCTAATATAAGCACATAACTTTCCCTTTCTACCACCGATGTGGTACAAAGCTCCTTTTCAAAGGAACTTTGCTTTGAAACTTCATTTTCCTTCTATTGTCTTCTTCCCTCCATTTCTCATTCACACCAACTTAGCTAGCTTTAATCATTAACTAGCTTTAACAGTTTCTACTTTAATCATTCAAGTTAATCTTCTCCTTCTGAAAAGGAAAAACATCTGCACTCCCTCTCATAGAGGTAGTTTCCAGATTTGCGTCACAGCTCTTTGCTTGTAAGTAATTGCTTTATGACAACAATCTTCTTTAATGCTTTCAAATTCTTGAGCATACCGTCTTCATTACATGAAGTGTTAACTTGTCACTTTGGGCATTCAAGTCGATAAAGTGATGTAATTAATTTGAATAGCATTAGAAAAAGACATGTTACACTACTTGATGGATAAGTATTTGGCTGGGAAAGTGAGGAGATATCATTCCATGCCTGAATTTTATCAAACTGCCGTTGCATATTTAGTTCATTAGAGAAGTGGTTTACCAGTTTATGCTCAGTATGTACTTTGTAGTTTGCAAAGTCTGAACAAAAGGTAATCTATCAAAAATTCTATAGAAAAAGCCTAACTTTCCTTTGAAGGTCCTGTTTACTGTTGTTCTTGAGTAACTACTTGAGCAGAGAGAGACCAACACTACTTTTATTTACTGACCCTACCCTAAGATGAGTAAAACCAGAATATCCCGAGTTATTATATTAAAAACGGGAAGATGGATTCAAAACACAAAGAGCCGTGCTAGCTTTTCTTCAAAAGTAAAAAAGGGAACAAACAGCATAATTACAATATAAGCCAAGCAGCAGCAAATCATTAGTTCGTTAGTTCCCTTACCCTTGTCTTCTGCCCCAAGTAAGCTAGAGTGCTTTCTCTCTCGCTTATATTTTAGCAGCAGAGGTACATAATATACACACGTACATTACACGTACAGATTTACGTATATATTATTTGCTGGTTACAAAATTCTACAGATATGGTGGATGGTGATAGACATATTCCGGGTAAACATTCTCTTCGTTTAACATGTTGAGATTGAATTTGCAACAAAGAAAGTTCATTCCTTTTTGCATTTTCTTGCAATTTTTTTCCCCTTTTCCTGTTGTTAGGACGAATAATTTTGCCATTGCTTACATTGGGTGGAATTGCTCTTTGGATGAATTATTATGGGGTTTCGGGTAAAAGTCCGAGAAGTAAAGTTCGTCGATTAATCAAAAAGTATTTGGTACCCCTTTCTTTGGCAGAGTATGTGCAAAATCTGATTTTGATGGTGTATTATGGAAACAAATTGGCAAGATCTTAAACAAGACTCGGAGTAATCTTTAAATTTCCATAAAGGAAAAAAAAACTTTGAATTTAGTTTATTAGTTCTTTTTCTGGAATAACATGACTTCTGTAAAATTTATCCTTAAAGATTTTTGGTGGAACTTGTAATGCAATTAGGTTCATGGTGCAAAGGAGATTACTTGGGTCAGCTACCAGATGATGTTTTGATTTCCATTCTCGCACATTTTGGCAGTAATAGATGCTGCTAGGATGAGCATTTTATCTAGAAGGTGGAAATATGACTTTGCCTCTATGCCTACATTAGAATTTGACCCCCTTGGCAGGTTTGGGATTGACTCTTGTATCACAGTTGTTGTCCTTACGATCAGCAAAAATTCTTGAAAGAACAGTTGTTGACCAATGGATGCATTCTATTTCAAGATTAGGTGTTGAAACACAATGTATTTGTACCATTGCATTATCCAACCAAGTTCCGGAGGCCGTTTGAATTCCCTTAGGACCCTTACTTTGAAGAGATTGATCTTATATGATATTGACTTCCGCATTTGTTGAATTTTAAAGTCCACATTCCCTGCCCCCACATGCATGATTTACTGGTAATTCTCCTTGTTTTTATGGGTAACCATGCATTTTCTGTCAAAAACAATTTGTACTGGGAAAAGTAGTATTATTACCAATAACCCTCATTTATTGGTGTGCTTAGGTTGTCGCATGAGACAAAACACCCTTCACTACCCTGCTAATCCGGGAATTAATAAAAATGTTTACCCTAAATAATAATTTGCTCTACTATTGGAGAAATCATGCGAGGGAGATTATGAGCCCGTCTGGGTTAGCTAAATTTAAATAGCATTTAAGCACCAAGTGCTGGATAACACTTTTTAAGTGTTGGAGGTAATTTTATAATTAACCAGTTACGTGTTTGGATAGACGTGTAGAAGCTGAAAATAAGTTGTTAATGTGTTTGATAAAATAAATGCTTATTCTGTTAAAAGGACCAAAATTTCCTTAAATCTGTTAACACTATAAAGGAATTGATTATGATTTTTAATTCTAAAGTGATTCAAATACAAACTAATTAATTTTGGATGGCACCATTTGCTATTATGATGTTATTGTGCACCTACAAATTAACAACATATTTTTAACATTACAGAATGTGGCTTCATGTATCATTAAAATAGCATAGCAAAGAAGCAACTGTAACTTATGTTTCCCTTCACCAAAACAACAGGAAACAATGTCGAGACACTTTTGCCAGGAATTATCATTGTATTGAGAATTGCATACTAGAATTGTTCTTATTGGACTGCTTTGAACGATCTCAGCTATATCGTTCATCGCCTCGGCCGGTTAAAGTTTCTCTGAAGAATAATAAAAATGGTTTACCAACATTTATGATTAGTTGCAGAAAAAGGTTCCTTCACTTTCGACTGTGGATAGTTGACTAAGTGTAACACATGTTAGAAACCATACATGATTAGAAGGGGCATATTTGTCTGTTTTGTTTCTGAAGATATTTACAGTTGTAATAGCACACCTTTATGCTAGTTTATCTTAACAAAAAATATCTTGAATTAATTTTTTTCTACTATATTGTTTTCTAATATTCTGGGAATGACTGAAAACCTTGTTCATGCTGATATTTGATAACGACGTGCCACACAAGTTTAGTTGGCAAAGTACAAACCTTCAAGGTCTTGCATACATTAGAGAACTATATGTTATCATTCCTTCATTATAACTAGGAGATGTTACGCATTGCTGTGTGCTAGAAAAGGTCTAACTGTACTGGTAACTGTATGAAACACTTACTATAGGTGATTTCCATGAAACTATTTTTGTGATCAACAGCATAATGAACTACTTACTATATTCCTCACTGGTCAATTAATGTGCTGCTTTAGCAAGTAGTCTTGGTTCAGTCAGATGCTCACATTGCAGCTTGCTTAACTACATAAATCATAGTTATGTTCAATTAACAATACATTGATCTCATTCTCGTTGTGATCTCAGCAATCGACGACAACAAGGGGAGAAAGAGGAAGTGACATAAGGCATCCTGTATCTCCTACATGTCACACTAAGCTAAAAGAAGTGGCATTCGGTGGATTTCATGGATCCGAAGCAGAGATTGAATTTGCTGTTTATATTCTGAGAAGTACAATGGCACTTCAACGGTAGGTTCATGCTTTAATGAAGAGGTATTATCTGCTTGTGCTGCATTTTCTTTTGTCCCCTTAGAAAGGCTGGACGGCCTAGATGCTCGTGCAATTATGTGAACCGTATAATGCTATTATTCTTCCACTGCACATCTTTCACTTTTTATTCTTCATTTGAAAAATATTAGGTTCTCCTTTGGTGTTTTAGCCCATAGTATGGTAACTCCCTCTCCTAGTTTAAAAACCATTTTGGTGCATTCTATCCTTTGTCGTTTGGCATGTCAAACATTATGTTGGTGCTGGCAGATTACCCTATTGCTTAGAGGCATACATATGAAATTGAGATATGATGTCATAAAATAACTGTTGAGAAATGGAATAATTTTCATTGATTATGTGAAGTCAGAGATAAATTTGGTTGATTCTCTGACTAAACTCGTGGGAAGAAAATTAATTCTTCAAACCTCAAAAGAGATGGGGTTAAGGCCGACATGTTGTTAATAGAGATGGTAACCCAATCTATGTAACTGGAGATTCCATGAAGTAGGTTCATATGGGTAATAACAAGTTGATATTGGCATTGAAGCACTAAAAGAGAGTTTTTTTTACTACTACTTATTAAAAGGTTGAGTTATAATTCTTAATGAAATTCTATGAATGGTGTATTTAAAAGCAGTATACACATGACCAATTCACCTATATGAGAGTGGAGTGAGCCGCTCTCCTATGAGATTTTGACCTAGTCTCTAGAGCTCTCATGAATCACCAAGCATGCACATGGACTAGTGGCGCAAAACCGCGTTGAACAACAAAATTGTGAGGGTCGAAGTGTGATTGATAAAATCTCTGACTTACAATGAAAGTTATTGGTTCATAGAAATATTATATTTCACTAGTAATTTTGTGAGTTAAATGAAGCAAAAGCTATATAGGAAGTTATAAGGAGTGAAGATGGCATAATATTGTCAAAAGAACATTATATTGAGAGATTTATTAAGAAGTTTGAATATTTTAATGCCACATCTGCGAGCACTCGTTTTGATGCTAACTCTAAGTTAAAAAAAGAACAACGGTGACCTAGTTGCTCAGTCTAAATATGCTCAAATTATTGGGAGTCTGATGCATTTAATGAATTTTACAATGCTTGATATAGCCTATGCAGTATGTGGACTGAGCAGATATACTCATAATCTCAACAGAGAGTATTGGTCTGCATTAGATAAACTAATAAAATATAACCATGAATTATAGTATCCTATATAGTGGATTTCCTTCTGCTTTAGAAGGGTATAGTGATGCAAACTGGATCTCTGATTCATATGAGACAAAATCTGCTAGTGGTTATGTATTCACCTTTGGTGGTGGTGCGATATAGTGGAAATCAGCTAAACAGACGATCATTGCTAGATCAACTATGGAATCAGAGTTTGTAGCTCTGGAGTTAGCTGGTTCTGAGGCTGAGTGGCTAAGAAACTTCTTAGCTAATATCCCTTTAATAAAGGACGTGCTGCCTCATATGTCTATGCATTGTGATTGTCAAGCGACAATATCTATTGCAAAGCATAAATCTTATAATTGTAAAAGTAGACACATGAATTTGAGACATGATGTCATAAAACATATGTTGAGAGATGGAATAATTTCTATGGATTATGTGAAATCAGAGATATATTTGGGAAGAAAATTAATTCTTTAAACCTAAAAAAAGATGGGGTTAAGGCCGACATGTTATCAATAGAGATGGTAACCCAACCTATGTGATTGGAGATCCCATGAAGCATGCTCATATGGGTAATAAAAAGTCGATATTGGCACTGAAGCACTAAAAGAGAGTGTTTGACTGCTACTTATTAAGAGGCTGAGTTATAATTGTTAATGAAATTCATAGTCCTTATGAATGGTGTATTTAAAAGCAGTATACACTTAATAAATTCACCTATATAAGAGTTAGTGGGCCGCTCCTATAAGATTTTGGCCTAGTCTCTAGAACTCTCATGAATCACCGGGTATGCGCATGGCTGAGTGGCGCAAAACTGCGTTGAAAAACAAAATTATAAGGGTTGAAGTGTAATTGATAAAATCTCTGACTTACTGAGAGTTTTTGGTTCATAGAAATATTATATTTCACCAGTAATTCTATGAGTTAAACTTTCATTGATCTAAGTTTGGTTCATAGTCCAGAAGACACCAAACCTATTAAATTTAAACCAAACAAATCCAGCAAGTTTATTTCAAAGTTCTTTAAAATAGTGGGGGAATGTGACAACATTTTCATGCCCTTTGACAAGTGCTTTAGCTCTTCTAGAAGGTTAAGAATAATGGCAAAAGAAGACAAATAAGTGGCAAATGTTTAGCCACGTTTTTGCTATGCAAAAACCAAATTTCATTCAATTTAAACTATAAAAAGGTTCTCACTTGACAAGAAAAGATCCATCAGAAAACAAACATCATTCCTCTCATTTCCTTTCACTCCTCCCTTCTTCTTTTGTTGTCCAATATTAAATAATAGTTGCTTTCTTTCTTATTTATTTCTTCCTATTTGCTAGCTGTGTTTGTAATATTTAATTTTATTGATTTTCGTATCCTCTAAATAAAATAGAGGTAATCTTGTTTAATCTTGGAGAAATATTTCACACTGCTGAAATAGTTTCTTAGAACAGTACCTAAAACGACTCAAGCCAGTTAGTATTTTCGCTCATAAATTATTTTATTGCAGCATTATTATTATTGTTATTGTTATTTTCGATATCATTTCCCTACAATCTAGTATAAATGGCATTATATTGATATTAATCATAACCCCTTTGCCATTTATGGCTGAGTGATCGTCACTGGCAAGATCTCCCTGCCCTGAGTTGTGTTACTTTCTTCTTCTGTTTAGTTCTTAGATCTTACAAGTTACTGAATGGTAAGAATATTTTAGTGTGTATGTATTAAATATCACATACTACTCCCGAAGTTTGTTGTCAGATTACTAATTAATGTGAGCTTTGTTGTTACCGGCCTTAATGTACAATTATATCTTTCTATAATAATATTTTTATATATAATTATTCACTATAAAGTTAAGTTTTTTTCGGAATTAACTTTTATATTATGTCATAATATATATTTTCTATAACAATACTGATATAACATATCGGAACGAACAAAAGAGATATTTGACCGTAGTAGCTGTTAACATATTTATACTTCCCTTTCCAAGTGGTAGTTGTTTCTTGGGATAATGAGTCTGAAGGTTTCTACAACTGATGCCTGTTTGTGCTATAATGTTTCTACGGTACTTACAGTGGACTCAAAAAAGTATTTGGAAACTTTTATTTTGTGTCTATACAATTGATATTAGTTATATTACGTAATTTTTTTGGTTCATAATTTTGTAAATCTAGATTTTTGTGGACTTGAAAGTATAACATTGGGGTCCATAAATTTATAAGACAAGAATAAATCTCATATAACTAATACAAAATAAAACTTCTCGAACTATTTAGTGTTTCTGAAGTTTTTAGTAACTTGTGGCTCGCCACTGAAACTTGTTCGTTTTGTTTTAAATTCAACTTGAAGGAGATGAGCTGTGAGAATTATGCAGGAAATGGATATCTCTCTTTTCTGATCTTTTTTGGCATATTGCCAATTTAAGATTAAAACTCTTTAACACTATTAGAAATCCTAAAAAAAAAAGGATCAAAATTTAGCGATAAAAAAAATGATTAAAGTTGGTTGTCAAATTGGAGAAAATAATTAAATAATTATTCTAAATACATTAGCGAAGAAGGTTGGTTGCTTTTTGGTCGATAATTTGGTCAAAATATTGACCGGACTGGTCAGACTTGCTTGGTCAAAAAAATACTGAAATTAGTAATCAACTTTGACCGCTAAAGATGAACCTACTTATAAAATTTTAATAATTATATTATTACTTAAAAAAATTATAAAATATAATCAAATAAAATTTAAAATTAGTGACCAAAGTTTGTCGCTCACGAAAGGAAAATTAGATAGAGACTAACTTTGATCGATAATCTGGGACCCAGTTCTAACGTTTAACGAGTATATTATTATTTTAAATATTATATGAAATATAAATAAATCTGATTTAACTTTAGCGACCAACTTTGGTTGCTAATTTTAATTTGTGGATAATATTGTTGGAAATAACGCTTTACGCTAGAGGGGGGGGGGGGTGAATAGCGTTTTAAAAATATTAAGCGTTTTAGTGCGGAATTTAAAAACTTTGCAGAAATTAAAACAAGTGCAGTAAAATAAACTTACACAATGATGTATCCTGGTTGGCCACAAACGTGGTTAGTCCAGTCCCCGAGAGACTCTCTCGAGATTTCCACTAAACTTGTCAAGCTTACGGGTGCTTAACAAACCGTTACAGCTGAGGACACAAGCCTCACCTAGGTGCTCGGGGATCACAATCCCAAAGACTTCAATTGCTCGGGGATACCAATCCCAAAGACTTCAATTGCTCGGGGATAACAATCCCAAAGACTTCAATTGCTCGGGGATAACAATCCCAAAGACTTCAACTGCTCGGGGATAACAATCCCAAAGACTTCAACTGCTCGGGGATAACAATCCCAAAGACTTCAACTGCTCGGGGATAACAATCCCAAAGACTTCAACTGCTCGGGGATAACAATCCCAAAGACTTCAACTGAGGAATCACAAGTTCCTCAACAAACGAGAATCGCAATTCTCTTACAAACACAAAACAAACTCACTTTACAAAGTACTCCTCAATGAGTAGATATGAGTAGAAATAGTACGCTCAAGATCACAACAACTTAGCTCAATAGAATGGCTCTTCAAAAAGCTTTATGGATGAATGAAAATGATGATCAATGTAAGAAAGCTTTTAGCAATGAAAATACTTAAATTGTATATGTTGTTGTTGTGAAAACACTGAGTTAAGCCTGTATTTATAGGTGAAAAACTCAGTCTTACCGTTGTCTAATTGCCAATTAAGGATTGCTGAAATTACTCAGTGACAATCGATTGTCAAGACTAAACAATCGATTGTTTGCCTATCAGATCAAAAATTCAATCCCAGATTTTACGTCAACAATCGATTACTTCAAATCAATAATCGATTATTTATAACGTTAAAAAATCCTTTCCAATTTTTGGCATAAAACATCGATTATCAGGAAATCAACAATCGATTATTTTAACAACGTTCAGAAAATCTTTTCCAGATTTTACGCAAAACATCGATTGTTAAATATCAACAATCGATTACCTGAAGGTAATTTGAAAATGTATGACAACGGTTAGTTCCAACAATCGATTATCAAATAGAACAATCGATTATAAATTAATTTCAAAACTTACTGTCTCATATATAATCGATTATCAAAAGCCATAATCGGTTATTAATTAATTTCAAAACTTTCTGTCTCATATATAATCGATTATCAAAAGCCACAATCGATTATTAATTTATTTAAAAACACTGGGAGACATTTTTCTCATTCTAATCGATTACCATTAGTTCATAATCGATTTTTCTGAGTTTTGAAAACTTTGCCTCAGTTAACAATCGATTATCAAAAGTACACAATCGATTGTTATGCAGTTTGCAAAAACCTGATGTTAACTGACTTACTCACAATCGATTATCATTAATTCACAATCGATTGTCATGCAGTCTTGGCTTAGAGATACTCGATTATCATAAGTACATAATCGATTATCTTAGCCCAGATTTTTGAGGCATGTTTGAAAAATATTTTAACAAATATAAATATGCATAGTTTAAAATCATTTGACACTTAAGTTAGATATGCATGATTTTGGAAAAATAATTTTAGTAGAGAAGCCATGTTATGAGCCAAGATTGAGGAATCAAGATCACAATTAATATTGACTCAATTATAACATTTCTAAACTTTGTCTTGAGCTTCTTGTAATGCATCCATTTTGTGCTTGTCCTTGAGCACTGCTATATATCGCTTATTGCTTTGTTTGACATTCATCAAAACCTACAAAAGAACACACGTTTAGTATATTGCATTTGAAACGTGTTTCCAACAATTTCCCCCTTTTTGATAATGGCAAACATAAGCGGGATATATGCAATAATTATTTTGATAATCCAAGACAAGAGTAAAGTACATAAGCGGGATATATGCAATAATTATTTTGATAATCCAAGACAAGAGTAAAGTATGCAATTTGATGTTCCCCCTCAATTCATGTTCCCCCTCACTTTAAGCATGAATGAAGTTGAGAGTGATATAGCATACTTCTTGATATCCCGTTTCTTCCCCCTTTTGCCATTAGCAAAAATTTACACAAGGGAAGAATATGAAAAAAATGTGAAATAAACACAAGTTTATTTATTGGAAAATTAAGATAACATTACAAGGGTGAAACCAAACATAACTAACCAATCAAGAACAAACAGACCAAAAACAACAATTTCATCATTCATCACCCCCATCCCCTTCATCATCATTGGTAGGCGCTTGATATGGCACCATCTGAGCATAGGCATAATGCACGTGATCAAAGTAACCATGGACCTCACGGGTTAGTTGAGTAATTTGGTCAGAAATGGTCCGGAGGGTAGGCTCCTGAGGAGGATGAGCACGACGGGCTTGTCGATTTTGAGGAGGAGCGGGAGCATGATCACCATCATGATGAAAGGAAGACTCCGAAATTTCCCAGATTTTGGTGCTCTTTTTGAGAGGACCATTAGCAATATTGACTCCGGAAGCTTCAAGAAATTTCATTATTAAGAGGGCATAGGGGAGAGGTATGTCATCTCTGGTGGCATTGAACATATGAGATAGAATAAGCTTGCACCAATTTATTTTAACACCGGTGACAATAGCATGAAGAAATTTGGCATCCTCTTGGGAAATGGTGGTGTGATTGAGTTTACGGGGTTTGAGAACACGAGTGATGAAATAGAGAATGAAACGATAATTCGGGTCCATACCCTTTATGGTGGGACGACGGGAAGAGGACTCATCATAGGCTACTCCGGCTTGGCGGAAGAGATTAGCTTCATCAATCATGACCCCGGCATCATTTATGTACTGGTAGATGTCTTCACCATCATGCGGAATGCCGGCAATGAGGTGGAGGTTATCTTCAGAAATTAGAATGGGAATGCCGTTAACATTGGTAACAAGTTCACCCTCATCATCTTTGTGAAGGTTGGAGTAAAAAGCTTCAACCAAAGAAATGTTGTAGTAGGGGTGAGTAAGGAGTAGGAAATTGAAAAGGTTGCACTCTCTTAGCATATTTGCGGCTGGAATGAATGGTGCAACAAGAGCGTTTGTTGAAAAGCGAGGAGGGAGAATAAGGCGTTTCTCAAATTTGGTTAAGAAACGGGTGAGCTCTTCATTGGATTCAAAGAATAGAACCGATCCATCTTGATATGGATGGCGAGAAGAAGAAGCACCTTGTTTGGAACGAGCACGTTTTGAGTTGCGGCTTGACATTTTTTTTTTTTTTGAAAGGATGTGCTAGGATTTTTCAAAGAAAACAAGAGAATTTGATGCTTGGGAGGCTTGAGTGAGTATACAAGAGCATATGTGCAGCCTATATATAGAGAAGGAATGAATCTTACATTTATTGGAAATGATTTGAAGAGATTTGAAGTCTGAAACGGTAAAAATAAATTCACTGACCGTTCAACAATCGATTGTTTGAATGGAATAATCGATTGTCATTAATGAAAATGATCTGACACATCGATTACACGCCAGAACGGTAAGAAAATTTGAAAAAGATAGTCGATTCTCAAACTTGGTAATCGATTGTTTTTCATATTTATGACCTGTCAGGAATCGATTATGGAGCCAAAATGGTAACATAAGTTTAAAACAGATAATCGATTGTCAATATATAGTAATCGATTGTTTCACTCACAGAGAGTTTGAATTTTGGCAAATAATCGATTGGCAGAACAAATAATCGATTGTTTGGAAGGGGGATGCTGAAATGATGAGACTTAATTCTATCAGGCAATGTAAACATTTAACAAGATTTCATGGCAAAAAAATTGAATCAACAAATAATCGATTATTGATACTGATAATCGATTGTAAGCATAAATAATCGATTATGATCGATTTTTTTTTCTTGTATCAAGATAATTCATACTTTCCTCTTACCTTTTGGGGGATGCCTGCAAAATAGAATTAAACATCTCCGACGCTCAAGTCAGTAATCTATAAATGAAATAATAACTTTGAAACTCGTGTAGTCGGGTGAAAAAAAATGAACTCTTAAGAATTTTGTCCTAGGATGTTCTTAAGAGGGTTTAGGGTACTTACCTTCCCTTCGACTTTGCCAATTACCTGATTTTGAACATCCTCCGTTCATTTTGGTCTTTTGGCTCATTCTCCAATTTACGAAGCTTTTTCCACAATTTTGCCTTTTGAATTTTTCGAAAATACTTCCGATTTAAAAAAACATAAGTCGACTTTTCCGTCTCTTCCTCCTTCTTTGTGCTTTAATTGAAGGAATTTTGAATTCGTCTCTCGTCAAGTGTTTGGAGCATCCACTACACTTGATTCCTTCAAGCACACCTGCAAAACAAATCAATGCTCTTTTGGTACCCATGCCATTTTGGGTCCTTGAGGGTTATGCATACTATAATGATATGTTTGAGTAGCATGTCTATGTCTAGTAAAGCATGCGGGAGCAATATGACCAATTCGTCTACAATAATGACATGTCACATTTGGATTATGCATGCGTCTAGGCTCATAGTAGCTAGAATAATGCACATTGTTTACTCTATTTTCATTTCTCCTAATTTGAACACCATAGTCATTTCTAGGTTGAACATTTCGGGATCTTCTAGCATGATCATTGTTGTGCCTAAAATATGCATCATGTCTATGGTGACGATTGCTAGGCGGAAGGTCATGTCTAGGTCTCCTAATATTTTGTCTAGCATGCATGTTTGTTTTAGGAAAGGCATTTTTGTTATTAATCCTAGGTTGAGCTCTAGGTGGTTGGGTTTTTGCATCAACCTCTTCTTCATTTATGAAGCCTATTCCATGCTTGGTTGATTTCAAGTTATCAAGCACCACATTCAAGTTTTTATGAAAGGAGTTGAATTTATCTAGTGTGCCTTTTAATCTACCTACTTCATTCTTAAGGTCTACACAAGAAGCACAATTTTTTGTAGAACTCTCGGGCTTGTCAGAACTTCTTTTCCCATAAAACTTGTTTTGTTCTAGTAGCTTCTCATTTTCCAAAACCAATTTTTCTAATTCTTTTTCTTTTAATGAAAACTGTTTTTGAAAATCTTGTTCTTTTAGAGAAGCATTTTCTCTTAAACTAGTGACGGTTTTTGTAACTTTGAGAAATTCAGCATACAATTCATCAAAGGCATTTCTCATGTCATCAAGAGTATAAAAATTTTGAGAAGAGATTTGACTTACCTCACTTTGATTTTCTTCCTGTGCCATGAGGCAGAGATTTGCCGCTTCTTCATTTTCTTCTTTACTGGATTCGTCTCCGGAATCTCCTCCCCAAGATATGTATGCTCGTTGCTTCTTGAAGGGTTTCTTCTCCTTTTTAAGATTTGGGCAGTTTGTTTTGATATGCCCTGTTTCACCACATTCATAACATTTAACTTGCTCACCTTGCTTTTTCCCTTTGCGGTCATATTCTTTTCGCATGAATTTTTGGAACTTTTTGATGATGAGTCCAAATTCGCTATCTCCATCCTCTTCAATTGGTGATTGACTTGTGCTCTCCTTTAGAGCAATCTTTTGCCTTCTTTGTTCGTCAACAACAGGGTTAAGAATAGTGGATTCATAAGTCTTAAGATTACCTCTAAGAGCGTCTATGGTGACGTTCGTGATTCCAATTGACTCTTGAATCGCATCGGTCTTTGATCGCCATGCCGGTGTTAGGCTCCTAAGAATTTTTCGAACTAGTTCTTTGTCTGTGAACGTCTTCTTGAGTGCGTGGAGATCATTCACTATTGATGAGAACCGCTCAAACATCTCGTCTACCTTTTCGCCTTCCTTCATATGGAACAATTCGTAAGCATGAGTTAAAAAATCAATTTTAGCTTCTCTTACCTGGTCAGTCCCTTCGTAAGTGACCTCAAGCTTGTCCCACATTTCTTTCGCTGTTTTGCAGCAGGAGATTTTCCTGTAATCATTAGCATTAACAGCACAGAGTAATAAATTAATAGCTTTAAAATTATTTTGGACCATTCGATTATCCTCGGCGTTGAATTCCTCTTCTGTTTTTGGCACCCATATTCCTTCCACCTGTTTGACAGTCCTTTGGTGTACACCTTCCACAAGTAAGGGCTGTTTGATCTGACGAATATCTGCATCCTTTCTTTCCAATATGAATAATTAGTCCCGTTGAACAAAGGAGGTCTTGTGGGGCACTGTCCTTCATCAATACCTGCAAAAGAGTCTAGAGTAGAAGCCATGGAAAGATTCTCTCAAACGGTTAAGTCTTTCAGAGAGTATGGCTCTGATACCAATTGTTGGAAATAACGCTTTACGCTAGAGGGGGGGGGGGTGAATAGCGTTTTAAAAATATTAAGCGTTTTAGTGCGGAATTTAAAAACTTTGCAGAAATTAAAACAAGTGCAGTAAAATAAACTTACACAATGATGTATCCTGGTTGGCCACAAACGTGGTTAGTCCAGTCCCCGAGAGACTCTCTCGAGATTTCCACTAAACTTGTCAAGCTTACGGGTGCTTAACAAACCGTTACAGCTGAGGACACAAGCCTCACCTAGGTGCTCGGGGATCACAATCCCAAAGACTTCAATTGCTCGGGGATACCAATCCCAAAGACTTCAATTGCTCGGGGATAACAATCCCAAAGACTTCAATTGCTCGGGGATAACAATCCCAAAGACTTCAACTGCTCGGGGATAACAATCCCAAAGACTTCAACTGCTCGGGGATAACAATCCCAAAGACTTCAACTGCTCGGGGATAACAATCCCAAAGACTTCAACTGCTCGGGGATAACAATCCCAAAGACTTCAACTGAGGAATCACAAGTTCCTCAACAAACGAGAATCGCAATTCTCTTACAAACACAAAACAAACTCACTTTACAAAGTACTCCTCAATGAGTAGATATGAGTAGAAATAGTACGCTCAAGATCACAACAACTTAGCTCAATAGAATGGCTCTTCAAAAAGCTTTATGGATGAATGAAAATGATGATCAATGTAAGAAAGCTTTTAGCAATGAAAATACTTAAATTGTATATGTTGTTGTTGTGAAAACACTGAGTTAAGCCTGTATTTATAGGTGAAAAACTCAGTCTTACCGTTGTCTAATTGCCAATTAAGGATTGCTGAAATTACTCAGTGACAATCGATTGTCAAGACTAAACAATCGATTGTTTGCCTATCAGATCAAAAATTCAATCCCAGATTTTACGTCAACAATCGATTACTTCAAATCAATAATCGATTATTTATAACGTTAAAAAATCCTTTCCAATTTTTGGCATAAAACATCGATTATCAGGAAATCAACAATCGATTATTTTAACAACGTTCAGAAAATCTTTTCCAGATTTTACGCAAAACATCGATTGTTAAATATCAACAATCGATTACCTGAAGGTAATTTGAAAATGTATGACAACGGTTAGTTCCAACAATCGATTATCAAATAGAACAATCGATTATAAATTAATTTCAAAACTTACTGTCTCATATATAATCGATTATCAAAAGCCATAATCGGTTATTAATTAATTTCAAAACTTTCTGTCTCATATATAATCGATTATCAAAAGCCACAATCGATTATTAATTTATTTAAAAACACTGGGAGACATTTTTCTCATTCTAATCGATTACCATTAGTTCATAATCGATTTTTCTGAGTTTTGAAAACTTTGCCTCAGTTAACAATCGATTATCAAAAGTACACAATCGATTGTTATGCAGTTTGCAAAAACCTGATGTTAACTGACTTACTCACAATCGATTATCATTAATTCACAATCGATTGTCATGCAGTCTTGGCTTAGAGATACTCGATTATCATAAGTACATAATCGATTATCTTAGCCCAGATTTTTGAGGCATGTTTGAAAAACATTTTAACAAATATAAATATGCATAGTTTAAAATCATTTGACACTTAAGTTAGATATGCATGATGTTGGAAAAATAATTTTAGTAGAGAAGCCATGTTATGAGCCAAGATTGAGGAATCAAGATCACAATTAATATTGACTCAATTATAACATTTCTAAACTTTGTCTTGAGCTTCTTGTAATGCATCCATTTTGTGCTTGTCCTTGAGCACTGCTATATATCGCTTATTGCTTTGTTTGACATTCATCAAAACCTACAAAAGAACACACGTTTAGTATATTGCATTTGAAACGTGTTTCCAACAAATATAACCTATTTTGGTCGCTAAATATATTTTTTGGATAATTAGCGACCAAAGTTGGTCTCTTTTCAGGTCAACATTGGTGAAAATTAAAAATCACTTTCGTATTTACTATCTAAATAATATAAATGTAATATGTTAACACTTTTGTAATACAAGGGATGAATACACTAAAATATACTCTAACATGCTCTATATATATATATATATATATATGTGTGTGTGTGTGTGACTTCTTTTTTATATTTATCTTAAATCTTATATTTTTCATAAGAAGATCTCTTAAGGTTGACACTGTGATCCTTCCGGATCTGCACTGTAAGCAGTTTCCTGAGAAAAGTAGATATGATAATTCTCGGTTGGCTTGCAAATGATTATTTATAACCTTTGAGCCATCCTAAAGAACAACTTCTTAAGAAATAATTGGATTTAATTATTATATATAAAAGAAGACATATATCCATAGATTTGATTTTTAGATCTAACTTTTCTCCATAATATTAAGTTAAGAACTTGAATATTATCCTTATGGAATCTTATGGTCTCTTGAACCAAGAACATGAAGCATTAAAAGTTACCATTGTTAAATTTGTTGTAATTACTTGCAGATCTAAGATATGTGTTTCTTTCATCCTTGTTCCTCTCATTCAAAAAATTCCTTCTCGTCCCCAACTTCCTCATCATCTTCCTCCTCCAATCCCAAACAAATTAGCTTTTCTGATTTGCAGCAATCACTTGATGACTAGAAGATCCCTAAACATCCACAGTCCACAATTTATAAATCTTCACGATGGACCTTGACCAGTAATTACCATATTTCTACGATTGAGCAAACCATTCCTCTTGAATCAAACCATGAGGAAATCAAACTTTTAAACCCCAAATCTATAGAAAAATAAAGGCAAAAATACAATTATTTCCATTTTGGTTTAGTATAGATTGCAATTAGACCTCTGTCCAAAGAAGGTCTAGAGACGTCTCTACTCCTCTGTCTTAGAGATTTCATATTTTTAGACTTCAATGATTCTCTCCTAGGAAAACCAGCCTTTGTAGCGGTCCAATTTACTTTGATGTTTTCCTAATTTTACGGTATCTCTTAGAGATATAAATATCTTAGATTCTTTAACTCTTAATGTTAAAACTGCCAATTACAAAACCAAAACTGGATCGTTACCAGTAGCAATTATTTGTAGAATAAAGTATAATGCCATGAGTTCTGCCTTTAATACTGGAGCTATGAAAACCCTTCATAAAGGAGAAATTGTTATTTTCAAAGCAGATCTACAAAGATCTCACCTATCAATACCAAAATCTATTTCTTGGAGCCAAGTTTCCCTACCACAAAACTGGTTACTACAAGATGCTACTCAGGCTGAGAAATCGAAAAATAGTACAGTCTCTCATATCCAACAATATTCTAGCGGATCTGTAGCCATTTCCTTACAAAGGCCCTCAGCCAAAGAGTCTTTGTCTCATCCTCTTCGGCACAGTCTGAGATTCAGTCTGGAAGACATCCAATATCTTCTTTTCCTCCTAAAATTGAAACTTTTAATTTCGACTCTAAGATCCCTCAAGCCAAATATTTTGTAGAAACAGCCCTTCCAACATAAGTTAATTATGACCATCCTCAATCCCCCACTTACTCAACTTTAGGTGCTGAATTAGGTGTTTTGGAAAATGACTTCAAAATTGATAAAGAGAAACTTCGAGCAAATTTTTATTCATAAGAAAATATTTTCAAAAGAACTTGGTTTTTTCAGAAGTTTCAAGGAGACAATAGAGAAAATTTCCGAAGTATTTACTATGAATCTTTAAACTTCATAAAAGAACAAATCAATTTCTTCAAATGGTTTGAGGCTTATGCTTAATATCACCAATTAGATTTTCCTTTTCCTAAATCTGTTAACGTTTCAAAAATTTGGAAAACTTCCTTCGAAGAAGAAGCATCTCAGAACTTCCTCCGGCACAAGGATTTTTGACAAATTATGCAAATGCTTCAGTAATAGCTAATCCTTTCAAATTAAAAAAAAAAATGAAGCTATTACATGTAAAGATATTAAAAGTATTTTTGACAAAATAATTATACAAAGAAATATTTACAATCTTTTGGTGAATATTTGGTTATAAAACAAACTTTAGCATCTTGTTCTAAGCCAGCAGATACCTCCACTTCTTCAATCCCTTTGTTTAAACCTTATGAGATACCTAGAACATTCTCTATGGAACTCCGGATCCACCAAGCTAAAGACTATCCTCAGCTCTTTGATCCTCAGCATAGGATCCTTGAAATAGAGAAAACACTAATAGCTCAGGATACTCCAACTAAGGAGTCTTCTTGCAGTATTCTCTGAGAAGCCGATTCTGATCAAGAAACCAATTCGCAGTCAGAACAATACAATTTTAAGAAGATCCCTCCCTTGAAATCAACCCTGTCAGAACAAGATCCTTCAACTGGCGTCATCCCCAAAGACTTTACTATTCTAGAGCTACCCATCCTGATGTAGCCTTCGAAGAAAGACCCAATGTTATGAAAAACAACTATAATGTCAATAACATCTATGAATGGAACATATATGGTTGCTCTGAATACAATATTCTGGCCAAATTACAACAAATGACTATTGTAGCCACTGCATACCGAACTTCTCATAACTGTTCTGACCAGCTTACTACTCATTTCTTAGTAACAGGTTTCACAGGTCGACTTAAGGATTGTGGGATACCCATCTTAGCGAAGAAGATAAGAACCAAATTCTATTAAGTGTCTGAGTTGATTCGACAAGAGAGCCAATTCTTAAAGATGGCTTTACCATTCCTGATTCAACCAACACACTAATTTATACCATTATCAAAACATTCATAGGAAATACAGGTATCTTAAGGGAAAGATCTTCTGAGATACTTAACAACCTTAAGTGTAAAACCCTTTGATCTCAGATGGTATAAAGATTCATTTTTTACCCGAATCTACGAAAAACCTAATGGAAATCTCCCATATTGGAAAGAAAAATTCCTAGATGGTCTACCTAAGTCTCCTAGGGTTTTAGTTAAATAAGAACTCCAAAATCAGCTGGTGATATTATTCCTTACGACCAAATCACCTATGGTCAACTCACAAGTCTCATTCAACATGTCGTTCTTAAAATCTGTCGGCAAGATAAGATATTGAGACAATTAGCCAAAGACAGGGCACAAACTCGTCGAGATCTAGGTAGTTTCTATGAACAATTGGTTTACCACCTTGTAGCAAAGCCTCACAAGAGACGAACAACCAAGGATATGGAGATTACGAAATATAGGTCTTCTGCACCCAAGTTTAGGAAGGCTAAACCAGTTTCTTCCAAATCCAAAACCTTTCCCAGTAAACATAAATCAACAAACTTCCAAACTCCCAATTCTGGTAAATGTTTCAAGTGCAACAAACCGATCCATATAGTGAAATACTGCAAGAACAAGTTAGAAATCTTGATTTAGATGAGTGTGTTCTTAACCATATCGAACAACTTTTATTAGAAGATAGTGACACTTACGATGTTGCTGATGATGAACTTGTACAACAATTTAACCAACTCGAAGATGATGACACAAAATCATCTTCATCCAAGTCTAGTCAAGAAGAACCTGCGATTCACGTTCTCTTAAAAGAACAAGATTTTCTTCTCGAAATTATAAGTAATCTCCAAGATTCTGAGCAAAAGAAGAATTATCTTGAGCAATTCAAACGAACAATGAGCCTTCTCCATCTTCATGTAGTATCTTTTCCAATCATCTTCAAGTTTCCAATACCTATAATATTACTGATATCCTTAGTAGATTCCCTTCCCAAAAACCTAAGGTAGTAACTATCCAAGATCTCCAATATGAGATAGCATTCCTTAAGGAGGAAATTCGAGAAATTAAGGCTAGGCAAGAGTTAGACCGTCTTGTTCTCCAACAGCTCTCAACCAAACCTAAGGATTTCAAACCAACTGAAGATAAGCCAGTTGAAATAGAAGTTTTTACCTCTCCCGAATTTCCATAAGAAAATGGCACATGGGAGTCATCCTAATTATCAATAAGCCCTTTATCTTGAATATTATTGCCTTATTTGATACATGTGCAGATCTCAACTGCATACAAGAAGGACTCATTCCAACCAATTTTTTTGAAAAATCCAAAGAAGGTCTTAGGGTTGCTAACAACGGGAAACTAGGTATTAGCTTCAAAATCTCCAATGTTAAGTTAGAACCTCCCTAGAAAATTCTCCATTGTCAGCCTCAAGTTCTTTCCTATTAGTAAAAGACCTTAATAATCCAGTTATATTAGGAACTCCATTTACCGAAGAGCTCATACCTTTTATGGTGACAAAACAAGGAATTCTGACCGAACACATATGAGGTAAAACCTTTATTCCTTTCGATAGACCTTTAGTGGAAAAGTTCTTGTCCACCATAAAAAGTAAAGAAGTACAGATAAATTTACTAAAAAACGAAATAGCATTCCAAAGGTTACAACAACAGTTTCAAAATTCTTCCCTCCAATCCAAGATAAAAAATTTAGAAACCAAAATCCAGGAAGAACTTTGTGCTGATCTACCTACAGCCTTTTGGAATCACAAGAGACACATTGTTAGGATCCCTTATGAACTTGACTTTGATGAAAAAACAATCCCCACAAAAGCTCTTCCTATTTAGATGAATCACGAGCTAACCATTCAGTGTCAAAAAGAAATCAATGATCTTCTTGAAAAACAGATCGTCTCTCCAAGCAAATCCCCTTGGAGTTGTGCTGCCTTTTATGTCAATAAAAACTCTGAAATATAACGAGGTGTCCCTTAATAAGTCATCAATTATAATTGAACAAGTCACTTCGCTAGATTAGATACCCTATTCCAAACAAAAAGAATTTACTTCAAAGGCTTTATGCTGCAACCATTTCTTCAAAATTTGATCTAAAATTAGAATTTTGGCAAATTCAAATAGATCCCAAAGAAAGGTATAAAACTGCTTTTACAGTACCATTTGGACAATATGAATGGAATGTAATGTAATGCCATTCAGTATAAAAAATACTCCTTCTGAATTTCAAAGAATAATGAATTATATTTTTAATCCTTTTGCAAATATTATTATTGTCTATATTGATGATGTTCTAGTATTTTCTACTAGCATAGATTAACATTTTAAGCATATAATGTTATCAAAGAAAACGGATTAGTTTTATCAGAAACTAAATATAGTCTTTTTCAAACTAACATCCGATTTTTTGGACACAATATCGAGGAGGGACCATTGTCCCTATTCAACGATCCATTCAATTTGCTGACAAATGTTCTGACCAAATTTTAGATAAAACTCAGCTTCAACGATTTTTAGGATGTGTTAATTATGTATCAGATTTTATTCTCAGCCTTAGCAATTTGCTAAAACCTCTCCATGATAGGTTGAAAAAAAACTCCACCTCTGTGGACTTCAGTTCATACCAACGTTATCAAAGAAATTAAGTTGAAAATCAAAGACCTTCCTTCCTTATCTCTCCCTGATCCTTCTGCATTCAAAATAGTTGAGACCGATGCATCATATTGGTTATGGTGGTATTCTAAAACAGAAAAAAGATAACAAAGAACAGATTATTGCATTTGCTTCAAAACATTAAAATAATTCCCAACAAAATTATCCAACAATTAAAAAGGAAATTTTAGCAATTGTTTTGTGCATTTCTAAATTTCAAGCTGATTTATTAAATCAAAAATTTTTGTTAAAGAATTGGTTGTAAAGCTGCAAAATCTGTTTTACAAAAGGATGTACACAATCTTGCTTCTAAACATATATTTGCTAGATGGTAAGATATTTTATTTATTTTTATTTTGATATAGAGTATATCAAAGGTAGCTCAAACTGTATTCCAGATTTTCTTACCAGAGAATTCTTGCAGGCAAGATAAAATGCCAAGAAAAAAGAAAGCCGACATTTCAGATCCTCCAATACATGCTCTCCCTCCTCCGGAGAAAAGCATTACAGAAACAATACCAATACAGTCCGATACAGATGTTGTTTCCACACAACAAACAATTTCAGTTACCTCCAAGCAACTCTCAAAGGGCACAGCTAGACCAAACCAACCAAAATATTGAATTCCATCAAACTACACCATGAGCGGAGTCCCCCAAGTTCGTATGATATAAGTTCAGGACCAATCTCAATTTTCAGTCCAAAAAAATGGGTAGATCTAGTTGAAGAAGAAGAGTCTCAACAGTCTCACGCTCAACTGGCACAAACCATGTCTTCTCCTTGGACAGAAAAAGAATTCATGCAATGGCAACAACTCATGGGCATTACAGATCAAATGACCATGCCTGCCTTATACAAAAAACAACTAAGAAATCAGTATCAATTGTACAAAAATTATTATTCCAATGTGGCGGCACAAATCCACGCATCTTCTTCCAACGCTGTGGCGGCCCAAAGCCACCTGGCCTCTTCACTTCCTCTGGTTGCCAGAAGCACCGCACAAAAGATATTGGAGGCTAAAAGCCCCATTGCAGGTATAGGGTGTCCATCCAACATCCCGAATACTACAACCAGTCAAGTACTTTCTTCATCAGTGCCACAACCTATTTCTTCAAACAAGGGCCCCTCCTCTGAGGAACCCTCTTATATTATGAACGAAAGTGTTTACGCACTTATCCAAATTGAACTAGAATTCTGGCATTCAAACCCTCAAGAGGTAGTTAAGAAAGTACGTAGCCCTTCAGCCAATTTTATTCATAACAGCCTCCAACATACCCAAAGATATTATGAGTTTATTCTCGCAGATACTAGATCTTTTTTGTTTAAGACCCACAAAGAAAAACAAACTCAATCATATGTCACACATACTACGGTGTGGATTAACAAAATAATCTCACCAAAAGAATGGGGAACCTATCCATCCAAATAAAAAAGACTTTTCCAGCCTTTTGACCCACAATTTTACAATTACTATGTCTAGCAGGCATCTTAGATGAATGCTTTCACCTTCCAAAACCAACTTGGAAAGCATTCATGGTTCATCATTTGGAGTAAACAATTAACCTCTGAATTCCCTTTGTAGTTTATACATCAACGGTGGCCTGTATATGGTCATAGAGCTGAAATCCTCCCAGCACCAGTAAAGTAAGGATATGATTTTTTCTGTCACAGATTTTCTAGTGAACAACAAATAACCATACTCCAATTTTCCCACCGATTTTATATCCCATGGATATACTCCCAAAAGTTTTCCTTCCCCAAGCCAGAAGGACATAAAGGACTACTGTGGTTGGCCCTCCAATGACACTGCAAATGGTATAAAATGTGGGATTCATCCGAAGCCTATGTACCGGTGGTAGACACATGGTTTCTATCCCATCCACAATATAGCTATAACAGATGCTGATCAAATTTTATTTTTACAACAAAAATCCGTTGCTAATGCACAACTGGCCGGTTCCAGCACCATGCTTGATATTATTCAGCAAATGGAGCAAATTCTGCATACCCTCAAGGCAAAAACTCTAGCCAAAAAAATCAAACATCTTTATCTGAAAAATAATAAGAGGAAGAAGAAGAAGACATTGATTTAATGTTCTGAAGAATTAATCAGAAATTACATCAGCATGACACTACAATGACATCACAGTTGACATCATCTAACACTTACTCCTAATGACATCATGAATGATATTAGAAAATATTATGTAATTTTTACTTTTTTGGCTATAAATAGCCCCCCGATATTACTAGTAAGACACACCTTACACTACCACTCGAGAAAGAATTATCTCCCTCTCTCTAGAATTGGTTAGAGCTCTTTCTTTGGTTTATTAATATAAGTTTTTACTTGTATTATAAATTTTTTGATTTAAATAATAATCAAGTTTAAATTTATTTTAATCTTGTCTAAATTTACATTTATATTACGCTGCATTATGGTCAACTATACCACTAATTTACTTTATTGTATTTTATTTACATGGTCGATTATACCGCCTAATTTATTTACTTGCATTCTAACTACATCTTCTGCAGGTTTAATCATATTATTAATCGCTTCCTGTCCTTACATTTATTTATTTTCCCCTAATTCTTTAGGGGCTTTGCTTCCGGTCCCCTTGGTATATATACATGAAGCGCTCGGAACATAGAATCGGATTCTTTTAGGTATTGATACACTTGTTAATTGATTTATCAACTTATAACCTACTCAAATGCGTGTATATATATATTAAAAACAAAACATTTCAACTTATATCAATTAATATGTTATAATTGATTCATTGACCTTATAACCTAGTGATGAATGAATGTAATTCATTAACTCTATTACAATACAATATCATGTACTATAATATATTATTTATGTAGATAAAGTAGTACGAAGTGTGTGTGTGATATATACACACACACTAACATATACTATAAGAAGTTATATATACGTTATAATATTGCAGTGAAGTGTCTTGTGCATATGTGTGTGTGTCTATATATATATATATATATATATATATATATAATATTATTTATGTAGATAAAGTAGTACGAAGTGTGTGTGTGATATATACACACACACAAACATATACTATAAGAAGTTATATATACGTTATAATATTGCAGTGAAGTGTCTTGTGCATATGTGTGTGTGTCTATATATATATAAGAACATGAAGTGCTCGGACCAAGTTCTTTTAAGTATTAATACACTTGTAAATTCATTCATCGACTTATAACCTACTCAGATGTATGCATATATATTGAAAATAAAATGTATCGACTTATATTAATTAATATGTTATAATTGATTCATCAACTTATTGTAACAGAACTAATGAATTACATTCATTCATCACTAGGTTATAAGTCGATGAATCAATTATAATATATTAATTGATATAAGTTGAGATACACTTGTAAATTGATTTTTAAACTTATAACCTACTCAGATGCATGTATATATATTAAAAACAAAACATCTCAACTTATATCAATTAATATGTTATAATTGATTCATCGACTTTATAACCTAGTGATGAATGAATGTAATTCATTAACTCTATTACAATACAATATCATGTACTATAATATACTATTTATGTAGTTAAAGTAGTACGAAGTGTGTGTGTGATATATACACACGCACTAACATATACTATAACAAGTTATATATACGTTATAGTATTATAGTGAAGTGTCTTGTGTATATGTGTGTGTGTCTATATATATATATATATAAGAAAATGAAGTGCTCAGAACACAGGACCGAGTTCTTTTAAGTATTAATACACTTGTAAATTGATTCATCGACTTATAACCTACTCAGATGCATGTATATATATTGAAAATAAAACGTCTTCACGTATATTAATTAATATGTTATAATTAATTCATCAACTTATTGTAACAGAGTTAATGAATTGCATTCATTCATCACTAGGTTATAAGTCGATAAATCAATTATAATATATTAATTGATATAAGTCGAGATACACTTATAAATTGATTTATCAACTTATAACCTTCTCAGATGCATGTATATATGAAAAATAAAACATCTCAACTTATATGAATTAATATGTTATAATTCATTCATCGACCTTATAACCTAGTGATGAATGAATGTAATTCATTAACTATATTACAATACAATATCATGTACCATAATATACTATTTATGTAGTTAAAGTAGTACGAAGTGTGTGTGTGATATATATACACACTAACATATACTATAACAAGTTATATATACGTTATAGTATTACAGTAAAGTGTCTTGTGTATACGTATGTGTGTGTGTGTGTGTGTATATATATATATATATATATATAAAGTGCTCGGAACACATGATCGGGTTCTTTTAAGTATAATATACTTGTAAATTGATTCATCGACTTATAACCTACTCATATGCATGTATATATATTGAAAATAAAACGTCTCGACTTATATTAATTAATATGTTATAATTGATTCATCAACTTATTGTAACAGAGTTAATGAATTACATTCATTCATCACTAGGTTATAAGTCGATGAATTAATTATAATATATTAATTGATATAAGTAGACTATTTTATTTTTAATCTATTATATATATATATGTGTGTGTGTGTGTGTGAGTGTGTGTCATAACCCCAAACCGGCATGGTCGTGATAATGCCTCTCGTGAAGATAAGGCCAGCCAGGACAACACCGATATAACCCTTTAATCATCGAGAGTAATTTTTAAGCCCTTAGTTGAACAATATTTCAAAATAAAAATCTAAATGAACAGTGCAAAAATAACATACAAGTCCGACATTGGGGTGTCACTAGTCATGAGCATCTATCAAGGTCTGAATACAAAAAGAGACTAAAAATGTACTAAATACAGTAATAGAAATGAGAGGAAGGAAGCAGTGCTGCGAACATCATGCAACCACCTTACTAACTCTGATGACTCCGCGTATGAGAAATCGACCCCTGCTATCAGGTTCTGAAATACCTGAATCCGCACACGAGGTGCAAGGAGTAATGTGAGTATTCCAACCTAATAAGTAATAAGAGTAAATAAAGACCGAGCAGTAGGAAACAATGAATCCACATTTATGTTAACTCAATAAGCACAACAGGATTTCAACTCAGAATACGAGTCAATTGCCTCATTTAAAATCCAGCTTTTGGTAAAAACCATTTAAAATACCTTCTAGCAACATCAATAGGGTTTAATAAAATTTGATCTTGATTTCAAACAACATCAAATTACCCCAAAACTCATCGAATTCAAGTCTAAGTTTTTTCAAAAACTTCTAAAATACGCTTTCAAGGAAGCAGTGCTGCGAACATCATGCAACCACCTTACTAACTCTGATGACTCCGCGTATGAGAAATCGACCCCTGCTATCAGGTTCTGAAATACCTGAATCCGCACACGAGGTGCAAGGAGTAATGTGAGTATTCCAACCTAATAAGTAATAAGAGTAAATAAAGACCGAGCAGTAGGAAACAATGAATCCACATTTATGTTAACTCAATAAGCACAACAGGATTTCAACTCAGAATACGAGTCAATTGCCTCATTTAAAATCCAGCTTTTGGTAAAAACCATTTAAAATACCTTCTAGCAACATCAATAGGGTTTAATAAAATTTGATCTTGATTTCAAACAACATCAAATTACCCCAAAACTCATCGAATTCAAGTCTAAGTTTTTTCAAAAACTTCTAAAATACGCTTTCAATAAAAAAACCCGACCAAACCACGTCCGAATGACCTGATATTTTTCACACACATCCCAAAAGACATAAAGAAGTTGTAGTAACTCTCGAAATTCCATTCCGACAGTCGGATCAAAATCTCACCTACTAACCGGAAATCGCCAAAATACTAACTTCGCCAATTCAAGCCTAATTCTTCACCAGACCTCCAAAACCAATTCCGATCACACTCTTAAGTCATAAATCGCCTAATGAAACTAACCAAACCATAAAAACTCCAATTTAAGCTCATATACAACTAGGTCAAATCTTGATCAAACCTTTTAATTTTTTTTAAGCTACACCTGAAAACTTTTCTTTCAATTTCATTTCGATTTCCGTGAAAACCAAAACCAACGATTTACATTAGTCATAATACATCACGCGGGGCAAGTCATGCCTGGGAACTGGAAATCAAAGTGAAAAGCTCAGAACGACCGATCGGGTCGTTACATCCTCCCCCACTTAAACACATGTTCGTCCTCGAACGTACCCGAGTTGTTCTAGATACCAACCAATAGCTGAATAACTTTACCGTGCATATACCCGGGGATGATACCATGTTACCCTATCTCATATAGGTCCGGTAATACATTACAACGGAAATTGTACAATCCAATCTGGCCCATAAGCCATTGAACCACATTTTTACTTCTGAAACCATTGATACGATCAAATCCTCACACCTATTCTCTAAATAGACCCGAACCAGCTGTAATAACCCATGCCTGCAACCTCTGGAGCAATCCCATAATATACCACATAACTTGAACACTTGTAGCTATAACGTCTATTCACAGCAGCTGCCTACAACAACCGAATACTGGCAGGAAATCTCTTATCAACTAAAGTCGCATTCCAACACTGTCATATACTAACAACGATGAATGAAGCACGCAATAAACCATAACCATTTCCTCAGATCACCCATTTATGAAGCCACTTCTCCTTTGACAAATACCATAGCAAATTTCCGAGACGAACCTCAATCTTATCCTTCTAACATGCTAAAATCGAATCTGTTCATATTCATTAATTATCCCAACGATCTCTTCTAATCCAACACAACTCTGGTGACATGATGCATCAATGGAGGCCTAAGCCACAACTAGAATAATATGCACACCAATAAGCAACGGTACGAACATACTCAAATCACGAAAATGACTCAAACGAAAGAGCTGTACCTCAAGCTCACCAGCGCCACCACAACACAAGACTGAGAACCCATCTCACATCATTGAATATAACACACGAATCTAGCCTGCAAGGTCATATCTCCACACAGCTTCGCTGCAATGCGCGATCCTATCCAAACACTACTCCACATGACACCTCAAGTCACTATGCTCCAAATTGACAACCATGCAAAATTTGATGACTGCACTCAAAGCCAATTATTACACCCATGGTGAAACAAATGACATACACCACGCAAACCCGATAGGACATAACCGATATGCCATCGCTCAACTTCCATTATGAAACTCCAATAGAGCCATACCATAGGTGCCTATAGACAATAGATCACAACGTCTCACAACACAGGAAGGTACCTCATAGATCCCCCTAATCGCTAATAACTCCAAATATAACCGAATCAACACATCCTTCGCCAACAAAAACTCGAATTCAACAAAGTCATCTTGATGCCGGACACATATTCTTATAGTCCTACCAATAGACCACACAAAAACTCTAGTTACCCACAATAGATTAATCCTTCGAAGGTTCACAATGACTGAATCATAGCACATACTAACATCTGACTAACTTACCTACATCTTGCCATCCACAATCACGAGCTAACCTATATATGAGAACTGCTAGTCTCCAAGTCCATGAAACACGTGGATTTACATATCTAATCTCAATTCCACCAATCGCATATATAACTCACCTCTAATACTCAATCATTCCACGAGATACTCTAAGATTCTTCTGTGCTGCCAAGCAACCCGAATATCAGCAGTCAATCTGACAAGAAGTGCTTCAATACTACCAAAGTACCATCAACTTAGTCACATTGCCTTTTCCTGAAACATGTAACCTCGTCAAATCACCTCAATTAGCATTGCCACTTCCTTAATCATCTGGAGATCCCTTCTCCAATCATCTGAAGTTCATTTCTCTAATTATCTGAAACTGCTGGCGCTGTCGAAGAATTTATGACCTTCCATTCAAATATGAAATGTGACCTTACACATGCAAATCTCAGTCTTACCCAACATACCGCATAAACTGTACCACTCTAGGATAACCGCGAGCAATTCATATCCCTTCTGAGCCACAAACATCTACGTACTCAACCAGTCAAAAACTTCCCATTGGTCCACTTTAGAAGAAAATTACTATACATCCCATGCTCCTCACGCCAATATGAAAAATATACCTCTCTAACTGTGTTGGAAACCATCTAGGACTCTCCGAATCCCATTTGCACAAATCAAAATCGTCGGATCGAATCCTTCTAACTCGACATACTACCAATCTATCCCATCTATCTGAATTCCCTTCTATTTGCTTTCAAAATCGATACTCATTCTTGCTATAACATCGCAATTCCATAACCCAGACTTACCACATGAGACTCATGCATAAAACCACACTGTCTAAGACCCATAAGCCGCTGAATACTTTCTCAGATATTCCCACGAGCACCACAACCAAAATACTTTACTCTGAAGAGACTTCCTACGAATAAAATATGTTACCTTTACTCTCTTAATATTGATACATAGAATCTCATAATTAACACAGAAATACCACAAGTCTTAACCTCTTCCAGTGAAAACTTAGTTTCTAACCACATATACAATTTTAAAATACTCGATTGTTACATGTATAATCTTGAACACATTAGAATTGTTCTCGAGAGTTATTCACGCTCATTCAAACTGCAATTTACCTGACTCAACGATCAGAACCACCCGTGCCTCATTGGCACTCCGACACCGTAGAATGAAATCCTCATCCCATTACAACCAAGCAACTTCCTCCTCTATGCACCAAGCATTCTTTACCAACAACAACATAAAATATCCCATGATTTTCTTACCCTATGAAGAATAATATAACCTTTGTCAAAATTTCTCCTTTACTCGAGCCACCCTCTATCTCAATTTCCGCAAGCGATAACTGATTCATCACACATCTCAAATTGGAACCAACATAGCACATAACTGTGTAATCAGCTAATCAATAGCAAACTCCCCCATTTGGATCAAAGCCATAGATCATAATATACTCAATAACTCATAACACTTATACTCTATTGATACCACAATACCATAGTGAGATTAAACTTAGATCCTTTGCAAGCTTGTGAAAACACAGATCATTTAGTACTTTAAATCTTTGTCGAATCTCGCACTCATTCTCGCAAGAGCGACCCAAATTCAAATTGCAACACATATATTTCATTTGTATTTGAGATCTTCTAATAAACACAGAACACTTTGCAGGAGATAACCCACATGTTTTGCCTCTGACTAACATTTCTGTATACCTTCCACCGTAAAAAACTCTACACAACCACTTAGTCTCCCTGAGACTGAACTCATACCGCAACATGAAATTTACTTCACTATCAACTTGGAAACATGAAAAGATTCTTCACACACCCATAACTCGCCGCTTCCAATTCATAGAATACATCTTGCAGTCATAACATACTCGTCGCATAGCCATGCCGCTGCCACTTCTATTGATAGGGACACTACCAAACATATCAGTTCAAAAGACACTTGCTCACACAATCGTCACATCACTGTTCAATCTATAGGCAAAAACTGGCCTCAAGTCCTCCAGACTGGCCCAACATTAACTCATAGAGATCACGTCTTAACCCTCGATCGGGGAATCACAAGCCGTCAAGGCATATCTGATACTGAGCGCTCAAGCACGCATGCGAACGCGTGGAAGGAATTGCAAGAGTTACTTTTCAAGCTAAATCAAGGATGCACGAAGAATTCAAGGATGTGAAGTTTTACTAAAGGTTCTACAACCTCTCAAGGATAAATACAGACATCTCCGTACTGATTCACGAGACTCTACTGAACTTGCTCATGACTCGCAAGGCCTATGTAACCTAGGCTTTGATACCAACTTGTCACGACTCCAACCGGTCAGGTGATGATGGCGCCTCTCCTGAAGACAAGGCCAGCTGACACAATCCTCACATTAACCCTTTAACCATTAAGAGCCATTTTTAAGCCTTTAATTAAATAATGTTTCATAATAAAATTCTGAAATAACAGTATGGAATAGAAATAGAAGCCCGATAGCGGACCATAAGCATCTACCAAGCTCTAAATATAACAACAAAAATAAAAATGTACTAACTATAGAAGTGAGAGTGAGTAGGAAAAAGCAGTGTTGCAAACATCATGCAACCACCTTGCTAACTCTGATGACTACGCATCTGAGCAACCAGCACCCCCTACTGGGTTCTGAAATACCTGAATCTGCACACAAGGTGCAAGCGGTAATGTGAGTACTCCAACCCAGTAAGTAATAAGAGTAAATAAAGGCTGAGTAGTAGGAAACAATAAATTCACATTCAAGTTAACCCAATAAGAACCACGAGCTTCAATTCAAAACTACGAGTCAGTCGTCTCACTTAAAAATCCAGCTTCTGATAAAAATCATTTAAAATACCTTCCAGCAATTTCAGTAGGGGTTCAATACTATTTATAATAAAAGAGATAAAAAAACATAATCGGTCCCCTGGGGCAAAACATAGTTCGTAAAACGGCCCCCCGGGAAAAAGCGTAATCATAAACACCTCATAACTTAAAAATCTCAGTGGAAATAACCAATGCCAAATTAGTGATTAAATTATGAACATCTCATTTACCCTAGTTTGGATGAAAGTTATTTTAAAAATATTTATCTAACATTTTCGATAGAGGCTCGGTATAAAGATGAGTGAAAATAATCATTAAATCAACATATTCAATAGGAACTCACTATAAAGAGAAGTAAAAATCCATAAGCTCATAATCAGGCCCCTCAAGCAAACATTACTCAGGTACATGTATGTATATATATCAATCGCCCCTCGGGCCAACCTCTCAGTCACTCTTGACTTAAATCCTACCAGTTAGTACTCACACTCCATACTCACGCTCAGTAGGTATCATATAGTAACTGTTGTGGCGTGCAGCCCGATCTATATATTTCATCGACAACGCTCACTAGGGGGGGGGGGTGTACAGACTCCAGAGTGGCTCCTATAGCCCAAGCACAATATCGCTGCAGCGTGTAGCCCGATCAAACATATTGATGTGGCGTGCAGTCCGATCCATAGATATATAATCCTCACAATTAGGCCCTCGTCCTCTCTCAATCATTAACCTTACTATTAGACTCTCAATCTATATCAGTCATCAATCCCATGATCAGACCCTCGATCTATCTTAGTCTCACGATCACTCAGACCATCACTAAAATAGGGAGCTCAGCCCAAAACAATTTCCACATTTTTAAGAATATAATGATAAAGCCAGATTTGAGTGATAAACAGGTAAAACATGACTGAGGATATGCTTTCAAACAAATATAATGAGGAAAGATAGTAAAAATGCCCTAAGGGTCTCAACAAGTCGGCACAAGGCCCCAAACATGGCACATAACCCAAATACAAAACAATTAACTTTCAAATATGCATTAATATAATCATTCGGGATAGACTAGGTCACAATTCCCAGTGGTGCTCTACCCACCGCTCGTCATCTAGCATGTAAGTCACCTCAAAGTAACACAGTGCTGTGTAATCCGGGGTTTTAAACCCTCAAGACATTATTTACAATTATTACTTACCTCAAACTAGCTACAACTCTAGCTCGCGACTCCTTTGCCCCTCAAATCAGCTTCTACGCGCGTCGAATCTATCCAAAATTAGAACGAATATATCACAATATGCTAAGGGAACAAAGCCCAAGAAAAAATAATCAATATGGGCACAAATTCTGAAATTACCAAAACCCGAGCCTCGGGCCCACTCCTCAAAATGCAGAAATTTTTACATATGCACCAAAGGTTCTTAAATCCTACCTTAAATGGTCCTTCAAATCCCAAATTCAAAACTTCAATTTCTCAAGCCCTATTTCTTCAATTTTTAGGCTTAGCTTTCATGATTTCTAGGTGGAATTCACATAATAATCGAGTATTCAATTCAAAAATTTTACCTCTAGGTGATTCCCCTTGAATCCCTCTTTAATTAGCTCTCCCAAGATTCAAAATTGCCCAACAATAGAGGTTCTTAGCCTCAAAATCATAGAATGGCCTTTTTAAAACATCTGCCCGGCATAAAAATCCTTCTTTGCGAACGCGGTCAAAGCCTTGCATTTGCAAATTACAAATTTTATGCTGACCAAAACTCTCATATGCGATCACGACCCTATCATCGCGAATGCGATGCCTAAACCTCTCAAACTTATGCGAACGCGATGCATGATAACTCGGCCCTTCGCTAATGTGAAGGACAAACTTGACACCTCCCTCAGCAGACTCTTCGCGAACGTGAGGGTCCTCTAACAAACAGGAAGGCCAAAATGTCTGCAATTGATGGAACTCAAAATTTGCAATTTTTCAAACTTCAAAATTATCTGATTTACCACCCGAAACTCACCCGAAGCCCTTGGGACCTCAACTAAACATTCCAAAATATCCCATAACATCCCTCAATTTTTTCCAATCATCTAAACACCTCAAACAACATTAAATTACCCCAAAACTCATCAAATTCAAGCCTAAGTTTTTCCAAAAACTTCCGAAATACGCTTTCGATAAAAAACCTGACCAAACTACGTCCGAATGACCTAAAATTTTGAACACACATCCAAAAAGACATAACGAAGCTACAATAACTCTCAAAATTTATTCTGACCCTTGGATCAAAATCTCACCTACCAACCGCGAATCGTCAAAATACTAACTGCGCCAATCCAAGCATAATTCTTCACCAGACCTCCAAAACCAATTCCGATCACACTCTTAAGTCGTAAATTGCCTAACGAAGCTAACCAAACCATAAAAACTCCGATCCGACCTCATTTACCAATAGGTCAAACCTTTCAAAAAAAATAAGCTACAATTGAGAGATGTTCTTTCCATTTCATTCCGATTTCTGTGAAAAACAAAACCAAATATTTACATTACTCATAATACATTACACGGGGCAAGTCATTCCCGAGAACTGGCGATAAAAGTTCATAACTCTAAACGATCGATCGGGTCGTTACAACTTTGGAGAAAAGACGGCAAATTTGTGATTGGGTAACAAAATTGAAGATGCATGAGGGTTATGCATCGAATCTTGGGAAAAAGGTTGATATGGAGATAAGGAAGTTGAGCCATTTGAAAAGTCATGACTGTTATGTTTTCATGGAGAGCTTAGTGCCTACTGCATTTTGTGGTTTGCTTGAAAGAATTTGGAAACCTATCACAGAGATTAGTTTGATTTTCAAAGACTTGTGTTCTTACACATTAAGGGAAGAAAACCTACTGCGGATGGATCAGAACATTCACGTAGCTTCTACTAAGATGGAAAAGATATTTCCATGTGATTTTTTGATGTGATGGAACATCTTCCAATCCACCTTGTACATGAGGCACGACTTGGAGGGCATGTTCAATGCAGATGGATGTATCCATTTGAGAGGTAATATTATAAGTTTGATGTAATTTTCTATTTTATTTGAATGTTCTTGTCTAACCTAAAATTATGTAGGACAATTGGCAAATGCAAACAATTTGTTAAGTAGAGTAATAGGATTGAACGATCTATATGCGAAGCTTATCTTGCAAAGGAACTGCTCATTTTTGTTCTTATTATTTTGAGAGTAATATATGCTAGGAATATGACCAACAGGCACACGGTCGAATGTGTGAATGATCCATTATATTCGCCTATATCCATATTCAATCAACTGGGCCGATGTTCTAAGGATATTTGAAAGAGAAGTTTGAGTGATATGCAGTTCAAGTCAGCTACACTTCATGTGTTGCTAAATTATCCCGAAGTTGTACCATTTCTCAAGTAAGTATTAATTTAGTAGGTATCACAATAAAAAATTTACTGTGATTACATCTCAATTCAACTACTAAAAATATTTGATGTGTCACAGTCACTTCGTGGGTCAATTTGGCCGTGATGCTGTATATACGAGATTTGATACGTGGTTCACACAATTTGTAAGTTTATCCTTAAAATATTATAACATTATGTAGGTTAACAATGTTTGAAAGTTATGCTAACTTATAATTTTTTAACAATATGTAGGTAAATGATCCAAATAATGGTATAAATTAATTTTTGAAAGATATATCTTGGGATCTGGGCTTGAGGTCACTACAATGTCTAAGTACATTGTGATTGGTTATTCATACAGAGGATTGCTCTAAAAATAAAAATAGCAACAAAAGTGGGGTATGAGTTCAATGTGGTGATGACAACCAAATTGGAGATATTGATTATTACGGTGTGCTCAAAGAAATAATAGAACTAGAATTTACATGTTGACCATTTAAGAAATTAATACTTTTTAGATGCAAGTGGTTTGACCCAAATCCAACAAGAGATACTAGAGTACACAATCAATACAACATAATTGAGGTTAAGCATACGAGGGAGTATGATCGGTATGATCCTTTCATAATTGCACATAATGTAAGGCAAGTATATTATGCTCCTTATCTATTGAAGCGGAATAAGTCCGATTGGTAGGTTGTAATAAAACCTAAGCCTGTAGGTAGGGTGGAAGTCAGGAATGTGTTAGATGTTGCATATCAAAACGATATCTCCAGTGTTCACCAAAGAGTGAATGAAATTTTAGAAAATGATTTGGAACATCTTGAACACATCTTGGAAGAAGTTGATATAAATGAAGTAAGAATTAAGAAAATGAGTAAGAAGAATCAACTGATGAAGCTCAAACTAGTGAGGAAGAACAATTCTCGAATGAAGAGCAATACGTCGATGAGCTTTAAAAAGTTGGTTTCTTTAATAACTCTCGTTTATAACTAGTTTCTTTATACGTTTCAATCTAAGTTAGTATTATATTATGTAGTTGAAAGGCAAGGGTCTAGGCAACAACGAACCTACTGGTTCTCGGTGTCGAGAAAAGGCTAGGAATCAAAAGATGCATGTTCCTATGCCTATGTCTTTGCCTCCACCCCAGGGCTATTCTAAGCTACCACAACATCATGAGACCTACACCTTCGTGTAGACACTAGGTCTTTTGTCACAGGGCCATAGTACTATACGTCCAACATACAATCCACCTACCTCATGACCACGTGGATCACAACTATCTATATCACATGGATCGCATCGATCCATGTCACATCCACATAGATCACAACCATCAGTGTCACAGCCACTCGGGTCACTGCTATCAGTATCACAACCACTTGCGGTCTATCGAGCTATGTCGCAGTCACATGAATCACATACATCTTCATCAGGGACTCCATCTATTTTAGGCCTTCGCTTGCGATATACTAGCTCTGACCCCTTTACACCTTCTACACATGCCTTTGATATACATGGTTCGGACGAAGATGCTGATAATGGCGAGGAGGTGCATTATGATCGATATGGCAGGATCATCATAGTCCCTGAGGGTGATGGGTAAGAGCTATTTGTTATTTTTACGTTTATTGTTTTATACAATTTTTACTAAGATATTAATGTATTTTTTATTAAATTACAGGTTTATCCCAAGTAATATTAATACGAGGATAACGACCAAAGTCACCAGAAAACTTTATGATGGCTCTTATGCGACTTAGAGTGAATTTCCATTCTCTCTAAAGGAGCAAACTTTCAATCAATTTAAGGTATATATGTTCTTTTATGTAGTATAATTATTTATAGTTATAATTTTTCCATATAATATTTAAATTTTGAAATACAAAGCAAGTGTTTATGGGAACACTGCTATAGCGCGAAAGTTGCTGCAAATTTTCATCTCAAAGCTCACAAACGGTTGTCGCATTATTTCTCCAAAGCTAGAAAGTTGAATCAGAAGCCTGATTGGTTGCTTTAGAATTTATGGGAGGATTTGCAAAGGCAATAGCTTACCGCAAAGTTCTTAGAGAAGAGTGAAAAAGGAAATAAATCTCGCGCATTTGAGAAGGGAGGATCCTTGCATACTGGAGGTGCACTCAACTTAGGGACACTAAAAAGAAGAATGGTATGTAATTTATTAATTTATTTTATTTTTCAAGGTATATCTATTCTATTTAATTAATATAATTTATGAATTTTTCAGAAAAGAAGTTGGGGCGTCAGATGAACCATGATAAGCTATCAAGGAGACTCATATTGTAAAGAAGAAGAAAGATACGGAGACTGTACATGTAAGTTTTCACTTTTCATTAAGTATTTTGATTTAATTTTATCTGAATTTTGAAATACTAATTCGATGTAATTATTCTTATAGGGTCGCTTCACAACTGAAGTGGAGGAATTCATACGCAATCAGCCACCTAATGAGTCGGGCGAGCCAATCCAACCTTCATACGAGAATGCTGAAAGAATGTGGACAGGGGCTGCTGGCGGTCCAAAATGGGGGAAGGTATATAGACTTCCTACTAAAAATTCCATTGCTATAAGTGTGGAATATAAGGTATAGGGACTTCCTCGCAAACCGAGAAACTTGATGGGGAGAGCCTCTCTATTATACGGGAGAATGTGACAAAATTCACTTCTGAGCTAGAAGCGGCCAAGGAAAGAGAAAATATTAGAAATGCTCAGAACATTAGCATGCAAGCTCAGTGCCCGGGCATGCAAGAGCAGCTCAAATCTCTCCTAGCTTCTGGAAGTTTTTTGATTTCTCGGTCTCGTGAGTCATCGCCAGAGGCTCATCTTCACCGTGCTCGTTTCTCACGTCCTCCTCGTGATTATTCTTCCCGTCCTCGACAAGTACACCATTCTGGACACCGTCTTGGTGATGAATGTTCATCATACAGTGATGATAATGATGTACAAGACACTCCTTGACTTTTACACTCTTTTGAACTAGACAAATAGAACCGATTTTTTAATGGGCTTATAATAAGAGTTAACTTAGTTTGGTTAGCTTAATATGTTAGTTCTATTGAACTTTATACTACTTCTATTGAACTTTATACTTTGTTGATTTTAATGTTGTTGTTGTTGTTGTTGTTGTTGTTGTGTTTTTATTGGTTTTTTTTTTGGTATTATTGTTGTTGTTGCTTGTAATAGGGATTTGGTATGTTGGCAGGTAGTGTAGCCGCCTTGCCAAAATTATACTCGAAAAAGCGACCCTTTTCTATTTTAAAAAATTATTTTCTGGGCAATAGCGACCAAGGTTGGTCGCAAATTAGCGTAGATTTCTTAAAAAGCGACCTAACTTTGGTCTTTATTCTTGTAAAAAAATAATTTCTGGAAAATAGCGACCAATTTTGGTCGCTTATGTTTAAAAAATAATTAAATTCTTGAAATTAGCGGTCAATTTTGGTCGCTAATGTTTAAAAAAATTACAAAAAATGAAAAAATAGCGACCAATGGTAACCAAGTGCGGAGCAGCAGATAAATGCTGAAAGCATCTAAGTAGTAAGCCCAACCCAAGATGAGTTCTCTCCTATTCTAACTTCCCCAGAGCCTACGGTAGCACAGCCGAGACAACGATGGGTTCTCCGCCCCTGCGTGGATGGAGCAACAGAAGTTTTTTTGAGAATTCAAGAGAAGGTCACCACAAGTCGCTATTTTTCAGATTTTAAAATATAATATTTGGTTGACCAAAGTGGTCGCTATATTTTGATTAATAACAAAATAAAAAAATATAATTTAAATATAGAGACTAAACTTTGGTCGTTAAATTTATATTATTAAATATTAAAGCGACCAAAGTTGGTCGGTATATTGTTTACCCATAATATTTAATCCTTCCAACTTTGGGTCCTGAGGTAAAGTGACCAACAAAATATCGACCAGGCCTGTTTAGATGCTTTTTGGTTGCATTTTGACCTGTAAGCGACCAACTTTGGTAGCTTTTTGTGGTCGGTTTTTTCCGAATTTTTAGTAGTGTAAGTGACTGTTAATTAATACATATTTTTTCACAAAAATATATGCCAATGATGACCAGATGCAGATCCAGAATTTAAATTTTATGGATTCAATCATTGAGGTTCTTAATATTGAACTCATTATAGTGTTAAGTTATGAGTTCATATTTACCAACTAGTATAATTTTAGTAAATTTTTACACATAATATTATACTCTACACTGAAAGGAGTGAAACTAACCATACATGATGTAACTTTTAATACCACATAACCATCTTCAAAATATATGAAAGGAAACATATGCATATATTTCTCCATCGCAAATAAACCATACCGAAGAGGTTGAAATAAGGATTAGTTACCTCCTACGACAAATGTTGATACCTTATTAATTTAAAATAAATATTCTTTTAAAAAATTATATTCCATAGCTACATTCTGATTTTTATAGCCAAATATCTATTTATGGTCACCTCCTACCCTTAAGCCATAAAATATGCTTTTATATTATTTTTCTTTCTTATTCTTTCAAATTTTTCTCCACCCTTTCTCTTAATGCCCGTTTTCTCCATGAATACAAATTATTCTCTCTCATTAATGTAGAGGGTGTAATCAATTGAATACGAGTCCATTTTAGTATCCCAGAGATAAAAGTTAAAAGTTGAAATACACCATTAATACTCCCTCAGTCCACTCAGTAATGGCGAGTAGCAATTGTGAATGTTGAGATTATACGAGAGAAATCACAGAAAGTTAGAGAGAGAGAGTAGAGAGAAGGAGGAGAAAATTGAGAGAAACGAAGAGCCAACTTTGGGAAAAGGAAAAAGTAAATCTGATCTTCTGGATCCTTCTCATTTTACAGAGTATATACAAATATACTTACCTGGTCGGATCGGGTCGGCTACCTGGGGGGCGGATCGGGTCGGCTACCCGTTTGGGCTCAGAAAGTGGCCGGGCTCATATTCAACATCACAGCCCACATCAATTTAACATCACAGCCCAATACTCCTATACTATATACACTTTATATACATCACACATACAAAACAAATTGTACAACTCTAAGTAATGTCAACACCCCCCCTCAAGTTGGAGGGGGACACCACCTGCAACTTGGACAGCAAAGGATGAAGAGCAGTCCCAGTGATGGGCTTTGTGAGAAAATCAGCTAGCTGTCGAGAAGTGGAAACATGAAGCAACTGAATGAAGCCAGCATTGACCTGATCACGTACAAAATGGCAGTCCACCTCAATGTGCTTCGTGCGTTCATGAAAAACTGGATTAGTAGCAATGTGTATTGCAGATTGACTATCACAATAAACAGATATAGGGAGTGGGACAGTAACACCAAGATCAGCTAATAAACGAGATAACCAGGAAAGTTCAGCCACGAGTTTGCTCAAAGCCCGATATTCTGCCTCAGCAGATGATAGAGATACAACAGGTTGTTTCTTGGATTTCCAGCTAACCAAAGAATCTCCCAGAAGAATGGAAAATCCAGTAACAGACCTTCTGGTATCAGGGCAGGCAGCCCAATCACTGTCAGAATAACCACTCAAAGAAAAAACATCATTGGCAGAGTAGAAGAGGCCCATAGAGGAAGTGCCTTTAAGATATCTTAACACATGAAAAGCAGCATTCATATGAGGTACTCTAGGGCATTTGAGAAATTGACTGAGATGCTGTACAGCAAAGCATATGTCAGGTCTGGTATGTGTCAAAAATAAAAGCTTACCCACCAAACTCCTATATTGATCAGGAGAGGGTAATGGGTCACCACAATCAGCAAGAAGTTTGACATTTGTATCTAAAGGACAAATAACAGAAGATACACCAGAACAGTCAAACTGATGCAACAGGTCAGAAATATATTTCTGTTGATTGAGGATCATTCCACCAGGAACATGATACATCTGAATCCCCAAGAAATAATGCAAGGATCCAAGGTCCTTGATTTTAAACTGTTCATCAAGAAACAGTTTCAGTGCAGAGATTTCATCATTGTCTTCACCAGTAATAATAATATCATCCACATACACAGCCAGGATAACTAAAGACCCAGTTGTACCTTTGATGAATAAAGAATAATCATTCAAAGAATGTTTGAATCCTCTGAGAGAAAGAGCATGAGACAACTTGGCATACCATTGTCTAGAAGCCTGTCTCAGCCCATAAAGAGATTTTTTAAGTTTGCAAACCAGAGGAGAGGAAATAGAATCAGAGACAGAAGCAGATACAGTTAAACCAGGAGGCAATTTCATGTACACCTCCTCATCCAAATCACCATGTAAAAAAGCATTATTGACATCCAATTGAAATAACTTCCAATTCCTTTTCACAGCAACAGCAATCAAACATTTTACAGTACACATTTTGACCACAGGAGAAAAAGTTTCTGTGAAATCAACCCCTTCAACTTGAGTATCCCCCCTAATCACAAGTCTGGCTTTATACCTTTCAATGGAACCATCAGCCCTGTACTTTATTTTATAAACCCATTTGCAACCAATTGGCTTCTTACCATGAGGAAGATGGACAACATCCCAAGTTTGGTTGGTGTCCAAAGCCTCAAATTCCTTTCTCATGGCATCCTGCCAAGCTGGAACTGAAGCTGCTTGAGAATAATACAGTGGTTCAAATTCCAAAGTGGAAGAAGAAGAGCCAGAAAAGGCTGGAAGTTGACACAGATAGTCCTTAAGATAAGATGGAGGATGATGAGTTCTGGTAGATTTTCTGAGGACAGGAGCAGGAGAAGAAGGGGGCAGAATGGGAGGAGAAGGTGGAGTGATAGATGAAGGAGAATCAGAAAGAACATCATTTTCTCTAGAAGGTAAGGAAGAAGCAGTAGGTATGGGAGAATCAGGAATAACATCATCTTCTCCAGGAGGAATGTAAGGAAAGGAGGAAATAGGTGGTGGAATAACAGAAGAGGAAGATTTAAAAGGAAAAACTGATTCATGAAAATAAACATCCCTGGAGACCAAATAATGTTTGGAATTAAGATCATACAATTTGTAACCCTTTTTGCCAAAAGGATAGCCCAAGAAAACACAAGGGATAGCTCTAGGCTTCAATTTGTCCCTTTGAGGAATTGGTACAGTGGCATAAGCAAGACATCCAAAAGCCCTTAGATGAAGGAAAGTAGGTGGTTGCCCATACAACAATTCATGAGGAGATTTGTTATGTAATAGTCTGGTAGGTAATCTATTAATCAAATATGTAGCAGTAAGTAGACAATCCCCCCAGAAAGAAATAGGCAGCCCAGACTGAAAGAGTAAAGCTCTACAAGTCTCAAGAAGGGTTCTATGTTTCCTCTCAACAACTCCATTTTGTTGAGGAGTGTGAGAACAAGATGTTTGGTGAAGGATGCCTTGGCTGCTAAAATAGGAAATACCTTCATTACTAGAACCCAATTCCAAAGCATTATCACTTCTAACAGTTTGGACCACAGTATGAAACTGGGTCTTAACCATAGAGATAAAGGACTTGAGCATTGAAAAGGCATTGCCTTTAGAACCTAACAAATGAGTCCATGTTGCTCTTGAAAAATCATCAACTATTGTGAGAAAGTATCTACATCCAGAGAAAGTTGGAGTGTGATAGGGACCCCAGGTGTCAACATGAATCAGTTGGAATGGTTTAGAGGATTTAATGGAGCTGTCAGGGAAAGGGAGCCTAGCTTGTCTAGCCATAGGGCAAACAGAACAAGGGAAAGGTTGTTTAGAAGCAAAAGGGAATGATAAACCAGAAATGCATTTCATGTGAGCAAAAGGAATATGACCAAGTCTCAAATGCCAAATGTAATTCATATCATGATTTAAATCATTATTACAATTGAGACTAGTTGCATGTAAGGAAGATGAAACAGCTTTATTATCAGATAGAATTGTATCATTACAAGTAATAGGTATAGGAGACAAAACACTAAACTTGCTAGTATCACATGAAGTAGAAGCAGCACAAAAAGAACTTGTTGAAGAAGGGAAAGATGAAGGAGGGACCCATGTGAACTGATACAATCCATCAGTTTGGTTACCAAGATCCAGTGGCTTCTTCAGAGAAGGGCCCTGTAGCATTTGGAGGAAACATGAATGTTCAGAAAATAGAACTATGCAATGTAATTCCTTCACCAACTTATGGACAGAAATTAAGTTGTGTGTGAAAGAAGGAATCAGCAATACATTATGAAGAACAATAGAAGAAGTCAATTGAAAAGAACCAATGCAAGTTACTTTTACTTTGTAACCATTAGGAAGGGACACAAGATAAGGAACAGATAAAGGTGTAAGATTAAAAAGTAGTTGTTTATTATAGGTCATGTGGTTAGATGCACCAGAATCAATTATCCAAGACACAGAATTAATACTAGTAAGCATGCAGACTTTGGAATCAGAAACTGGACTCTCAGTTAGCATAGTACCAGCAAAATTGACAGCACACATGGGAGAAGGGTTTGGAGCAGTGGAACCCCCTAGCTGAGATTGTTGTAAAAGATTCATCAGTTGATCATAATGCTGACTGCTCAACCCAGGTATCACAGAAGACTGACCATCTGTTTTAGAAACAGAATCATGGTTGGCAGCAGGATTGCCTTGAGGAACAGACAAATGACCATCAGAATTTGAGGCAACAGCAACATTAGCAACACCAGATTTCCTCCCTTTGAAAGTAGTATTTTGTGGATACCCATGAAGTTTGAAACATTTATCAATTAAATGTCCAGACTTCTTACAGTATCTACAGAACAACGACCCTCTACCTTGATCAAAGTTGACTCTTTGTTTGAAGGAAGAAAAAGTATTGGGCATTGCAGCCTTATTAGAGTCAACAGGCTTCCTGTTAGAGTAGGCATTAAAAGATACAGAATCCGGATTAAAATGAGAGGGAGACTGTATATGCCTTTGTTTCTCATCATTCAGGAGGATATTATACACATTATCAAGGTTTGGAGGGGGCTGCATCATCAGAATATTGCTCCTCACCCCCATGTAAGTGTCATTGAGGCCCATTAAAAACTGAAACACTTTAGAATCATCATTTTCCTTTACAATACCTTCCTTAGCAGCACATACACATCTTTGACCATGGTTAACACACATAGATTCAATTTCATCCCATAAACCTTTAAGTCTATTAAAATAGGATGCTATATCAAGGGACCCTTGAGAAGTGTTACACAGCTCTCTTTTTAATTCATAAATTTTGGTCCTATTAGCAGTACCATAACGCGCCTGAAGTTGTGACCATATACTTTCAGCAGTATCAGAATAATGCACAGACTCACCAATCGCAGGAGAAATAGAAGCAGTTAACCATGAAATTACCATACTATTACACCTGTCCCATAATCTCTGTTGAGCAGCATTAGTAGTTGGTCGAAGACAAGTTCCATCTATAAAGCCAATTTTATTTTTAGCAGTCAAAGCAACAATCATTTTTCTTCTCCACCCCCCAAAACCATCACCTGAGAAGGGTGTGGGGACGAGAGATACCCCTGGAACATCGGAGGAGTATAGAAATAAAGGACTTGAAGAGTCCAAAATACCAGTGTTGGTGGTAGTAGTACTGGTGTTAGCAGCCATGATATATCAACAAGAAAGAACAGATTCAGCAACCAAAATTACAACCAATCAAATATCTACACAGCCAAATATTCAAACACAAAATCAAAATCGACATACACAAACCAGATGCACAATTTTAAAACAAAGTTACCCTCCTTCTTCGCTACCGGAAGAAGATCGGCCTTCAAATAGCAGATAAACCGAGAAACGATGTCGGAAGGTTACCCAAACATCCGCAAGATAAGAATCGGACCACCAGAATGCAGTAAAACACTAAAACAAAGTCACCGAAAACCCTAATCACCGACAACTCACCAAAACCACCACAAAAGCGATCAAAATGTCGTTAAAGGCTGAGGTTGAGAAGATACACTCGGACATGATGGTAGAAAACACTTTGAACCATATCCGATGAAGATCGGAATCATCACAGACCGTTTGGTCTCAGAAAAACCTTCAAAAATCGTCGAACAAGAGTCTAAAATTAACACCGGCATGCAAATAAACATGATCGGAACGTTGTTAGGCTCTGATACCATGTGAATGTTGAGATTATACGAGAGAAATCACAGAAAGTTAGAGAGAGAGAGTAGAGAGAAGGAGGAGAAAATTGAGAGAAACGAAGAGCCAACTTTGGGAAAAGGAAAAAGTAAATCTGATCTTCTGGATCCTTCTCATTTTACAGAGTATATACAAATATACTTACCTGGTCGGATCGGGTCGGCTACCTGGGGGGCGGATCGGGTCGGCTACCCGTTTGGGCTCAGAAAGTGGCCGGGCTCATATTCAACATCACAGCCCACATCAATTTAACATCACAGCCCAATACTCCTATACTATATACACTTTATATACATCACACATACAAAACAAATTGTACAACTCTAAGTAATGTCAACAGCAATAGGGACAACGATTTCATAAACCCAACACAGTTTCCTTCTAGATTCTTCTCATATCGGTATTGCTTCTGGAAGTTTGCAGAGTGAGGGTTTTCTCTCCGGCCTCGACGCCGCAGCTGGCACTTTCACGTCCTGATTTTCGCCAGATTCCACTTGTTGGTACTGTCAAGTCAAAATCGTGGCCCTCTCAACGAGACGACATTAGGGGTATTCTTGAACAAAGATGATATAGTTTAGAGCTGAGAAACTTGAATATTCTGTTACCTTTTTTTAAGTGTATTCCAATGTGTCTCAATATATTTTCATGTATTTCATTGTATTCATTGTCTTTTTTTTCATTGTACTTCAGTGTATTTCATTATATTCCATGTATTTCATTATATTTAGTGTCTTGCTATATTCCATGAATGTACTCATATAAATTTTTTAATTAATATAGTTTATGTATTCATATATATATGTGTGTGTGTGTGTGTGTGTGTATATATATATATATATATATATATATATATATATATATATATATATATATATATATATATATATATATATATATATATATATATATATATATTTAAATGTATCTGCAGTTAGGGTTTCATGGTTCAGTTTCGGTCGGTTTTTTCCTTAAAAGAAACCAAACAAATTAAATCAATTTTTTTTCGATTCGGTTCATGTAGGGTTCTATTGGTTTTTTGGATTTTTTGATTATTTTTCTGTTTTTTCTTAAATATAAGACATACAAAACCAAGCACATATTCCGGCGACCACATTTTCAACGTAAAACTATCAAATCAATTGCCCTTTGAGAAATCTATTATTTATCAAAATATACTGATGATAATTAAATCAAACAGTGATGAATAATTTAAGGACTCAATTAAAAATATATTATTTTTAACACGAAATGGATTCTTACACTTAACAAAAGAAAATTACCAATCAAACTAGAATGTAAAAGTAAAGAACTATTCTAAAACTGCAAACTATTAGTAACATTAACACATTAAATTTTTGAAACTTTGTATAAAACTATACATATATATAATTTAATAATAAATTAAAAATAGCTACTCTTATAGTCGGTTTGGTTTATTTTTTTTCGATTTTTTTAATTAAAAGCAAAACCAAACCAAATTTGATCGATTTTTAAAATTCAAAACCAAAACCAAACCAAATAAAAAAGTATCAGTTTTTGATCGGTTTGGTTTGGTTTGATTTTTCGGGTTTTGATGACACCCCTAGGTGCAGTATGTATTCTTACGTTTTTGCACTATAGATGACTTGCTATACTTCATGTATTCAATATTTAACTCTATTCAATATTTTTTGGGGGTATTTTTTTGGTTGAAATTTTTTTTATAACTGAAAATACAAAAAATGTGTATTATAATTGGTTTTTTGAGTTATATTAGGAGTCTATTATGTTAATTAAATTTCTTTCCATTTAAAAACAGCTTAATGGAACATGAATTGCGCTATTTACGTTACTGTATTTACAAATACATATCGTGAATACTGTCAAATACAATAATCTATCTAGCTGTAATCCTTTGTTTCACGCCATGAATACAATCGAATACAAAAATATGTCTAGTTGTAATCCCTTGTTTCACGCCGAGAAGTACTACTGTAATTATGAATACAATAGCTTAAATACATCTAATACACTCTAAAAATCCTAAAAATATATTTATAGAAAGTAATACAGTAAACGGTAATTACAACTAACTAATAACCACTAAAACATAGTGATTTCTGAAATTTCTCCTGAAATAACACGTTGAGTAAGTAATAGTGGGCCTGATTAGTTGATTCCCTAATTGGGCCCAAAACCGAAGATGTTAATTCGGAAGCCCGTCGTCTAGTCTGGCTCTCAAGTCCTTTCGAAGTATTTTGCCAGATGGAGATTTAGGAACCGAATCCACAAAAAGTACCCGCTTTATTCTCTTATAAAATATCACCTGAAAATTAAAAGGAATGACAATGTTTTGAGTCTAAGATATAATGTATATATTTATTCGTACATTTGGGCATTGATTTTTGATGTTTTTAAAATATACTAATGAAGAAAATGACTCTTTTTTTTAAATTTTCCAACTAATTAAAGTCTTTTTGAGAGACGGAGAAATGATTACTACGTACCATTTTCTAATAAAACCAGAGAATTCAATGAAGAAAGACTAGAACTAACCTGCTTTGAGATAAAATCCTTGATTTCGTCCTCAGTAATGGTGCATCCACTGGATTTAACAACAAACGCCACTGGAACTTCTCCTGCTTGCTCATCTTTCATGCTGCCAATTTAGTTAATAAATTATCATATTTTGGACCATCACTTGGTTAAATATGTTATGCATTTCTCTATTTTAAGTTAGTGAGTGGTGATAGCAAAGAATAGTTTGGTGCTCAAAATATTTAATATTCACCCAGGATTCGAGCAAGAGTCGTACCATAGGGGACACCCTAGGGGTATAATGTAGATATTCTACAATAATACAAGCATTAATAACTGTTTTCCATAATACATAGGTCAAATGGAGATAATTTTATTATTACTCTGGTAAGTGTTGAGTATAAACCTGTATTTATTGAAGATTGAGAAAAGGACAAGAGACTCACGGGACAACAGCAGCATCAGAAATGTTGGGAAGGTTGAGAAGCAGTGCTTCAAGTTCAGCAGGAGCCACTTGAAATCCTTTGTATTTTATCAATTCCTTCAATCGATCAACAATAAAAAGCTCGTCGTCGTCGTCAATGTAGCCAATGTCACCACTGTGTAACCATCCTTCTTTGTCTATTGTTTGTGCAGTTGCCTCAGGATCATTCAGGTAACCTGATGCACACAACTTTTATTAGTTTGAACTTTTTCTTTTTCTTTTTCTTTTTTGTTAAGAAATACTTCCTCTGTCCTCATTTATCAAAATTCTATCAAAATTTTATACTAGTGCTATCAAAATTCTTTACTCTATCACCTACACAACAACAACAACAACAATAACAACAACAACAACCCAGTATAATCGCACATAGTGGGGTTTAGGAAGGATAGTATATACGCTGACCTTACTTCTACCCTGGGGTAGAGAGGCTGTTTCCAAATAGACCCCGACATCCTTCCCTCCAAGAACTTCCCACCTTGCTCCTGGGAGACTCGAACTCACAACCTCTCGGTTGGAAGTGAGGGTTGCTTACCATCAAAGTAATCCCTCTTATAAAAAAGAATACAAAGGAAAAAAGAATACACAGGAAAAGTATTTTGGAGCTAACCTTTCATGATTTGATGACCTCGAATGCAAATCTCTCCAGATTTGTTTCGAGGAAGAGAGCTACCAGTGTTTAGATCCACAATTTTCATCTCAGCATTCCTTATAACACTTCCACAGGCTCCTGATTTTATCTCAAATGGTTCTTTTGCAAATGCCAAGCACATTGCCAACACTGAACCAGCCTCCGTCATCCCATAACCCTACATTCATGGACACTATTACTGTGTAATTACCTACCTGCTGTATAATAATAATGACCTATTTGTTTGCTAATGTAATTAAAGTGTAATTCTTATTATCGTGTTTTGTTGAACAACTGTAACGGAGTAGTATATACTATATAGTTAAATAAACAATTTATCAAAAATATTAAATAATTATAAATTGATAAATAATATCTTTAAAGTAGTAAGTATCTTCCAAATAAACTCATTGTTTCGGCTATTGTAATTTCTTGTAATTATCAGATATTGCTATGAATTTTAACAAATACGAGATCGAGAGTATATATATGACACATAAGACTTCCTCAATCGATTAATCAACAATTCTCAATTGTAAATTTGTGATGTAGCCGTATGAATCTTCTGTAAGCGTGACCGTGTGGGTGCAATTGTAGTTTATTTGTAGAAATTTTGTAGATGAAGAGCAAAGTTCATTGTCAACTTTTTTTTCTACATAAAATTGTAGTTTAATTTGTAGTATAAATGTTTTGTAGACACCCTTAAAAACAATACAACTTTATACAATACTTAAACCGATTTGCAATTTATTTGTATTTTATTTTAGAAATTTTGTAGATGAAGAGAAAATTTTGTAGTCAATATTTTTTTTCAACATAGGTTGTAGTGTAATAGTAGTATAAATGTAATAATTTTGTAAATACCCTTCAAAACAATACCGCTTTATACATACGTAAACTGATTTGTAGTTTATTTGTACATTTTTTTAGAAGATTTGTATATTAGGAAAAAAATTTGTAGTTAATATTTTTTTCAATATAGATTGCAGTTTAATTGTAGTATAAATGTAGTAGTTTGTAGATACCATTTGAACAATATTGAAAAAATATTTAGTCCCAAATTTTAGCCGCATAATTTGGAAGGAATAAGCTATTCAAATATTTATCCCAAATTTATAGCCGCCTAATTTGAAAGAAATTAATTCTTAATATTGGATATTTAATGAAATGTTATAAATTTTATAGCAAAAATATAAAAATAACGAGTAATAATGAAAATATATACATTTTTAATAATAATATTTTATATATGATATATATAGAAAAAAATTCCCTCCGTAAATTACCCAAGCGCCTTCCAGCAATTCTTCCCGTAAAAACAGGTAACGGAAGTCAATATTATGCCACTTTAGATATGCTGAGAAAAACTCCATTTAGCTTTTGTTTATATGAAGAAGTTAAAATATTTACGTACACTTAACCATTCTCTTGAGGTCATAAAGATAACCCCTTTTCACCAAACATTTGAAATGGACGTTTACCTAACAACAGATTTTTTAAAAATCCAGATGGAAAATTATAAAGCAACTTGGAATTAGGGGAAGCTAGTTCTTGGATAATGTGAAAACAACAATAATAAAGTCAGCAAACATATGAATTAAGATTCCACTTTGATTAAGTAAAATTGTAATCACTTCTGTTTAAGGACACATATTGATGGCAAAAATAACAATTAGAACATGTAAAGAAGCCAAAAAAATAAAACACATAAATTTAAATGGAGGAAATATACAGTTTTATATACAGATAATGAGAATAAATTGCACTTGTAAGTTGTAACAGATTATTTCCCCTTTTTCCACCGAACTTTAGTGGGCGTTTGGACATAAAAATTGTAAAATTCTGGACTAAATTACAAAAAAAAATCAAGTTAAAATGATATTTGAAGATTAGAATTGTGTTTGGACATGATTACAATTTGGAAATATTTTTGAATTTTGGGAGTGATTTAAAGTAAAATTTTTGAAAAATAGCTTTTGAGAAGTTTTCAAGCTTTCGAAAAATTTTGGAATTCAACTTTAAGTGAAATTTGAAATTTTCACGATGAAACACTAATTTCGAAAAAAATAATTGTTTTTATGCCAAACGGGCCCTTAATCTTATGGAATAAGCTGTAATGATAATCTTACCTGACCAAGTTTAGCATTAGGAAATTTTGTTCGAACTGCATCTTCAAGATCCTTTCCTAATGGAGCTGCCCCACACATGACTATCCTTACTGATGAAAGATCATAATTATCAACAAATGGACTCTTAACAATGGCCAAAACAATCGGTGGTACAAAAGGAGCAATAGTCACTTTGTACTTCTGTATCAACTCCAAAAATGGAACAATATCAAATTTCTGCATAATCAAAATAGCTGCACCAACCCTTAATCCACAAAGTAAAACAGAATCCAAAGAGTAAATATGAAACAAAGGCAAAACACAAAGTATCACATCCTCACTATGAATATACAAAGTTGGATTTTCACCATCAACTTGTTGTGCCACACTAGTAACTAGTCCCTTGTGTGTCAACATGACCCCTTTTGGTAGCCCCGTGGTCCCGGACGAGTACGGCAATGCCAATACATCGTCCGGATGGAAGTCCACCTTGGGAAGGTTATGTTCGTTACCAGAAGCGAATCCAAGAGTTAAAATCAAGTCAGAAAAGTGTAAGCAGTGCTCTGATGACGAGTCAATGCAAATGACCTTCACATCATGCTCAAATGCATAGCCTTTCACTTTGTCCAAATTGCATTCTTGTGTAATAATAAGCTTGGCATTTGAGGCCTTGGCTTGTTTTACAACCTCTACTTGGGTAAACAAAGGATTTGCCATAGTTGAAATGGCTCCAAGATATGATGCACCTAAGAAAGTGAACACAAATTCAGGACAATTAGGCAAGAGAATCATTATAGTGTCCTTTTGTCTGATCCCTAGCTTGTTAAATCCAGCTGCAACTTCTCTTGAAATGAGCTCAACATCAGCGTATGTATAAATTTGGTCGTTGGCTCCATTGATCAAACAAGGACGAGTACTGAATTCTGAAATGTTTTCAAAGCAATAAGAATGTAAAGGAAGATGATTAGGGATGTATATATCCGGGAGCTTTGATTTAAAAATTATGTCTCCTTGCTTTGTATCCATTCCTATCGGCAGCTTCAGTACTTAATTATTTCTTGAGATTAATGAAGAAGAAAATAAGATACCGAAGAAATATTTCTGAAATCGGATTGAGTTAAAAGGGTTTAGACTTTTAGTAATTACTCAAAAGATGAATTGTTCAGAGGTTAAGCTAAAATATGATGATTTGAAGGAGAAACCAGATGAGAGTTGGTGAAGGGAGTTGATGGAGTTTTATATGAATTATGACCCCAGAATTTCTTTTGTGTACGGAAAGCCTTTGGGCAACAATAAAGTTGTTTTCATATGCGTGAATGCAAGATGCATGCTTTGTGTATGAGATTTCTTTTCTTTAAAACTTTTTTGACGAATATTTAACTTTTACACACTTATAATATAAAAAACATTTTATAGTTTAAGTACTTATTATACGAAGAACTAACTAGATATATGTAAATGTCTATGTTAAACATAAGTTGATAACTTAAAAAGATGATAGATGACTTAATAATTGTTACCATTTAAACTACATTATCAGTGTATTCAACGCGGGATTTTCAAAATCACCTACCTTGACTTATGAATGATAAGGATCGATCACACTCTATCATTGGCCTTACTTTGATTTTTCAACTGTCTGAATTGGTAGTTATAGAAAAGTGTAATCCGATATGAGTAAGTCTTTTAATGGAATGGTAATATATTGTGAACTAGTTTATGATACGCATTTTACGCGTGTACTGTTATGCAGCATCTTCTTGAGATTCCTTAGAAAGGCGAAGTACGGCAAAGCAACTAATGTCAGTGCAGTTACAGTCCGCCAACAGAGGTCCCTTCCGTACGCTAGACTAGATTGTCAGTGCCATACGGAAAAGCCAATGTCAAGAGAAATTGAGAGAACATAAATGAGAATTGAGAATGAACGAAAGCTTATTGCATTAATGAAAACAATTACAGAAAAATAACACGATGTCGAGGGGGAGAGACGCCAATACAGAGAATTGTTCGCTTGCTAGAAAATTTGTTTGCTTGATTCCCCCTAATAATACTTAAAAAAATATTTCAAAACTACAATACTAGACTTGATACGCTAGAGAAATATAATGGAAGTACTTGAAATAAAACTACTCTATTTACAATGAAAATAACTTAGTTTCTATGAGGCATCAACAAGTCCGTTGTCAACAACATTGTCTTTGGCATCGCTGCCTGCGTGCGCAGTGCTGTTGGAATCTGCCTGCGACTTGGCGCTGGCAAGGGATATCGGTGGGGCGACAGAGACACATGCACGCTTTTCACTTGGCGCGGCCAAGACCACGGTGCTGTCTGTGGCGCTAGGCATTAAGAGGCTTGCTAGGACTCCATGGGATGCGCCCAAGGAGTCATTGGGCATGGCTGGAAACTTGCCCGTGACATTCTCCCCCACCTGAGTTGGTGACATACTCGGCGCCTTACTTGCAAAATAATCTTCAATGAGGCTCTTGTGGCTTTGAGGTTTGTTCCCCTCTCCGAAGTATTCGTTTCTGCATCACAACCTTTCCGTTTTACCAAAAGCTCTTGGTGAACTTTCCTTGAGACATAATCACTATGTCGTCAAGGATAGCTTGGACACGCCTTTTCCCAGGTGAATTAGGACCTCTAATACTGGGTATTGTAATCTGACTCCTTGAAGGATCTTTCGGGTCTTCCCGAAAAGGTTTCAGGAGACTGACATAGAAGACATGATGAATTTTCTACCAAGCTGGGCTGTCCGTCCGGTATGCAACATTCCCAATGCGGCTTTCAATAGACAAGGATCCATTGTATTTTTGTAATAGGCGAGGGTCATGGACCAACGCACACTTTGGTATTTTGGCCATCACTTTGTCTCCTACTTGATATTTAACAAAGCAACGATTCTGATCAGCATGTCTCTTCATTTGCTTTTGAGCTTTGACAAGACAGCTCCGCACTATCTCCAGATTCCACTTCCACTCTTTTGAGAAGCTAGTAGCTCGAGGAGACTTAGCCATGTTTGGTGCACTCACAGTGTGTGGGAGTAGCGGTTGTTGTCCGGTAACAATTTCAAAGGCGTTTTTGTTCGTACTAGAGCTCTTTTGTGAATTGAAACACAGTTGAGCAGCATCCAGAGTCTTCACCCAATTCTTTTACGATCCGATTACAAAGTGGCGGAGATATTCCTCCAACATACCATTGAATCTCTACGTTTGTCCATTAAATTGCGGATGAAAACTTGAGTTGTGACTCAACTTTAACCCCATGTACTTAAAGATTTGGGTCCAAATGTTTCTAGTGAAGCATGAGTTGCGATCACCAACAATGTCTTTGGGCAGGCCCCAATATTTGACGACATAAGAGAAGACGAATCGAGCTGTATCTTCTGCTGATATATATTGTTGGGCTGCAATAAAGGTGGCATACTTGGAAAATCGGTCCACACAACCATTATAGTTGTGGGATCTCCTACCTTGGGTAATTCGGTGATGAACTCAAAGGAAACTCTTTCCCAAGGTCTTTTTAGGATAGCTAGAGGTTCCAAGAGTCCCGTTTGTGTCAAGAGGTCCGACTTGCCTTCACATACTGAGCGACATGATCGGCCATTTAAGGCTAATAATAGGCACGGCGAAGTAATGCTATGGTGTGTTCTTCACCGGGAGGGTCGGCCTACAGGGTGTCATGACATTCTGCTAAGAGAGTCCTCCGCAGATCCCCTCCTTTCGGAACATAAAGTTGATCCCTTTGAGTTTTAGAAAACCATCTTCCTTGTAGAACTGGCGAGTCCTTCCCTGTCCTACCAAATCAACCAAATATTGAGTAGCAGGATCCTTGGTGAGTAGATCCTGTACCTGGTCCTTGGTGGAGGTGGCTACTTCGCTCCCCTTAGGGTGGCGAGTAGGCACACCAATGCTAGATCAACTCTCGGACTGAGTGCATCGACAACATGATTGGTCTTTCCACTGTGATACTCCAGGTTGAAGTGGAATTCAGCTAGGAGTTCATACCATCTGGTCTGTTGGCCATTCAACTTTGGCTGGGTCATGAAATGGCTAACAAATGTGTTGTCTGTCTTGACCACAAATGGGGTTCCCAGCAAATAGTGTTTCCAAAGGCGTAAGCAGTGTACGATGGCCAATAATTCGTTCTCATAGGCGGCATAGCGCCGCTCTGCATCCTTTAGTTTTCGACTTTCGTAGGCTACATGATGCCCTTCTTGTAGCAATACTCCGTCGAGGGCATAGTCAGATACATCTGTTTGTACCTCGAACGGCTTGGCCAGATCAGGGAGAGCCAAGACGGGGCTACTAGACATAGCCATTTTAATGCGTTGAAGGCCTCCGCTCTCCTTGGTCCCCAATCCCAAGGTGTGACCTTCTTGAGGAGTTTTGTAAATGGAACTGCGATAAGCGAGTAGTTCTTCACAAACCACCGGTAGAAATTGCACAGGCCAAGGAATGCTCTTAGGCCGTGGACATCCTTAGGCAGCGACCAATATGTGATGACCTGAATCTTCTATTGGTCCATCTTAATGCGTCCTTCCTCGATGAAATGTACGAGGAAGTCAATTTGCTTTTGATCAAATGAGCATTTGGATAGCTTTGCATATAGTTCATGCTCCCGTAAAAGAGCTAGAACCTTCCGCAAATGCACTAGATGTTCTTCCAATGTTTGGCTATGCACCACTATGTCATCCAAGTAGACCACTACGAATTTATCAATGTATTCTCGGAAGACTTGGTTCATCAGAGTGCAAAATGTAGCTGGAGAATTAGTCAAGTCGAACGACATGAAAAGGAAGTCGTACGACCGATATCTTGTTACACAGCTCGTTTTATGTTCATCACCCTCTACGATCCGAACTTTCCAGTAACCTATATTAAGGTCTATCTTGGTGAACACCGTCGCACCACCCAGTCTATCGAAGAAGTCTGCCATTGAAGGAATATGGTACTTGTTCTTCACGGTGATTTTATTTAGAGCACGATAATCCACACAGAGTCGCAAGCTACCATCATGTTTTTTTTTGGAATAGAACAGGGGACCCATATGGGGACTTGGAGGGTACAATGATCTCTGTATCTAGAATTACTGTCAATTGTCTCCAAAGCTCGGTGAGTTCGGATTGTGATATTCTGTAAGGAGCCTAGGCAGGTGGCTTCGTGCCCAACACCAACTCAATTTCATGGTCCACAGTGCGCCTAGGCAGGAGCCGCTTTGGCATGTCTTGTTGCATAATCTTCAAACTTTAGTAGTAACTCTTTCATGGGTTCAGGAATGGGACCCGAGGAGCGCTCATCTTCAGTGCAGAGGGTTGCCAGGAATGTAGGTTCAATCCTTTTGACCCCCTTCTTCAACTGCAAGGCCGAGATATTCTCAACGTCCATCTTCATGGGCATGCATGGGATAATGCAGGGCTTGGCCCTATTGGTTCCCATCATCAGTAGCATGTCTGCAAATAGCATAGGCATGGTGTTGGTTTGTCTTAGGAACTCCAGCCCAACTATCAGCTCGAAGTCATCTATGATCACCACTCGCAGGTTGATTTTTCTTTCATAAGGGCCAAGCTTCACCAGTACCACTTTGGCTATTCCACCTACAGGCTGGGGAGGTGAGTTGATAGCCTTGACACTTCCTCTACCTTTCCTTACAACTAGACCACCTGAGTCGATGCTAAGTAGCCTGGATAGGCTTTCCATTCACCTTCATCTCAACGAACATTAAGGTTCTCTCTTGCTTAAGAGAAGTCTCCTCGCCTGCCTTCTTTTCCCTTTCTTGGTGACTGGACCTGGATCCTTCTTCTTACGGATACCGGCACTGAGAAATGGAGCCAACAATTGCATTGAAAGCACCTACTGGCTTAGTCTGGTCCGCATTATCTGAGTCGTCATTAGTTCAATCGTGACAAGCCTGATGGGCCTTCATCTGCATGTGGGGCACTCATTATTCCAATGTGGTCCGCCACAATTATGGCATCTTGAAGGAGGCTTTCTCCCTCGGTCATTGTTGTTTGACGTATCAGTGTTGCTGCCTAAGGAGGAAGCCTTAGATTTGTTTGAGTTTCGGTTTCCTCCACTTCTGCTAGGGCCACCATTTCTAGGTTGGCCCCCTTTGAATCCTGATCGAGCAGGCGGCTGAGGCCTATCCTTCCATGCTTGCATTTGATAGCCATAAAGACATTCAGCTGATTGGATCACCTTGGGCAAGGTATCTACCCTTTGTCTTTGTAGATCCATACGGGTATAAGGTTTCAACCCTTACAAGAATGTGAAGAGCTTGTCTTTGTCCCCTATGTTGCGTATGCTTAGCATGAGCGCGGAGAATTCCTGCACGTAGTCCCGCACTGATTTGGTCTGGTGGAGCTCATGTAACTTTCTCCTTGCATTGTACTCAACATTTTCGGAGAAGAAATGTATGTGTATGGCTACCTTCAATTCTGCCCATGTCTCACGGGCATCTTCACCGGCCCTGATGGCTTCATATTTCACCTGCCAGCAGAGTTTAGCATCACCCTGAAGATACATGGAAGCAATTGATACCTTCTTAGTTTCTTCTAGCCCCCAACAACATCAAAATATTGTTCTATGTCAAAGATAAAGTTCTCCACTTCCTTGGAATTCCTAGCTCACTATATGGCTTTGGCTCAGGAATTTTCAGTTTTTGTGGCGGAAGAAGGGTTTGCAGTTCCCCCGATTTGGTTTCCACCGCCTCAAAGCAGGCTCTTTCATCCAAAGTTCTAATTTTTGTCCAGGTCTTCAGTATTTGGTTATTTATATTTTAATTCAAATTTTATTTTTTTATGTTATTTCGTTTGACAATTTTTTTTTGTGGTTTATGAAAGCTATTATTTATTAGTGAGTATTAGTGAGTAAAAAATTATGGATATTTATTAATGTTCTTTTTAGAAATGAATTAGCATATTAAATTGTTTGTCAAATTATTAATAGCTTATTAGAGACACATGATGGTAAAATATAATATGTAATTGTGAATTATTCCTCTAAGAGTAAATGTTGTTTTCTAATTTATTTAATTCTTAACTTGGTTGCCTCTCAAAATTGTCAATAAAGGAGATATTAGTCTTTAACTTACCTTTTCTGTTCATTTACTTCTTGTCCAAATCTGTATGATGGATTAACGTTATAGATAGTCAAAATATGGAATATACTTTAATGGTAAAGTATTTTTTAAAAGAAAATAATTATATAAATTTGAGGTATATAGAATAGTTTAAATATATAATTTGAAAAGAAACGGTAGATTGAATAGAATCTTAACATGCTTTATTTATAAATGCACGTTCCTTGTTTGTAGGTTAAATAAGTAGAAACAAATTATTATAAATGAATTGTTTGAGCTATAAAGTTTATTCAATTTAAAACTTTTAATAGTAGGAGATAATTTAAATGACGATCTTGTCCACTATAAAACCATATTTTAAAGACAAAAAAGATGAACGACAAAGGACCTTCGTGTTTTTAATATAGTATAAATAAATGAATACAGATAAATATAAATATAGATGGATAAATATAGATTAAAATTAAATACCATAAATTATGTTTTACTTCAATTAACTTTATTCTAAGTGTCACCTCCTACCACTAATGTTTGTAATACAACTAATAACAAATATCCATTGATGTGGGGTCTAAATAAGGTAACGTGAACATAAATCATATTCATATCTTGAAGAGGTAAAGAAATTTTAATATTTATTTAATTATTTTTGTTACTATCGGCAAACACTATCTCCACTCCTCCACCTCCAATCTTCCACTACCATCAAAACTTCGTATGAATCCCCTCGAATAAATATGGTAGAAAAAGTCATGCTTCTTGTATACTTCAAGTATACATAATAACTATATGGTTCAAACTAAGTAAAATTTTTGGATTTCAAGATGAATTAATTATTTTTTGTTATATTATTTTTAGAGTAAATATATTAAAATATATGTTAGTAGTGTTTATGTGAGATAATAAAGGTTAATTGGTGTGGTTCCTCTACGCCTAGGACACCAAAATATCGAACCATGAACGAAGAAAGGCATGAGAAAAAAGCATATTGGCTAGTGATTGTGAGGCCCCAATTCTCCCGAGCGGTTAATGGGGACGGACTGTAAATTCGTTGGCAATATGTCTACGCTGGTTCAAATCCAGCTCGGCCCAAAAATTCGCCAATCTTTTGTCTTACATCTCATGCGAATCTAATTCGAGTAGACGATACTAAATCAATAAGGTCTCGATTAGATCTAGAAATGAATCAACAGAATTTTTGGTCAATTCCATCGCTAATTAATGCTAAAAGGTGAATTTCTTAATCTGTATGAAAATATTCAAAACATTATTTATTTTGAACCGAAGGAAGGAAGTATATGTTCCAATTAATTTATGTGTAATGTATTTGTTTTAGTGAATACTAAAAAGAATTGTATTAACGAAAATGTACTATAATTGTTTCTTTGAAGTACTCTATTTTTTTTAAATGATTATGTGGTAGTGGAAACATCTTTATTAGATGCCAGGCTCACTTCCATCAACAGATATGTATTAATCATATACATGCACGATCAACTAGCTTATTTCACTACCCACTTCCTGATATTTCTTTAGTCATTTCATGTGTACTCTAAGATAATGTTATTATTATTATTATCATTTCCCTCTATTGGAGCTTACTTTTTAATTAAAACCTCATGTAAGATTGTTTGGTTTGCCAACCTGGCGCCGTGTGCGCAGATATAGATTTATAGGTGTGAGTTCATCCAAATTCAATAATTTTAAAGCAGACTCTATACATATATAAAATATTCAATAAATACAAATAATGAATTTTAAATTTAATAATAATAAAAATAAATTATAATAAAATCCCGAACTCGAAATCATAAAAGTTCAAAGTCCTCAATTCCCGAACCCTTTATGTCCAACTTTTCCATGGTTCAAAGGTGGATATAGTTTAAAATCTTAGAGACAATATTGTTATAAAATAAAAGTCTATTTAGAGTGAATGTCTAAGAGTTTTAGCTTGAAGCTAAGTCATTCCTCTTCCTATAAATAGAGGGGTCTTACCCCATTGTAAATCACCCCAAGTATTAATAAGAATACTTCTCTCTCTCCCTATTCTCTCTCTATATTGTTCTTATTCTTGCATTATTGTTCTTGTCTTTATATTATTTCATAACACGTTATCAGCACGAGACTCTACCGTCTCAAGAACCATTCTCGAGAAATCTAAGGTATTTCCCTCTTCCTAATTTAATTTTCGATTATGTCTGACATTACGAAAAGAAAGTTCGTTGCCCTTGAAATTTCGGGCAAGAACTATATGACATGGGTGTTGGATGCTGAAATCCACTTAGATGCTATGGGTCTCGGAGACACCATCAAAGATAGAGAAAAAGCATCCACCCAAGAATGTGCGAAGGCCTTGATTTTCTTGCGCCATCACCTTGATGAAGGTTTGAAGATTGAATATCTCACCGTCAAGGATCCACTCGTCTTGTGGAACGGCTTAAAGGAGAGATATGACAACCTGAAGTTGGTCACTCTGCCACAAGCACGATATGATTGGGCTCATCTGAGGCTCCAGGACTTTAAGTCCGTTTCTGAATATAATTCTGCTATGTTCAGAATTACTTCTAAATTGAAGCTATGCGGGGATAATATCTCCGATTATGATATGCTTGAGAAAACGTTTACAACGTTTCATGCCTCCAATATAGTACTGCAACAACAGTACAGAGAGAAAGGCTTTACAAAGTACTCTGAACTGATTTCTCTTCTACTAGTGGCTGAGCGAAATAATGACCTGCTCATGAGAAATCACGAAAATCGACCCACTGGGTCTACACCACTGCCTGAAGCAGATAAGGTGCACTCTCATTATGCCAAACATGTAAAGGACCATGGTCATGGTCGTAAACGGGGTCATAGCCAGGGACGTAGACAAGGAAGAAATTCCAATGAAGTCCGTCAACCCCCAAGGAGAGATAACCGCCGAAAGCAGAAACGGGGTCATGAAGATCCTAAGGCAAATGGTTCAGAAACTATATGTTATCGTTGCGGTGGGAAAGGGCACTGGTCAAAGACTTGCCGTATACCAAGACACTTGGTTGACCTTTATCAAGCATCTCGAAAGAGAAAAGGCCCTGAAACAAATTTTGTCTATGACGACGATGAGGACATCACCCACCTGGATGTGGCAGACTTCTTTGAGCAACCCGAAGGGAAAATAGACCACCTAATCGGCGATGGGTCCGTAATGAAAGAAGATGGAGTTATTTGATTTTATTCTACTTATTTGTATTAGTTAGTGAATAAACTAATAGTCATTAGTATTAGCTCGTATTAGTTAGTTCATGATGCAATGTTATCAGTAGTTCTTTAGAATATCTTCAATATGCTCAAATATCAATAAAATTTTTATTTTCCAGTAGGGTAATCGACTAGCCTGAAAAACTAGTCGATTATCTACTATTTTCGCATTAAAGCTGAAAAACAATTGATCAACAATCGATTGTCTTTGACTAACAATCGATTGTCATTAAGACAGTGTAATCTGGAATTTTTCAAAAATCATCCACAATCGATTGTCTTTGTCTAACAATCGATTGTCGTTAAGGCTGTAATCTGGAATTTTTCAAAATAGCCAACAATCGATTGTCTATGCTTAACAATCGATTGTCTTGAAACAGTGGTCTGGAATTTTTCAAAATTGCCAACAATCGATTGTCTATGTTTAACAATCGATTGTCTTGAAACAGTGTTCTGGAATTTTTCAAAATAGCCAACAATCGATTGTCTATGCATAACAATCGATTGTCTTGAAACAGTGCTGGAATTTTTCAAAAATAGCCAACAATCGATTGTCTATGCATAACAATCGATTGTCTTAAGACAGTGTGATCTGAAGTTTTTCAAAATAGCAAATAATCGATTGTGTGTGTTTAACAATCGATTGTCAATGTTCAACAATCGATTGTTTGTAAGTAACAATCGATTGTTTGAAGAAAACGTTTAAACTGAAATTTTCAAACTGCAAAGTAATGGATAACATATCTGATTTTGTTAGTCAACTGTTAGCAGCAGATTTTGAAAATATTATGTGACACAAAAGAATTGAACTTGTTTATTCTTATGTTCTTGTATCTCTTTTGTATGTCAAACTATGGGATAGCAAATATGGATATCTCACAAAGCGAACTTGGATCAACATCCAACTGTAAAAGTATTTGCCTAGTTGATTCATGTACTACACATACAATACTCAAAGAAAGGAAGTATTTCTCTCAACTAAATATGTGTAAGGCAAACGTTACTACAATCTCTGGAAGTAGTAAATTGATTGAAGGCTCCGGAAGAGCAATTGTACCTCTGCCCAAAGGCACGATGTTAATCATAGAGAATGCAATGTTCTCCTCCAAGTCTAAGAGAAACTTGTTGAGTTTTAAAGATGTACACCGGAATGGCTATCATATTGAGACAATGGATGAAGATAATATTGAATATCTCGTCATCACAAAGAATGTCTCCGGCCAAAAGAGGGTTATTGAGAAATTCCCGTCTTTTACTTGTGGCCTGTATTGGACAAGAATTAGTGCAATTGAGGCACATTCAACAGTAAACCAAAGGGTTACTGATTCCAATACCTTTGTACTTTGGCATGATCGATTGGGACACCCAGGATCGGTCATGATGAGACGGATTATAGAAAGCTCATATGGGCATCCGTTAAAGAATTTCAAAATTCTTTCGAATAATGAATATCCTTGCACGTCGTGTTATCAAGGCAAGTTGATTATCAGGCCATCACCAACAAAGGTTGGGACTGAGTCACCCACGTTTCTGGAACGTATACAAGGAGACATTTGTGGACCTAGTCACCCACCTAGTGGGTCGTTTAGGTATTTCATGGTCTTGATAGACGCATCCTGTAGATGGTCTCATGTGTGCCTGTTGTCATCACGCAACCTTGCGTTTGCGAAATTGATGGCACAAATAATTTGACTACGAGCACAATTTCCAGATAATCCAATCAAGTCCATTAGACTGGATAATGCTGCTGAGTTTACATCCCAAGCATTTAATGATTATTGCTTATCAATTGGGATAAAAGTTGAACATTATGTAGCTCATGTTCACACTCAAAACGGTCTTGCAGAATCGTTAATCAAACGCCTGCAGTTGATTGCAAGGCCATTACTTATGAGAACGAGGCTGCCCACTTCGGTATGAGGTCACGCCATCTTACATGCAGCAATGCTAATTCGTCTCAGACCGACGAATTACCACAAGTATTCCCCGTTGCAATTGGTTTTGGGTCATGAACCCAATATATCCCATTTAAGAATTTTTGGATGCGCAGTATATGTGCCTATAGCACCGCCATCCCGCACCAAAATGGGTCCGCAAAGAAGGTTAGGAATATATGTTGGGTTTGAATCGCCCTCCATCATTCGCTACCTCGAAACATTGACAGGCGACTTGTTTACTGCACGATTTGCAGACTGTCGATTTGATGAGACACTTTTCCCAAAATTAGGGGGAGAAGTTGGTGAAACCAAACGGGAAATTTTGTGGAAAAATGCATCATTATCTCATCTTGATCCACATACCTCTATTTGTGAAAGAGAGGTACAAAAGATTATCCATTTGCAAAGAATAGCAAATCAAATGCCTGATGCATTTACGGACTTGAAAAGGATAACGAAATCCCACATTCCCGCGGAAAATGTTCCAATCCGTATTGACGTCCCTGTTGGACAATCATCGAGTGTCATAACCAATGAGTCGAATGCACGCCTGAAGCGTGGCAGACCATTAGGTTCCAAAGATCAAAATCCTAGAAAGAGGAAAAAGAACGATCAAAATGACACCACGAAAGAATCTCATGATTTAACAAATTCTGAGATTCATGAAGAATCCATTGAGCCCGAGACTCTGGAAAATACGGAACTATCCCTAAATCCAATTAATATTGAGGCAAATATTAATCGAGTGGATATTGTGGTGGATAATTCCTTTGCTTATAATGTAGCATCTAGCATTATGCAAGAATGTGAGGATCTCGAACCACAATCTGTTGAAGAATGTCGAAAAAGACAGGATTGGCCAAAGTGGCAAGAAGCAATTCAATCAGAATTGAATTCGCTGGCAAAACGTGAAGTTTTTGGCCCTACAGTTGAAACACCTAATGGTGTTAAGCCTGTCGGCTATAAATGGGTCTTTGTACGCAAAAGAAATGAGAAAAACGAGGTACAAAGATATAAGGCACGCCTTGTTGCACAAGGTTTTTCTCAAAGGCCTGGTGTCGATTATGAAGAGACATATTCGCCTGTAATGGATGCGATAACCTTTCGTTATCTCATAAGTTTTGCTGTCCATGAAAAGCTTGACATGCACTTAATGGATGTGGTTACTGCCTATCTTTATGGCTCACTTGATAATGAGATATACATGAAAATTCCCGATGGACTCAAGGTGCCAAACGCGCACAACTCAAAATCTCGGGAAATGTTCTCAATTAAATTGCAAAGATCCTTGTATGGTCTAAAGCAATCTGGACGAATGTGGTATAATCGTCTTAGTGAGTACTTGTTAAAAGAAGGCTATATAAATGACGCCATTTGCCCGTGTGTTTTTATAAAGAAAACAACATCGGAATTTGTTGTACTTGCCGTATATGTTGATGACATAAACCTTATTGGAACCCCTATAGAACTCCAAAAGGCAATTGATTATCTAAAGGATGAATTCGAGATGAAAGATCTCGGAAAGACTAAACTATGTTTTGGTTTGCAAATTGAATATTTGGCAAACGGAATTTTCGTTCATCAATCTACCTATACAGAAAAGGTACTGAAACGGTTTTACATGGATGAAGCACATCCTTTAAGTACACCGATGGTTGTTCGATCACTTGATGTGAACAAAGATCCATTCCGACCATAAGAAAGGAATGAAGAGCTACTTGGTCCTGAAGTACCATATCTTAGCGCAATTGGCGCACTAATGTATCTTGCAAATACTACAAGACCTGACATATCCTTTTCAGTTAATGTCTTAGCAAGATTTAGCTCGGCTCCTACGAGGAGACATTGGAATGGGATCAAACACATATTGCGGTACCTAAAGGGAACTACCGATATGGGCTTATTTTATGGCAAGAATTGCAGCCCGGATCTTGTTGGTTATGCTGATGCTGGATATTTGTCCGACCCACACAAGGCTCGATCTCAAACGGGTTATGTGTTTACCTGTGGAGAAACCGCCATATCTTGGCGATCGACTAAGCAATCAATTGTGGCTACTTCATCTAATCATGCCGAGATAATTGCTATTCATGAAGCAAGTCGAGAGTGTGTGTGGTTGAGGTCTATAATACATCATATCCAAGACAAATGTGGTTTGAAGTGTGATAAAGTACCCACAACTTTGTATGAAGACAATGCAGCATGTATAGCTCAATTGAAGGGAGGATTCATAAAAGGAGATAGAACGAAGCATATTTCACCAAAGTTATTCTTCACACATGATCTTCAAAAGAATGGTGATATCAATGTTCAACAGATTCGTTCAAGCGACAATATGGCTGATTTGTTTACAAAATCTCTACCAAAGTCAACCTTCAAGAAGCTAGTTCACAAGATCAGGATGCGAAGACGTAAGGACATAAATTGATGTTCTTATCAGGGGGAGTTAAGGCGCGTTGCACTCTTTTTCCCTTACAAGGTTTTGTCCCACCGGGTTTTCCTTGCAAGGTTTTTAACGAGGCAACCAATAAGCGCATATTCAAACATGTGTACTCTTTTTCCTTTCTTTAATTTTTCCCAATGGATTTTGGTTTTAAGGTTTTATGAGGCACATTATTGAATAGACATTCAAGGGGGAGTGTTATAAAATAGAAGTCTATTTAGAGTGAATGTCTAAGAGTTTTAGCTTGAAGCTAAGTCATTCCTCTTCCTATAAATAGAGGGGTCTTACCCCATTGTAAATCACCCCAAGTATTAATAAGAATACTTCTCTCTCTCCCTATTCTCTCTCTATATTGTTCTTATTCTTGCATTATTGTTCTTGTCTTTATATTATTTCATAACAATATTCAAATAAACACGATAATATTGGACGTCATAGCCATAATTAATTCCCACAGTCCACCCGAATTGACAATAGCAAATTATAAAATGATCTAGTAGGATTTGATCCAACGCAATCAATATAATGCAGTCCGCAAATACTACTAAAATTCCGAAAAAAACGATCACAAAATAACAACTAAAGTTAATCTGTTAAGAAAAACAATTAAAGTTGGTCGTTAAATTAGCAAAAATAATAAAATAAATATTTGAAATACATTATCGACCAAGGTTGGTCGCTAATTTCGTCAAAATATTGACCGGATTGGTCAGACTGCATCAAAGGTATACTGAGATTAGCGACTAACATTGATCGCTAAAGTGGGACCCACCTATAAAATTTAAATAATTATATTATTATTTTAAAAAATATATAAAATTTAAATATATATAATTTAAAATTAGCGACCAACATTGGTCGCTAAATAAAGGGAAAGCAGATAGCGACCAAATTTGGTCGCTAAAATTAGACCCAGTTATAAAATTTTAATAACTATATTTTTATTTAAAATAATTTATAAAATATAAATAAATATAATTCAAAAATAGCAACCAATGTTGGTCGCTTACTGAAATAGAGACCAACTTTGGTCGCTAATCTGGGACCCAGTTCTAACGTTTAAAAATTATACTATTTTTTAAAATATTATATAAAACATAAATAAATTTGATTTAAATTTAGCAACCAACTTTGCTCGCTAATTTAAATTTAAGTATAATTAGCGATCAAAGTTGGTCTCTTTTCAGGTCAATAATGGTCAAAATTAAAAATTAATTTTATATTTACTATCTAAATAATTTAAATGTAAGCCGTTAATACTTTTGTAATACAAGGGATGAATAGACTAAAATATACTCTAATATGCTATATATGCAGTTAAGTAGTACAATGAAGTGTGTGTGTGTGTATATATACACACACACTATGCACTAAGTATTTGTGCATTTGCTACTATTATATCGAGTGTGCGTGTGTGGTGTGTGTGTGTGTATATATATATATATATATATATATATATATATATATATATATATATATATATATATATATATATATATATATATATATATATATATATATATATATATATATATTAAAAGAACATGAAGCGCTTGGAACACATGGATGGTATTTTTAGATATTGATACACTTATAAATTGATTCATCGACTTATAATTTACTCATACGCATGTATATATGTTAGCTTATATACTCTCTCTCTCTCTCTCTTCGTGTATATATATATATATATATATATATATATATAGGAACACATGGACGGGTTCTTTTAGATATTGATACAGTTGTAAATTGATTCATCGACTTATAAACTACTCATATGCATGCATTTATATTAACAATAAATTAAAATGTCTCGACTTATATCAATAAATATATGTATATGTATGTGTATATATATATGTATGTATGTAAAAATACATACACACACAATATTATACATTTAGTATATATAATAGACTATACTATATCTACATGTATATACTATACACTATACTATACACTTAATTAGTATATATAATAGACTATATAGCTTAAATTGAATTAAAAGTAATTTAATTTTGTTTAGAAATAGTGGCCAACTTTTGTCACGGCCCAAAATCCACTAAGGGTCGTGGTGGCGTCGGACACCACTGTCAGGCAAGCCAACCGAAATATTAAAGGATCGTGGTGGTGCCGGACACCATTGTCAGGCAAGCCAACCGAAATACTAGTTAAATTCTTGTTTAAATAATTTTCGAAAATACTTATTTTATACGGTTAAAACAACACTCAGTATATTCCTCTGAATGAACAATAAAATATTTAACAACTTTTAAAATTTCTGAATAAGCCCAAATATATCCCAGAATCCGGTGTCACAAGTACATGCGCAATTTCTAAGAAAAATCGAATAAAGTACAACAACTGTCTGGAATATAATTGAACAAAAAATAAATAGGATCCTGAGAGAGACTATTCTAGCTGCGGGTCGCCTCAAGGAAATACAGCTCACCTAGTCTCCGTGTCAACCATGCTGCTAAGCCACTATGTCACTAGTCACGCATAAACCTATGAAACAAAAAATGCACAGAAAGTGTTGCATGAGTACGAAAAATAGCGTGTACTCAGCAAGTATCTCGTCCAATCTCGAAAAAGTAGATACGAGAGGTCGACTTTAACACTTGCTAGTGGTCGAATAATTATATGGCGAAGATGAGAGGAAAAACATGGACTTATCTAGCAATTTTACCTCATAAAGCAGGAAAACTGGTAATACCTTCTCAAATAATAAGGAAATTCCAAGATTTACTTTCCATTTTTCTTTATTAGCTTATAGCGGCCATAAAAGGCAATATCAACTCACATAAGTTTCAAGGTAAGAATGTAAGCATGCGCATATTATACCGAGGCGACGGGCTGATCCAACAGAAATAAACTGTACACTTGCTGAGGGTCGACGGTGCGCCTATAGATGCATCTATTTAATCTACCGAGGCATTCAGCCCGTTCCAAAAATAAACACACACGCAAAAACAGTCAATCAAGAAGTCAACATGGAGCAATTATCCAAAGAAAGACCAATTCTTTTTAATAATTTAAGAAAATGATGTTTAACTCTTTTTAGAAATTCATTTACTAAATCAATGTGATTAAAGCAGTACAAGTTGTCAATACCTTCCAAGTATAGCATATTTTTGGGTTCTAGACTACCCGGACAATAGCATAATAGTAGCTACGCACGGGCTCTCATTACCTCGTGCATACGTAGCCCCTACAAATAGGAGCACATAACCATTTATTTCATCTATGAGAACAATTCCCTCTTGCAAGGTTAGAAAGGAGATTCACCTCGCTCCGAAGATCCATAACCGGCTTCCAAGCCCCTTCCGACGACTCTAATTGATGCACGATGCCCCAAAACTACCCAAATAACGAGAAAACCAATAAAATTTACTCTAATACTTGTAACAATACAAATTATATAAGTTCTCAACTCCGCTAAAAATTTGACCAAAATGCCCTCGGGCCCACATGACCGGAATCTGAATTGCTTTTGCAGATAAAGTTTACCCATGAACTCATGAACTTACGAACTCAAATATATGATTTTCTCTTAATTCCATACTCAAAATCGTGGTCAAAATCCAAGAATACTATTTTTCTAGGTTTTCCTCAAACCCCAAGTTTTCTACCAATTTTTATGTCTAAATCCATATATAAACCTTGTATTTAACTCAAAACTAGCATAAATTACTTACCTCATGATAAATGACGGAACCCTCTCTTCACAAGCTCCAACAATTTCCCAAGCCAAGAGAAAAATGGGTGAAATGAACTCAAACCCCGATTTTAAACATTCAGCCCAGCCCAGGTCCGCCCCTCTTCGCGTTCGCAGCCCGTCTCTCGCGTTCGCGAAGGCCAACTACCTAGCCCCTACGCGTTCGCGTACAAAGCCTCGCATTCGCGTAGGCCAAAGATCCAGGCCCAGCTTTTCCTTCTACACGTTCGCAATCTCTCCCCCGCGTTCGCGTAGCAGCTCAATCCACCCCTTCGCATTCGCGACTTCAACCTCGCGTTCGTGATGGCGAAAACCAGCAACCTCCCATTTTCCTATTCGCGTTCGCAAGACTTGCTTCGCGTTCGCGAATAAGGAAACCAACCATCAACAACTTTTTATCCAAATTCGGTCTGAAACCATCCCGAAACACACCCGAGGCCCCCAGAACCTCAACAAAACTTACCAACCAGTCCTACAACACATTATAGACTTGCTCGAGGCCTCAAATCATATCAAACAACGCTAAAACCACGAATTATACAATTAAAGCTTTATGAACTTTGAAATTTTGAACTTCTACTTTCGATGTTAAAACCTATCAAATCACGTCCGATTGACTTCAAATTTTGCAAGCAAGTCATATTTGACATTACAGACCTACTCAAATTTCCGAAATCGAATTCTGACCCGGATATCATAAAGTCCACTTTCGGTCAAACTTCTCAAAAACCTTCAAATTTCTGTCTTTAACCAAATGACTCCAAAATGACCTACGGACCTCTGATTCACTTCCGATCAAACTCCCAACTCCAGAATCACCATGCAGAGCTACTCCCAGACTCGGAATCCCAAACAGAGATCGATAACACTGAAATGCACTTCAAGTCAAACTTCTGAAATTTCTGTCAAAAGGTTAACTTCCACAATAGGCGCCAAAATATTCCCGGGTATTCCAAAACATGATCCGGACATACGCCCAAGTCTGAAATCATCATATGAACCTACTAGAACCTTCAGATCCCAATTCCGAGGTCGTTTACTCAAAAATTCAATCTTAGTGAATTCTTTCAACTTTAAGCTTTCCGATTAGGAATTCTCCTTTCAAATCAACTCCGAACTTCACAAAATTCAATTCCAATGATGCGTACAAGTCATAATACCTGAAATGAAGCTGCTCATGGCCACAAACTGCTGAACAGCGCGCTAGAGTTCAAAACGACCGGTCGGGTTGTTACATTCTCTCCCACTTAAACGTACATTCGTCCTCGAACGTGCTGAGAACTACACTGAAGTAGTTTGAAATAATTGTTTAACACCTCATGCACCTTCTCGTGCTACCACAACTAAGTTGAGTACATTAGCTCGATCAATTCTGAAGATATTCCCTTTTTATTCAAGCAAATAAGTCTTAGAGCCCAATTCCAACATCCGGAATCCTCTGCTAGGCCTGTTTCTAACATACAGACACTGCATCAATTGTTGAATTCAACAGCTTTCACCGCTTTACACACAGGGTCATAATAACATTCTCTATCCCAATTAGTCAAAATTCCACGAATCCGATGCTCCCATTGCCCCTCATGACATACATAGATCTTGCTCTAACTCTTACATTACCAACATGATGGATGATATGTAGAAATTCATAACCAACTGCTGAATCAATAAATCATTAGGTCTATTCTCCTGACAAGAACTACCACCCTATTCTAAACCAAATAATGGCCTTAACTCTTGATATACTTCATATACTTAGATTGCACTAATCTCGAATTCAATGATCTCGTTTCACCCATTATGAACGCTCAGGTAATAAGCCACCCCGACATGACCAAAAGTCTCATATGATGCCACTATGTGCCAATAGGCTACCAATTCGAACGCGTTACAAAAGTAAGATGAACTCTGGAAAGGAACTTCAATTACCCTGCTCGCAAATCATACATGTGACGCGGTCAACATGCTAATATGTGCTTTCTCTGAAAATAAGAAATAAAATACATAAAAATAGACATGGGGAATTGTACTGAACATCTCACTGTTGCGGCACGCAACTCGATCCAAACTACATACACATGGCAGCGTGCCACCCGATCCACACATAGAATTCACAGAAGGAGATATATATCAAGATAAATTTATCATTACAACAAGATACTGAATATCGGGCATAAACACGCTAAGTGCATAATATCGTCCCTGAGGGAACATATAGCTCTATATTCTACAAAACTCAAGCACAACTGAGGTGCGATACATAATCTGAATCTCAAGAGCCATCCTGCTCATACAACATCATCGCCACGCGGTACCTCAGCACATAAGAGATTTACCAAGACTTCCCACAACTCACACGGTGCAATGTATCACTACATGATATTAACGAAATAACACCCTGGCTACTCCCCCAATAGGAGAGCATTACTGAAATGAACACGTTTGGCCTGATATTGAGCCCATATTCATATTTGAATCCATCCACCAACCTCAAGATGATTTTGATCGCCCTGAACTAGGCTAATTACCTTTCAAAGCCCATAATAACTCTTCTTACGCTTATAACACATAAGAACATCCATCATAGTTGGAGAAATCATCCGCAGTCCACCACTCAATAGACTAAGTGCCCTCCAGGCGTATATTCTCAAATGAACGATATTATCACAACCTTCATACTTGGTTTAAGTCTTTAATCAATCAAGTGACTACCCCCTACACATGTACAATCTTCATGTGGGACACACTCCTACAACCTACCACAACAAATAAGTGGGTTGCACCTCCAAACCACTGGCAGTACTAATGTTGAAAAGCGACCAAGAATCATTAACTAGGATACAAAGCCTTCTTTACAAAACATCGATCTCAGGTGACACTAAAGACAATACCAACTTACCTTAATCATCCGAACTCCTTTCCTACTCATCCGAGCTCGTGACATCCTTGTCCACACTAAGTTGTTACCTTGATCTTTACTTCAAATTCCATACCACTCACTGCGCCTATCATGCTAACATACGATAGAACACACTTTTCATCATAGCTTCGGAACCACTATTAGGCTAACACGTCATCATATAAAACTTCCCGCTTAACTCACTTCAGGAGAACCATGCCAACACACAGGTGAATCCTTATAACTGTAGAACATTCAAATCCTAAAGCAGTGGTATAATCCGCCACAATCCCTGGGTGATCTGCCCACACATAACATGCCATAATGGTAGAATACCTCTAAATAACATCAACTGCGGTGGACAACAGGCCTCACATTATCGTCACAAATCACTTGCATAACTTGATCACGCTTAAGGAGCCGATTACTGATATCAATATGCCAATTTAACTATAGCTAATCAATCTATGTTCTTCCAATTTATCCTTGATTGCCTTAGAAACAATATTAATTCCATTCAACACATAACACACTCCATCTGCACTCATCCCAAGTGACCTTTAATCACGAGACCATGTTGTACCACATCCCAGGATCCATTTCATTCCTTCCTTGCGTGCATATTTGCACCCTCAACTGATATGCCCATTCTGCAAATCCTTCTACTAATCCGAAGTCTTTTCTCATTTTCCTTTCAAGCGCTACACTGCAAGTCAAAACATCACAGAACATTCTGAGCCTCCACTTCTGCAAAAGCTTGATTCTCAACCGCACCTATAGGCTCGAAATCATTAGGCGCCACTCTATACCCCTTTTGAATCCATTAGGATTGTTGCTGAGAGCTGTCCGCTCTGACTTGGTCCCAAATATAATCATCTCCATAAATCTTATAACACATGAATACCTTCTCGACGAAGCACCCGGCAGAATCACTTTCGTTGAAACTTGCATCTATACAAGGCATAATCCTGAATCCTTCCCCCAAGACTGAACATGATCCAATAAGGCCAACCGTAGTATGCATTCAACAATTTATTTGCTCAAATTACCACTTATGGTCTTGTGTCATAACTAATATAATCCATCAATACGCTAATAACCAGAAACCTTGCAAGTAGTTAACCATGCAACCCAACCATAATCGGTAGGACTCTCCCATTTAGCTTGAAGTCATTATTTCACAAATCTAGAATTCACCCGACCTCTTTATCTCTTATTGACATAACCTTGCGCAATCAAATGCCAAAAATTCTTGGAGTCTTTCTGTAAAATCCCCTTTTTATTTTTTGAATCATCTAACACATTTGCACAACTTATCTCCTTGATGAATAGCCCATAAAATTCTTCACGGAAGCTTCGCCAACCATGCGACGACTAACCTACTCACAGGGAATAACCCACATATGGAAATAACTTTCCGACATCTTCCGACGCTGCTGCATGGAGTACAATCACAATGACATCAATAATCCATCCTGAGTTTGAGCTAACCCTCTAGCTGTATAAGTCCTTTCACCCCTCGTGGACATTAATTAAACGAGTGGTAACATCCTTCCCATTCGAGTTATGTTGTATCCTTCTTCATCTCAAGCAGCTCCTTTCCGTTATACCAAGTCTCATGCTGTATAATAGCCAATGCTTTAGATTAAATTCGTAGACCCCAATCACCAATCACTAATATTCTCAAATCCCTCTCAACTCTCCCTAAGGTACGTGGTCATCCTACTACCAAGCCCATATGCAACTCCCTCACTCTCACACTTTGGGAAAACCCGCTTCCTTTATCAACTACTCGACCTTCGCTTCATATACCTGGCCTTTTAGAATTTTTGAACCCCGACTGACGCTTTCCACATGGCATTCCTCGTCCTTTTGCGGTTTAGTTGCCTTAAATAAAATCTATCTTCTGGCGCTTGAACCCACGATTGCTGCTAACTTTACACCTTTTGGAGGATCATCTTTCTCATACCATCGACATTAGAAACATTGATTTATCCCTAAGCTACCGCACCACGCGATCTCTAATGGTCTCTTCCTCAATGCTATATCACCATTTTCTGCTCCCAAGGCAAATTGTAGAAGATTATAACATCGGCGAGCTTAGCACATTTAATAGGGATAACGACACCTCATCATAGGAGAAAACTCCACACACTTGCAACAGTAAGCCTCGCTACTCCATCAGCCCAAATCTGGACATTCATAGGCCAATTGCTTTTCTCTTGCCGGGAATAATTACCGAATCTCTAGACCATGCACTGAGTAAACCTTTCTTCAAATCATTCATTGTCCCGACATGTAGGCAAATATCCTACCATCATGTTAATATTGCGGAACAATCGTGCATAAGCATCATTGAATCTTGTGCCTAGCCTCAGAGCTCTCAGAGGTACCGCTATTGAGCTAAAACGACAGAACATCCTTCCATAAGGAAACAATAATAGCCCAAAAAACTGTACCGGGAGAAACATATGATTCTTCAATTCTCAATTTATAACAAGCGGTTCGCATCGCATAATATTGAGTAGGAAAGAAGCAAAGGCATAAGCCTCGAGGGATCAAATTGCACAATAAGGAATCAAGAAGGGAAGTACTCCTAACAGTCCTGCAGCCTCCCGAAGATAAGTACATACATCTCCGTACCGATCTGCGAGACTACTAGACTTGCTCATAACTCGTGAGACCCTAGGAACCTAGTGCTCTGATACCATGTTGTCACGACCCAAAATCCACTAAGGCTCGTGATGGAGCCGTACACCGCTGTCAGGCAAGAAAACCAAAATACTAAAGGTTCATGGTGGCGCCGGATGCCGCTGTCATGCAAGCCAATCGAAATACTAATTAAGTTGTTGTTTAAATAATTTCCAAAAATGCTTATTTTATACGGTTAAAACAACACTCAGTATATTCCTTCGAAATATTAATGAAATACTTAACAACTTTTAAAATCCTGAATAAGCCCACATACATCCCAGAACCCGGTGTCACAAATAAAAAACTGAATAAAATACAACAGTTGTCCCGAATACAATTGGACAGAAAATAAATAGGATCCTGAGATAGACTATACTAGCTGCAGGTCGCCTCGAGGAAATACAACCCACCAAGTCTACATGTCAACCATGCCGCATTGCCACTAAGTCACTAGTCACGCATAAACTTGTGCAACAAAAAATGCACAACAAGTGTAGCATGAGTACGAAAACAATATGTACTCAACAAGTATCCCGTCTAATCTCGAAGAAGTAGAGACAAGAGGTCGACTTTAAGACTTGCTAGTGGTCAAATAATAATATGGCGAAGATGAGAGGAAAAGCATGGACTTATCTAGAAATCTTACCTCATAAAGCAAGAAAGCTGGTAACATCTTCTCAAATAATGAGGAAATTCCAAGATTTACTTTCCATTTTTCTTTATTAGTTAATAGCGGCCTTAAAAGGCAATATCAACTCAAATAAGTTTCAACGTAAGCAATGCAATCATGTACATATTATGTCAAGGCGGCGGCCCGATCCAAGATAAATAAACTGTGCACTTGCCGAGGGTCGACGGCGCGCCTATAGATGCATCTATTTAATCTACCGAGGCGTTCGGCCATTCCAAAAATAAACACACATAGACAGACAGTCAATAAAGAAGTCAACATGGAGCAATTATCCAAAGAAAGGCCAATTCTCTTTAATAATTTAAGAAAATGAAGTATAAATCTTTTCAGAAATTCATTTAATAATTCAATGTGATTAAAGCAGTCCAAGCTGTCAAGAGAATTGCAATTATTCTAAGTATAGTATGCTTTTAGGTCCTAGACTACCTGGACAATAGCATAATAGTAGCTACGCACGGACTCTCGTTACCTCGTGCATACATAGACCCCACAAATAGGAGCACATAACCATTTATTGTATCTATGGGAACAATTCCCTCTTACAAGGTTAGAAAGGAGACTCATGCCACTCCGAAGATCCATAATCGACTTCCAAGCCCCTTCCGACTACTCCAATTGATGCACAATGCCCAAAACTATCTAAATAATGGTCAAACCAATAAATATTTACCCTAATACTTGTAAAAATTCAAATTATATAAGTTCTCAACTCCGCTAAAAAATTTGACCAAAATTCCCTCGGGCTCACTTGCCCGGAATCTGACTTCTTTTTGTCGACAAAGTTTATCCATGAACTCACTAACTCAAATATATGATTTCCTCCTAATTCCATACCCAAAACGTGGTTAAAATCCAAGAATACTATTTTTCTTGGTTTTCCTCAAACCCCAAGTTTTATACCAATTTTCATGTCTAAATTCATATATAAACCTTGTATGTAACTCAAAACTAGCATAAATTACTTACCTCATGATAAATAATGGAACCCCCTCTTCACAAGCTCCAACAATCGCCCAAGCCAAGAGAAAATGGGTGAAATGAACTCAAACCCCGATTTTAAACATTCTGCCCAGCCCAGGTCCGCCACTCTTCGTATTCCCAACCCATCTCTCGCATTCGCGAAGGCCAGCTACCCAGCGCCTATGCATTCACGTACAAATCCTTGCGTTCACGTAGGCCAAAGACCTAGGCCCCCCTCCCCCCTCTGGTTCGTATATCAGCTCAATCTACACCTCCACGTTCGCGACTTCAACCTCGCGTTCACGAAGGCCAAAACCAGCATCCTCTCATTTTCCTATTCGCATTCGCAAGATTTGCTTCGCATTCAGAAAGAAGGAAACAAGATACTAGCAACCGGCAACACCTTTTTATCCTAATTCGATCCGAAACCATCTCGAAACACATCGGAGGCCCCTAGGACCTCAACCAAACCTATGAACCAGTCCAAAAACATATTACAGGCTTGCTTGAGGCCTCAATCATATCAAACAATGCTAAAGCCATGAATACACCCCAATTCATGCTCTATGAATTTTGAAATTTTGAACTTCTACTTTCGATGTTAAAACCTATCAAATCACGTCTAATTGACTTCAAATTTTGCAAGCAAGTCATATTCGATATTACGGACCTACTCCAACTTTCGAATCGAATTCCGACTCCGCTATCAAAAAGTCCACTTTCGGTCAAACTTCTCCAAAAGCTTCAAATTTCTGTCTTTAGCCAAATGACTCCAAAATGACCTACGTACCTCCGAATTCACTTCCGATCATGCTCCCAACTCCAGAATCACCATACGGAGCTACTCCCAAACTCGGAATCCCAAACGGACATTGATAACATTAAAATGCACTTCAATCCAAACTTATGAAATTTCTTCCAAAAGGCTAACTTCTACAATAGGCGTCAAAACATTCACGGATCTTCCAAAACCCGATCCAGACATACGCCCAAGTCCAAAATCATCATATTAATCTGTTGAAACTTTCAGATCCTAATTCCAAGGTCATTTACTCAAAAATCCAATCTTAGTCAATTCTTTCAACTTTAAGATTCTGGATTAAGAATTCTCCTTCCAAATTAACTCTGAACTTTCCGAAATTCAATTCCAATAATACGTACAAGTCATAGTACCTGAAATGAAGCTTCTCATAGACACAAACTAACGAACCGCACGCGTCAAAATAACCAGTCAGGTCGTTACAACTTTGGTCGCTATTTTGGTCAAATGGTCAAAAATAGCTATTTTGGTCAAAAAGTCAAAACTAATTTAGCAACCAAAATTGCGACCAAAGTTGGTCGTTACTTTTAATTCCAGTGTCAAAATCGGGTTTCCCCTCCCATTCTTTCAAGATATTTCCCTAAAACTTCTCTTTTCTCTCTCACACTAACCCCCCCCCCTCCCGATTCGGTTGCAGCGGTGCCACCTGCGCCACCTATAACCATTGGCAGCAGCAGCTCCACCGTCGGCGACCTCCATTCCCAAGGTAGGTTTCTCTCTCCTTTCTTTGTTTTTTTCAAAATACATTGATTTTGTTTAATTTCTCCATGTTAGGGTTCAAAGTTATATATAATTTGTTCAACCATGTGAGGGTTCAAAGTGAATTTCTCCATGTTAGGGTTCAAAGTTAGCTCAACCATGTTAGGGTTTAAAGTTATATATTATTTGCAATTCTTAGGGTTCTTATTGATACATTAGTCCAAAAATATTTAAGGTTCAAAGTTATACAATTTTGGGAAGAAATTGTTTGAAGAGAAGAAACCCTAAGAGTTGCACCTTTAGGATTATGTATTGAAATTTTAGTTTATAAATTGAAATTTTAGGATATGACTTGAACTTTTGTGGATATGAGTTGAACCTTTAGGATATAAATTGAATATTTAGGATATGAATTGAACTTTTATGAAAATGAGTTGAACCTTTCGGATATAAATTGAAACCTTAGGATATGGTTGAACCTTTAGGATATGAGTTGGACTTTAGTTTATGTATTGGAATTTTAGTTTATAAATTGAAATTTTAGGATGTGGATTGAACTACTGTGGATATGAGTTGAACCTTTAGGATATGAATTGAACCTTTAGGATATGAGTTGGACTTTTACTTTATGTATTGGAATTTTAGTTTATAAATTGAAAGTTTAGGATATGACTTGAACTTTTATGGATATGAGTTCAACCTTTAGGATATGAATTGAACTTTTGTGGATATGAGTTGAACCTTTAGGATATGAATTGAACCTTTAGAATATGAATTGAACCTTTAGGATATGAGTTGGACTTTTAGTTTATGTATTGGAATTTTAGTTTATAAATTGAAATTTTATGATATGAATTGAACTTTTGTGGATATGAGTTGAACCTTTAGGATATGAATTGAACCTTTAGGATATAAGTTGGACTTTTTATTTATGTATTGGAATTTTAGTTTATAAATTGAAATTTTAGGATGAATTGGAATTTTACTTTATAAATTGAAATTTTAGGATATGAATTGAACTTTTGTAGATATGAGTTGAACCTTTAGGATATGAATTGAACCTTTAGGATATGAATTTGAGCTTTTGTATATATGAGTTGAACCTTTAGAATATGAATTGAACCTTTAGAATATGCATTGAACTTTTAAGATATGAGTTGGACTTTTAGTTTATGTATTGGAATTTTAGTTTATAAATTGAAATTTTAGGATATGAATTGAACTTTTGTGGATATGAGTTGAACCTTTAGGATATGAATTGAACATTTAAGATACGAGTTGGACTTTTAGTTTATGTATTGGAATTTTAGTTTATAAATTGAAATTTTAGGATATGAATTAAAAATTTGCGGATACGAGTTGAACTTTTAGGATATGAATTGAACCTTTAGGATATGAGTTGGACTTTTAGTTTATGTATTGGAATTTTAGTTTATAAATTGAAATTTTAGAAATTGACTTGAACTTTTGCGTATATGAGTTGAAACTTTAGGATATGAATTGAACCTTTAGGATATGAATTGAACTTTAGTGGATATGAGTTGAACCTTTAGTATATGAATTAAACCTTTAGGATATGAGTTGAAATTTTAGTGATATATTGGAATTTTAGTTTATAAATTGAAACTTTAGGATATGAATTGAACGTTTGTGGATATGAGTTGAACCTTTAGGATATGAATATAACCTTTAGGATATGAATTGAAACTTTAAAATATGAATTGAACCTTTAGGATATGAGTTGGACTTTTAGTTTATGTATTGGAATTTTAGTTTATAAATTAAAATTTTAGGATATGACTTGAACTTTTGTGGATATGAGTTGAACCTTAATGATATGACTCGAACCTTTAGGATATGACTTGAACCTCTAGGATATGAATTGAAGTTTTATGGATATGAGTTGAACCTTTAGGATATGAATTGAACCTTTAGAATATAAATTGAACCTTTAGGATATGAGTTGGACTTTTAGGTTATGTATTGAAATTTTAGAATACAAATTAAACTTTTTTGGATATTAGTTGAACCTTTAGGATATGAATTAAACATTTTTGGATTATATATTAGATTTTAGTTTATAAATTACAATTTTAGGATATGAATTAAAAATTTTGTGTATGAATTGAACTTTTAGGATATGAATTGAGCCTTTAGGATATGAATTGAACTTTTGTGAATATGAGTTGAACCTTTAATATGAATTGAACCTTTAGAATATGAATTGAGCCTTTAGGATATGAGTTGGACTTTTAGTTTATATATTGGAATTTTAGTTTATAATTGAAATTTTAGATATGAATTGAACTTTTGTGGATATGAGTTGAACTCTTAGGACATGCATTGAAAATTTTGGATTATGTATTGGATTTTAGTTTATAAATTGAAATTTTAGGATATGCATTGAAATGTTTGTATATGAATTCAATTTTTAGGATATGAATTGAGCCTTTAAGATATGAAATGAACTTTTGTGGATATGAATTGAAATTTAGGATTGCAGGAGGATTTCGAAGAAGGGGCTGATAACTTTATTAGACATGCAGTGGAACTTCCACCAAGAATAACTTAGACATGATACCCAACAGTGTCTACCTTTAATTGTTGTTCTCATTAGTGACAATGATGATGAGAAGCCAATGACATGTGTTTCAAACAGTGACGGTGTAGGTAGGAATTTAACATTTCCTAAGAAGATAAAGAAGAGGTTATAGAGGAATTCTATACTTTATTTTTCAAGAGGAAAAGAAAGTTTAATTGAGAGTGACAAGGTTGAGGGTAATGAAAAGTTGTCCATTACCCATGGCAGTTCACATAAAACGGGGATCATAACTTTGTGATGACAAAAACGAAAGAAAGTTCTATTGTCAAATTTTTTCCAAGTCTGATCCGTAAAAGCTTAATGGGATTGGTGATATTTCTTCGGGTTCAGAAAATGATTTGAGTGATAAAAGTATGAAAATGATAATAAAAAGAATTAAAGGTAAAATGTTTTCTTGTAAGAGAAGGATGCTGAACTCTGCAACGTGATATGTGCACTTCATGCAGAGTTCGTCATCCTTCTCTTCCAAGAAAAATGTTTTACCTTTAATTATTTTTATTAGCATTTTCATACTTTTGTCACTCAAATCATTGTCTGAATTCGAAGAAACATCACCAATCCCGTTAAGCTTGTACGGATCAAACTTGGAAGAAATTTGAAATAGAACTTTCTTTCGTCTTTGTCATCACAAAGTCTTATGATCCCCATTTTACCATTACCATTAACCTTGTCACTCTGAATTAAACTTTCTTTTCCTATTGAAAAATGAAGTATAGAATTCCTCTATAACCTCTTCTTTTATCTGCTTAAGAAATGTTAAATTCCTACCTACACCATCACTTGATACCCCATCTTGCTGTAGCACCACAATTTCTCAACCAGTATTACCACATGAGGAAATGAGTTCTTTCAAGTATTTTTCAGAGATGCTCTTAGGTTTTGATGGCCTCCTTAGATCGATCGAGTTAGAAAGATTCAATCCTGACAAGTCAGATTTGGGTAAGGAGAACACAGACAGTTATTGATGGTTTTTTCCATGGTTTGAAGATGTATATTTTCTATGGGCATGCAGAGCATGGGATGTATAGTGATTTTCTTCTATATGGGACCAATGGGAAGTTCTTGACTAGTGGAGTGCGTAGTGGCTTATGGCTCGTAAGGGAGACGAAGTCCTCATGTTATCCTAGGACGGTACGGTATGTGCAGTGTGTTGTGAGGATCTTGATTTGCATGTGTAAAGTTACGCTTCAGTTCTGGAAGGAAGTTTATGAAATTCATAGGCAGCACGGGCAGTTTTAGATGGTTAAGGAAGTGGTGTTGCTAATTGGGGTGATTTGACGATGGTATATGTATCAGAAAAGATAATGTGATTAAGTTTATGGTACTTCGGTAGTATTGCGGCACTTTCTTATCGGATCGGCTGCTGATATTCGAGTTTTCTTGGCAGCACATAAGAATAGTAAAGTATATCTCATGGAAATATTGAGTGTAAAGTTGATGTGTATGCGAGTGGCGGAATCAGGATTAGATATGGTAATTCGGATGCCTTATGGACTTGGAGACTTAACTCGTGGTTGTGGATGGCAAATGTGGGTAAGTTAGTCAGATGTTAGTATGTGCTATGATTCAGTCATTGTGAACCTTCGAAGGATTATTTATTAGTTGTGGGTAACTAGAGTTGATGTATGGTTCATTATTATTCCTATATGGATATGTGTCCGACATCGAGATGGATTTGTTGACTTCGAGTTGCTGTTGGCAAAGGGTGTATTGATTCAGTTGTTTTTGAGCTATTAGAAGTTAGGGGATCTATGAGTTACCTTCTAGTGTTGTGAGTCATTATGATCTGTTGGTTATAAGCACTTATGGTGCGATTCTATCGGAATTTTAGAATAAAAGTCGAGTGGGAACGTGTGTTTAAGTAAGGGAGGATGTAACGACCCGACCGGTCGTTTTGAGCTTTTGTATTTTTATCGCCAGTTCTTGGGAATAAATTACCCCGTGTAATGTATTATGACTAATGTAGATTGTTGGTTTTAGTTTTCAGGAAAATTTGGAATGAATTTGAAAGAACAGTCTCAGCTGAAAGCTTTGAATTTGAAAGGTTTGACCAAGAGTTGATTATTTGTATATGAGCTCGGATTGGAATTTTTCTGATTTGGTTAGCTTTGTTGGGTGACTTTGTTGGGTGATTTATGACTTAGGAGCGCGATTGGAATTCATTTTGGGAGTCCATGGAAGGATTTGGCTTGAATTGGCAAAGTTAGTATTTTGGTGAATTCCGGTTGATAGGTGATTTTGATATAGAGGTCCGAAGGGAATTATAAGAGTTGAAGTAGCTTCGTTATGTCATTTGGGTGGTGTGTGCAAAATTTCAGGTTATTCGGATGTCGTTTGGTCGGGTTCTCGATCGAAAGTGTATTTCGGAAGTTTTTGGAAACTTAGGCTTGGATTCGATGAGTTTTGAGTAATCTGATATTGTCTGAGGTGTTTTGATGATTAAACAAGTTTGAATGATGTTATGGATTGGTATGTTTGGTTGAGGTCCCGAGAGCCTCGGGTGAGTTTCGGATGGTCAATCGGACCATTTTGTGCCTTAAAAGATAGCAAAAATTGTAGGTTTCAGTTGCTGGTATGTTGTTCATTGCAATCGCATTAGTGCTATTGCGATCACGTAGAAGCATTTGGGGAAAGTCCATTTTTTTTCTTCACGTTCGCACAAGTTAGGATGCGATCGCATAGTGGGGTGAAATTGTTCTCCACGAACGCATAGCGAAGGTCGCGTTCGCATAGAGTAAAAAGCACCTAAAGTATTGATGGGAAATTTGTTCATCGTGAATGCGAAGTGCGGTTTGCGATCGCATAATGTAATTTGGTAGTACATTGCATAAGCATGAGATCTGTTGCGTTTTCATAGGGTTAATTCTGGGATTTGAGTTTTGAGCTTCGCGATCGCGAAGTGTTCCCCGCAATCGCATAGGAAAAATACTGCCTGGGCAAAATGTTTTTAACGTCATCTTGTTCGCGAATGTGGGTGTAATTTCACCCATATCTGCTCATTTATGGATATTATTGAAGGAAATTAAAGATGGATTCAAGGGGAAACAACTTGAGGTAAGAATTTTGGTTTTATAACTCAATTATATTGTGAAATCCACCTAGAGATTTATGGAAACTAAGCCAAAAATTGAAGAACTAGGGCTTGAGAAATTGGACTTTTGAATTTGGGATTTGAAGGACCATTTGAGGTCCTATTTGAGAACTTTTGGTATGTATGAACTTGTGGAAAGATAAGGAATCTATTTATGTGAAAATTTTTTGAGTTACGAGAAGTGAGCCCAATGCTCGGGTTTTGGTAATTTCAGAATTTGTGCCCGTTATTGATTGTTTTCGCTTAGGCTTTGTTCCCTTAGCATTATGTGATGTATCCGCTCTGATTTTGGATAGATTCAACACGTAGGGAGGCCAAATTGAGGGGCGAAGGCATTACGAGATAGAGATTTCGCCGGTTCGAGGTAAGTAATGGTTGTAAATATTGTCCTGAGGGTTTGAAACCCCAGATTTCACATCATTGTGTTACTCTAAGGTGACTTACACGCTAGATGACGAGCGTGGGGTAGAGAAATGATGGGTATTGTGACCTAGTCCATCCCGAACGATTATTTTAATGTGTATTTGATAGTTAATTGTTTGATAGTATTATATTTTGGGATGTATGTCATGTTTGGAACCTTGTGCCGACTTGTTGAGACCCTTAGGAGTATTTTTACTATCTTTCCTTACTCTACTTGTTTGAAAGCATATCCTCGGTCATGTTTTACCTATTTATTACTCAAATCTGGCTCTATTACTATATTCTTAAAAAATGTGGAAACTGTGTTGGGCTGAGTTCCATGTTCTACTGATGGTCCAAGTGATCGTGAGATGATGATTGAGATAGACCGAGGGTTTGATTGTGAGCTTGATGATTGATATAGACTGAGAGTCTGATGGTAAGGTTAGTGACTAAGAGAGGTCGGGGGCCTAGTTGTGATGATTATATATTTGTGGATCGGGTTGCACGCCACACCAGTATATAAATATATGTATATGGATCAGGATGCACGTCGCAACAATACTTATATGGATCGAGTTGCACGCCGTAGCAATATGTTGGATCGGGATGCACACCGCAATAATATTGCTCTTGGGCCGTAAGTCTCCACACCCCCGGTGAGCATTGTCGACGAATTATATGGATCGGTTGCATGCCGCAGCGCTATATATGGATTGAGTTGCACGCCACAATGGTTACTATATGGTAACTATTGAGCGTGAATGATGAGTGCGAGTAGTGATCAGTAAGAGATGAGTCACGAGTGACAGAGAGGCTGGACCGAGGGGTGATAGATATATACATGCATATGAGTCATACTTTGCCTGAAAGGACTGTTTATGAACTTATTGATTTCACTCCTCTTTAAAGTGAGTTCCTATCGAATATGTTGATTTATTGACTGTTTTCACTCATCTTTATATTGAGCCTCTGTCAAAAAGTTGAACAAATATTTTTAAAAAACTTTTATTTAGACTGGAGTTTATGAGATGTTCAGAAATTAATCACTGATTTGATATTTGATTATTTCCACTGAGATTTTCAAGTTATGAAGTATTTATGATTACTATTTTGCCCGATGGGCCAATTACGGCTTTACTCTCTATCATTATTTTATATGGTATTGAACCGCTAGTGAAACGGCTGGAAAGTATTTCAAAATGATTTTTACTAAAAGCTGGACTTCAAAAGGGAAGGTTGACTCGTATTATGATTTGAAAGCCTGTTATGTTTATTGAGCCTAACACGAATGTGGATTCATTATTTCCTACTGCTCAGTCTTTATTTACTCTTATTACTTACTGGGTTGGAGTACTCACATTACTCTCTGCACCTCGTGTGCATATGCAGATATATCGGAACCTGATAGCGGCTGTTGATTTGCTCAGATGCAGAGTCATCAGAGTTAGCAAGTGGCTGCATGATGTTCGCATCACTGCTCCATTCCTCACATTGTTATTACTATAATTAGTATATTATTTTAGACTTCTTGTTGTATTCAGACATTGATAGATGCTCATGAATAGTAACACCCCGATGTCGGACTTGTACAGTAATTCCGATTGTTTTCCTTCAGATGTATATTATGAAATATTGCTCTAATTAAAGGTTTAAAAATGACTCTTAATAATTAAAGGGTTGATGTGAGTGTTGTGTCGCCTGGCCTTGTCTTCACGAAAGGCGCCATCACGACCGGGTTGTTTGGGGTCGTGACAGTTTGAAACACATGCCATTGCCTTCTCATCATCATTGTCGCTAATGAGAACAACAATTGATCAAAGCCACACCCTGTCAGGTGCTGTATCCAAGTTATTCTCTGTATCTAAGTTCATCCTGAGTAATAGTACCACGAGTATAATCACCAAAGCTACCAGAAAGTTTTATGATGTCAATGAAGCAAGATGAGCTATTCAATGAGACTCGTATTGTAAAGAAGAAGAAAGAGACTAATCGAGAAAGGTGGGTCGAGTCTCGACTATTCATGTAAGTTTTTTACTTTTCATTAAGTATTTTGATGTACTTTTATATAAAATTTGAAATACTAATTCAATATAATTTTTCTTATAGGTTCTCTTCATAGCTGATGTGGGAGGAATTCATACGTAGTCAGCCACCTACTGAGTCGGACAAGGAATCCAACTTTCGGACGAGGATACTGAAAGAACACTCCTTGAGTACTTTATATACTTTGAACTAGACAATAGAACCGGTTTTCGAATGGGCTTGTAATAAGCGTTAACTTAGTTTTGTGAGCTTAATGTGTTAGTTCTATTAAATTTTATACTTTTTTGCTTTTTATTGTTGTTGTTGGCATAAAATGCATGTTTAGGATTTTGGTAAGCTGGCAGGTGGTGTAGCTACCAAAACGGGCAATTTTTCAAAAAATATACCAAGAAAAGCGACCAACTTTGGTCGCTTTTCCCTTAATAATCAATTTTCTTGAAAATAGCGACCAATTTTGGTCTCTATTTAACCCAGATTTCTCAAAAGCCGCCACTTTAGTCGCTATTCCATTTAAAAAAATAATTTCTGGAAATATAGCGACCATAATTGGACGCTTATAATTAAAAAAATTAATTTTTGAAGTTAGCGACCAACTATGGTCGCATATTTTTTTTTAAAAAATTATAAAAATTAATAATAAAACGACCAACTTTGGTCTCTATTTTCTAGATTTTAAAATACAATATTTTCTTTATAGACCAAAATTGGTAGCTTTTGTATGATTAATAATAAATAAAAAAATATAATTTACATGTGGAGACCAACTTTGATCGCCAAAATTATATTATTAAAATATTAAATCAACCAAAGTTGTTCTCTATTTTCTTTACCCGAAATATTTTGGTCCGTTTACCTTAGAGAACAAAGTTGGTCGCTATAGCGATCAATTTTGGTCCCTATGGTAAAGGGACCAGCTTAATATCGACCAGGCCTTTTTGGTAGATTTTTGGCCAATAAGCGACCAACGTTTGTTGCTTTTTGTGATTGATTTTTTCGGATTTCTAGTAGTGAGATATATATTATAAATAGAAGACATCCAAGATTTTATGATTTGTACTGTCCACATGAATTGACAGTATATCTGATTCATCCTTCGAAATCGTATTTAGAGGCGGATCTAGGATTTAGATATTGGGAATATCACGTTGCTTTGAACATAGACATATTCTTATTTACACAGCCCAAATATAGTATATTTATATGGTCCAATTAGAGTAAATATTTAGTCTGTTTGATCATTTTTGTGCTTCCGCTCGAATTATTTGTATTTCGATTTGTATAGACAAATCAACTAAACGAAAAATGTACTAATTATGACTACTTGATGCAATAAAGGGTTTGGTTCTAATGGGAGAGAAGATTCATGGGAGAAGAAAATTAATTTCTTTAAGGAATTTTTAAACCCTATAGAAAATTTTTGTACTCTATTTATTTTAAATAAATACTATTTAATATATTACATCATATAGATATCTTTTATACTTTATAGCTAAATATCTAATTAAAGTTACATCCTACATTTAAGGCACCATATATGCTAAATAATATTTTTCTCTCTCATTTTTAGTCTTTTCTCTCATATAATTACCGTAAAATTGACTAACCATGTTCTCTCTCTCTCTTTTTGCATACACTTTACTCTTTCTCCCTCAACCCAAGATTCATACCTCTTTTTCCACCAAAACTCTCTAGTTTTCCTCCATTATCACTCCATTACAATCGCTTAGGGTAAGTTTAATTCGTTGATTTTGATAGACGAAGAGCAATTGGTTCAACTATAGCGGCTTGATTCTGCAGTGCAGTGGTCGTCGAAGTAGGGTTCACAACTTTTGCATAATTCCTGGCTTTGTTTGTGGGATTTGAGGACTGAGGATTGTTTGTAGTTTTTGTAGGAGGTTGGGCGGATGTGCTAGGGGGCTGACCATCTGGAATTAATGGCTTGCCGCTGGTTGGCGAAGCCATAAGATTGTTTCTCTCTCTAGATCGCCCAAATCGCCTATTTGTATTCAGTTGCATTCGAATATATATTTTAGTTGTGTTTACTTGTATTCAAGTTTAATCAGTTCTATTTAGCTATTTTATTCAGCAGTAGTTAGTTGTATCCAAGTGTTTTATACAACTGTAGTCAGTTGTAGTTAGTTATAATCAACTATTTTATTCAGCAGAAGTTAGTTGTATTTTGTTGCATTCAAGAGTTTATTCGGCTGTATTCAGTTGTACTTTTGTTGTATTCAAGTGTTTTATTCAGATGAATTAAGTTGTATTTTGTGGTAATATTCAACTGTATATAGTTCTACTCAACTGTATTATTCATATGTATTTCTCTTTATTCAGCTATAATCTTTATTATGTATCTTTCAAATACAGATTAATGAGGGACCAATTTAGTTCGTTGAGTTAAATTAGGAGAATATCATGTGATTTGATTTCCTTCCGTTTTTAGCGCAGATAAGTTCCTGTGTTTAACGTTAATGCCACTTGAATACAGCTAAATACATGTCAAACTTAGCTGGAATTCCAGTTTTACGCCTATATTTTTTGTTGTATTAATAAATATAACAACTTAAATACATGAAATACATTGTATAAAAACATAAAAGGTATCTATAACACGTAATATAGCAAGAGTATCTATAAATGGCTAATTAAACCTAAAAGGTGGTGCTTTATGAAAAATTCCCTTTTTTAAACTTAAATGTATATTCTCTTTGCTAAATGTTGGTGGACTTTTTTATCCTTTAAAATAAATTTCAAATTAAATAAAATTATCGTTATCTTTTTAATATTTAGAACTTTAAAATTCACTAAAAGTACAGTTATTAAATCTTTATTCTGTTTGGGTAGAAAGTCCTAATTTTAGGACTTTAAGTTCCAATAAACTTATATAAATAATTCATTTATTTAAACTATGTAACATAATTATAATACCTTTCATATTAATTTTCCTAATATTTATATTAATGCTAAGATAATAGCAATTGACAATAACGATTATGAACTACCATGATACAACAACAGTAACAACAACAACAACTACCTAGTATAGTCCCACAAAGTGAGGTGTGGGGATAGTAATATGTAGACGAGCCTTACCCCTACCCGAAAGGGCAGAAAGGTTGTTTCCAATCGACCCTCGGCTCAGTGAAGGAAAGGAAAAACAAAAACAAAAACAAAAGAGCATTAGTAACTCCAGCAGAAATAGCGTAAATAATTATCTAAACATAAGAAACATAAATAAAATAGCATGCAATAATATCATACCGTAACTACCATAAATAACTACAGTAAGGGAGACACAAGCCAAAACACAAATCATCTAAGGACAGCTTTGCCACGATTCACCCAACCCCGGGTGAGGAGTATGAAAAACTCTAGGAGCCCCTATCCTACAACCTTGATACTAGACCTCCAGGCTTTCCTATCAACGGTTATGTCCTCGGAAACCCGCATTTTAGCCATGTCATGCCTAATCACCTCTCCCCAAGACTTCTTAGGCCTCCCTCTGCCTCGCCGAACGCCGACAATCGCCAGCCGCTCACAACTCCTCACCGGGGCATCAGGACTTCTCCTCCGCGCATGCCCGAACCACCTCAGTCTCGCTTCTCGTATCTTCTCATCCACCGGGGCCACTCCCACCTTCTCTCGAATAACTTCATTCTTAATTTTATCTAATCTGGTGAGCCCGCACATCCACCTGAGCATCCTCATCTCCGCAACTTCGTTGTTATTGTTGTCTCTTTAACTGCTTTTGTAATTGCCATATACTCAACTTCTGTGGTAGACAAAGCAACGACATACTGCGAAGTCGCCCTCCAACGGATGGCACTACCAAAAATAGTAAAAACATAAACTATCAGAGATATTCTCTTATCTATGTCCCCTGCATAATCTTAGTTAACATAGCCAACTAAGGATTCACTCAACTTGTCTTTGTTAAAAGTCAAGCCTACTTCTGCAATACCCTTAAGATCCACCGCCTGCAAATGTTCTTTACTATGATACGCCATATATTTACTTACAACAACAATATCATGTGAAATATCATGGCGAGTGAAAATTATAGCATACATAATGCTACTATAACACTCGAATATGGAACACTAGACATCTGCTCCATCTCCTCGCTTATTTGTGGTGACATGTCTATAGACAACTTGAAATGGAAAGCAAAAGGAACGTACACTGATTTAGCACCTGTCATATTAAATCTCTTGAGGAACTTCTCAATATATGACCGTAGGACAATATCAACTTTTCGACCCTTCTATATCGAGTAATCTCCATCCCCAATATCTTCTTTGCAACACCTAAATCCTTCATCTCAAACTCCTCACCTAGTTGCTTTTTCAACTGGATAATATGTGATATGCTTTTAGCAACAATAAGTATGTCATCCACATATAACAACAAATATACACTAGAACGGTCTTCGAGCCTTTTGTAATACACACAACTATCATATGCACTTCGAGAAAATGTATTTTGAATCATGAATGTATCAAATCTTTTATACCACTGCCTAGGCGGCTGTTTCAGACCATATAAAAAAAAATTAAGCAAGCAAAAAATGTTTTTTCTTATCATGAGTAATGAATCTCTCGGGTTGACTTATATAAATCTGCTCATCCAACTCATTATGCAAGAATGTATTTTTCACATCTAATTGTTCTGGTTCTAAGTCATGAAGAGCCACCAAAGCCAGTAAGACTCTGATCGAGCTATGCCTTACTACTGTAGAGAACAATTCATTTAATCTAACCCTTCCCTCTGTATAAAATCTTTAGGTACTAATCTCGCCTTGTACCTTGATGCTTTAACCGTTGGATTGTCCCCTTTTCTTTTGAAAATCCATTTGCAGCCCTGCACTTTTTGTCCATTTGGCAATGGAACAAGCTTTCATGTCTGATTTTTATGAAGAGAATCAATCTCTTCAATCATAGCACCAACCCACTTATCTGCTTCTGGACTAGAAATAGTTTCTTTATAGCTTCTAGGCTCAAGCACATCAATATTCTCTACAATCGCCAAAGTAATCCCACTTTATTCGTTTATCCAAGAAGATTCCCATCAACTATGTATTGCAAACCTTTGCGGTCGGTTGATCACTATCTTCTCTTTGCCCGTTGCAATGTTATATGGTTGTTATTGCGCAGATGTATCAACATTATATTTTTTATCAATATTTTACACCTCTTCTACTTCCTCTACTTTAGAACTAATGAGCTGAACTAGTGGAGATTTAATTTATAGCTTTATGCGGTCACTGATACCATGATCTATTTCTGTTATTGCCTTTTCCCTCTAATTGTCTAGTGAAGCAGATTCACTGAATGTTACATCCCTACTAATAATTAGCCCTGGATTCTTTTGATTTGTGTACCATAACCTATAACCTTTCCCTCTAGTTGCATACCCTAGAAATATGCATTTCTTTGCCCTCGGCTCAAGTTTTGCACCCCTCACATGAGCATAAGCAGGACAACCAAATATCCTTAAATTTAAATAATTAGCACGCGAACTGAACCATAACTCAAAAGGAGTTTTAAACTCAATGCTTAAAGTCGAAAGAGAAATCAAATTTCTCTTTATCCGAGGAATATAACAACACTGGTAATGGATTATCATCTCCCATATAGATAGTCCACTTATTTTCTTTAAAGTTGCAAATCAATTCTTGTGTGGACACATGTGAAAAGTAGCACCAAAATCAAGAAGCCAAGAATTATGCTCATGACTAAAACTCACAGGACATACTTCCCCTACATAGTCAATATCATCAGAATTATTGCCAATGTAACAAATATTTGCCGAATTATCCGTTTTGTGCTTCCCTCTTTTCTCCTTCAGCTTAGGACAATTTTTCTTGTAGTGACTTTGCTCCCCACGCTCATAACAGTGTTGCTTACTAATTCTATACATTGATCTGACGGTTGACTTTTTCTTGTTAAAGTCTTCTTATTGTGTTCTTCCTTTAATCACCAGACCCAACCCCTTCCCCCATCAATTCTGCTATCTGGAAAGCTCTTTGTTAAATCTTTAGAATATTGTGCATTACTAACATCTTTCAATGAAATATTGTCTTTCCTATATAGCAGCGTATCAGTAAAAGTATCTGCTATATCCCATTTTAACACAGGTCAAATTAGAGTATAACATATTGGTAATTCTGCAGGTTTAATTAATTAAGAGGGTCACCACCTAATTAATTTAAAGGTTAATTAGGACACCGATTTTAGCTAAGTAATGCTTAAAGTTAACTCCGTTTATGATCTACCTAACTTAAGACCATGAGTAAGGATTCTAATTAATCTTATAGAGAAGGTATTAAGCACCCTATATGATCCATAAAAATGGTTAATCGGCCAAACTTAGGTGATTTAGTCTAAAGTCTAATTTCAAAATATGGAGGATAGCGTCTTAAACATTTTACTAAAAATGAAACATTGATTTAAAATATTTAAACCAATTAAATAAGATAGGAAAAGGATTTGTTGCATACTTGAGCTACTACTAGCGAACGTTAGAAGACTTACCTTGAAGTTGAAATTTTGCTTGAAAAGTAATTTAACTTGAAGAAAGCATTTTGAACTAGGTGAATTTCTCAAATTAAGTATAGAGAAATCACATTTTTTCTTTAAGAAACCTTTTCATAAATTATCTACTTTATCCAAATGCTACCCCACAAAGAACGACAAAATTTCTTATCTTTGAACTATTATAAAGTAACAGATATAGAGACTAAGTCTAATGATTTAATCCTCTGCCAAATATGGTTTCAAAGATACAATCTCAAAACCAGGATAAAGCTAAAGCATACAAATAAACAAGAACTTATAACAACTAAAAGAAATGATAAAGAAGAAAGACACCATAGGTGCCCAAGCGTTTAGCTTGTTTTTTTTTCGTTATCCGGTGCTCTAAGGAAGATGGAATATGGTGATTCCTTGCTCGGGGAATGTTGAGTTTGGAGTGAGACTCTAATGCGAGAGTCTCGGATTAGGACTCCATTTGCTCCAAATATACGCAAAGGAAATAAAAGGAAAAGAAAATTAGAAGAGAAACATTATTTGTTAAAGACATATAAAGATGAGGCATATAAAATTAAATTGTATCATTCTTCAATTTTGGTTCAATCTATATATAAGAGCAACAGTGTAAGTACCTTTTAGCTGTTAACAGAAAAGGATGTCAATGAACAAATCATAATTATTTCCTTAAGGCCATCAAAATAAGCTGAACTTAGTTCTTAAAGCTATAAGAGATTATGACAGCAAAAATACAACTAACAGTTTCATCTATATCATAATTAGAGGATCATACTATATGTAATAAAGACAACATCAATGCTACAAATAAGAGGACACGCACACAATCCAGTCATGAGAAACAGTGAAGGGCTTCTTGTATTTCACAAACAAGTACGCCCCATAAGCATGAGTTTCTAATTAAGGATCTTAAAAAAAACTAAACTATAAAAGATCCATGAAGGTCTCACAAGTTGGTGTTTCAGTCACAAACATGGAAACAATGTAAGAAAAATTCATAAGCTGGCATTTCAGACATAAAACACGAATTATATAAGGGGGATAAGTGTTCATATGTTTAGGCCAAACAATAACAGCAAGTGTGATGCCTAGATAAGTCTATAAGATGGCGAGATTTCAACAAGACTAAACACTGTTATTTAATAGTCATTTAGCTTAGATCTTTACTAAGTTATAACATAAAGAGAACCTTACGTCGAAATCTTTAGTAGATATTTTGTCCAGTAAACCAAATTAACTTTGCTTTCTATACTTCAATGACACCATCTTAAGAAAGGATCTCGAAAACCAGGTCCATTAAAATACATATAAAATTTTCCAGTCATAAAAGGTCATTAACAGGTGCAAACACTATAAATATACCTGCATACTAGTTAACAATAAGAGAGGATCACAACTTGGTTTGAGTTGTATTATTTGCTTTCGACAGTAACTAAAAGGGTCTTATTGCGACTAGTTCAGAGCTAATTAAATTTTGCAACTATGGTCTTTAAGTTTCAAGCAAAATCTAAAACCGGGAATCCTTATAATAAGAAAATATAAATAAGTTAACTTATAAGAGTTATATCTTTTACAAGAGAGAGCATATGAGCCTTTCATCCATATTAACTAATCAGAAATCAACAAGAAGCATCCCGGATAATTAATCAAATAACAGAAAATATAGAGCTCATTGCCAACTAGATACTGAAAAGAAAAGAAAAAATCTAGGAATGAAACAAAAAGAAAGATACCGACCTTTTGCGCGGCAGTGAACTGAGGCGCGGATCTTAGATGCACTATTGAGCTCCGACCTCGAACCCGCTTCTTAAAAACAGCTAGTAAACGTTGAAGCGAGCAAATTAACAGATATGTTATGATAAAAAGAGAACCAAATAGAAGCTAAAAGGTCGCACAACGATAACACTAGATTTTAGAGAGTAGTAAAAATATAAGCTTCTAAATGGCGACAAAAGCTTAAGGATTTTTAAGGGAAAGGTGCTGCTGAAACTTTCACTTTGGGGGTGAAAGTGGGCGGCCAAGAGCCATCAATTTTTAGGGAAAAAGGGGGCGGCTCCAAAAAAATCCCCAATAACAGCTCCAAACAATGGTATTTATATGGAAAAAAACATTTGAATTTCGGATTTCAAAAGAAGTCGAAAGGAGCCGTTTGAATTCGATTTTTTGAATTCATAATCAGACAAATGAAAAAATCCAGCTCTTCAGTGAGGTTGCAGGGAAAGAAAAAGATAAAAATTGATGCAAAGAGACGTTGGGTCTAAGCAAGGATGAGTTTGTGCAAAGATTTCGTGTACTTCTTCTGTCCAAAGCTGGAAAGCGCTGAGATTTAGCATGAAAGAGGAAAGATGGGGTGTCTGAAGTAGTTTAGAAACTAGGGTTTTGTAATCTTATTAGGTTATTTGGGCTACTAAGACAGGCACCTTAAAAGGCTTGGGTTTTTGGGCTCTTTGTTTGGTCTGGATATTAAATGGACTAGGGGCTCCAAATGGCCGAATTTTCATGGCCCTTCCTTCTTCAATTTAACTTCTTTGGGCTTCCTTCACTTTTAATTTAAACCCAAATATTATTTTAACATGTATAATTATAAGTAATTAATTTAGGCAGAATTTGAATAAGATAATATATAGACTAATATCATATAATTAATAATTTAATGCACTATTAGTAACAATGAGATAATGTGGTAATAATAATAATGATATAATTGGTAGTGATTGTTATAGTAGTAGTAGTAGTAATAATAATCATAATCATAATTAGAATAGCCTTAATAATGCTAATTTAATAATAATAATAATAATAATAATAATAGTTATACAAATAGCAAAATAGAATATTAAAATTATTAATGACGAGAAAGCACTAAGAAAATTAATTTGACGAAAGGTAGAACAAAATTTGGTGTCAACAGTATCATAAGACGGTGGTAAAGAACATAACACAATCAAGGACTGATCCCCACTTTTAATTTTGATATTCACATTTTTCAGGTCCGTTATAATTGAATTAAACTCATCAATGTGAAATAGGTGTCCCTTTATTCATATGAAAATTGTATAACCTATTTTTCAGGTAGAGGATGTTTATTAGTGGTTTCTTATAATACATTCCATCTTCTTTCATGTCGTTGCTATAGAAGTCTCTTCAGCAATTTCCCGAAGAACGCTATCTGTGACGCTCATGAAGATCGCACTCAAAGCTCTCTCTTTCAGGTCAGCCTTCTATGTCTCTTTCATCTCAAGATTATATATAGAAACACGAACCTTACTCTAATACCAATTGTTGTGGAATATCATAAGATAACTAGCACATAATCACATACAAAGCAAATAGAGAAAGAAAATTAACACAAGGATTTAACGAGGTTCGACTAAGCCTAATCCTCGAGACAAAATCAAAGAGAGTTTTTCACTATGAATGAAAAGAAAATACAATACAATTTATAGGATCTTCAACTCCAACCCTTATATATAGATCCTAAAAGTCCCAAACCTATAAAAGGAAGGTTTCAATTTGACAAGAATATTTTTTTAAATGTACTAATTTTTTTAACTTCTCATTTTATTTTTTAGTGACAAACTTTTAACCATACAAATAATAAATTTTAAAAGTTTTATAACTCTACAAATATGAAAACATATACCTTATATATTGAACTTTGTGAAAGTAAGTGTCAGTAGTATTGATTATTTTATTGAACTTTGTGAAAAGTCAAATTGTACCTTATATAAATTAAAACGACGGGACTAACAAACAATATTTATTAACGAATTAATCTGAGAAGTTTGAAATTTGAAAAAATATATGCAGACAAAGATATAAAAAAAGTTTTTATATAATATATTTACAACTGTTAAATTTTTCTCTTGTAATTTAACGTCTAAAAATGGAAATATTGGGATGAAATAAAATGGCATTGGAGAGGCTTTTTGATTATCACATTCTTCAATGGAGAATCTGGGTGGTCAAGCCGCGATCCCAACCTCCACCGCCACCACGCCGCAGACGGCTGTGACGGCCACCCTATCAGCGGCATCACTACCGGGAGCCGCCGAAGAAAAAGACTCAAAGAAACCACTTCCAAATCCACAGCTCGAAACCCTCTGCAAGACGATGTGCGGCAAGGGACTTCGAACTTATATAATATCGCAACTGCCACTCCCAGAGCAAGAAAACACACTGCGCGAACAACTCCCAGAGGTATTAAAGCTTGCACCTAACGCAGCGAAGCTTGTACTCAGCTGCGTGGGAGACTTTTACGCTAAAAGGGGCAAAGATCTTAATAAGGACACGCAGATGATTTCCTATAGGGAAGCATCCGCATTGGTTTTGGAGTGTCTTTTATTGATGGGTTTGAACGAAATTGATGAAGTGGTTTCAAAAGAAGCTGAACAAGCAGCGGTTATATGGAGAAGAAGATTGGTTGATGAAAAAGGTATAAAAAAGGCAAATAAAATGGATGCGCGGGGTTTGCTGTTGCTTATTGGGTGTTTTGGGATTCCACAAGCTTTTAGGAATGAGGATGTTAGGGATTTGATTCGGAAGAGTAACATCAGGGGGATTAAAAGTGCTCTTAGGAGATCAAATGTGCTCATCGAAAAGATTCCAGGTCGGTCCTCCACTCTATCTATTTGTCTGCAAGCTACATTTGCATTCATCATTTTGCAGTACATTTTTAAAAAGGATTTAAGTTTTATACACTGACAATGTTAAGATTTTGTTACATTATCAGTGAATTTTAATATGTTATAGCATGTTTGTTACCATTTTTACTAGATTTCCAATTAATGTTTATAAAACATTTACCTGTAATTATATAATAAGTGACATTGTCAGGGCGTAGAACTTAAACTCTTTTCTAACTAATAGATGTGATGTGCCAGATATCAGCCCGTGTATGTGACAATTTGATGATTGGAGATAGTAAAAAGAGGCGAGGTAGACCTAAGACCACATGGAGAAAAGGTGTCTTAGAATATCTAAGATCTTTTGGAACCAATGCTGAGTTAGCTAAACATGTAACACGATGGAGCTAAAAACATAACACAACGGGAACAACTAGTTGGGATTAAGCTAGTTGAATGTATAGAGGTAAGCGTGTGATTAGGGGATTCTTAAGTTTGCTTACAAAGATATTATTTAGAATTGGAATGAAATAAACCTGTATAGAACAAAATGGACATACGAGATTCATCTTACTGACTGGAATTGACTGAATGAATATGAAGTGCATTTGAGCTAATCGTACTTTCAATTAGTGTGGTGGGGTTGCATAAATCAGTTTGCTCTAAACGGCAAAACTAGAACTGGGTCTCCTAGATGCAAGTGTAGAAAGACCTGATGTGAGAAGAGAACACGTGAAGTAAGAAATTTATTGTGGGAAATAAGCAATTTTGATGGACCTCTTAGGTGGACGGTTACTTATTCTGCTTCGAGATAATTGAGGATTTGTAGGAAAATTAACTGGTTTGTTCTTTGGAGTACTGAGTTTAATTAGACAACAATACATCGCATGTAATAAAATTTGTGATGGTAAAATTTAGTCTTGGACTTTTTTGTATAAGTTATATCTTGCGACTCTGCTGTTGCTGAACTTCCAGTCTGGGGTTTTGCAGAAAGCTCCTAAAATCTATAGTCTTCAAAGCAGTCTCACTATGGCAATTTCTTATTGAATTGAGAGTTTTTACTGCAAAGGATTTAGTAAGATTGACACATGGTGGGTGAGTAGTGAGAGAGCTGTTCCTTAACTTCTGGCAGTTCTTAGCAACATGTCTATAAGGTATCGGAGCATAGCTGTTCATTTTGTCCTCTACCCCCTTTCTCTTTCTTTCTTTTGCCTTTCTGTAGGGAAGTTTTGTTTCCCTTTTCTAGTGGTAATGCGTGCCATTATGATTTATGTCATAGTTGTTTACTTATTTACATGTCACTCTATTTTCGTTTTTTATGTATCAATTAATCCAATGTCGCCTATTCAAGTTACATGTATTGCCATTATTTATCATCTACCTTCTGTTAGGACCTAAAGATTTTTATATTGAGTTTATTAAAATATTTTATTCATCACAACAAAATGGGTGATATATCTGTGTATTGGAAGTTGTAAGGAACTTAAGAAGCAGATTGTGAACACTCAAAAATGGACCAGAGGGAAACCCCATATTTCCAATAATACAGACTAGTATCCCAGTAAGACTGCCATTCAAATTAAAATTAGCTATATACCTAGCTGTTTATGTATAACTTTAGTTTTAGATTTGGCTAACCATAAAGAATAATTTCTTTCACTTGCATTAGCTGGTGTATATTGCTATTTCTACAAAAGTTTTCAGCTTCTATCCTGGTATATATTGTTGCTCGTCTCAATGTATTCAGAAGTGTTTTAGCTTTTTCTCCATAATGCCCCAGAGAGACGCTAAGAGCTTCCAACCCTGTTTGTTTTTTTAATTAGTGAAACCAATCTTTATTTGGTTGCTTCTACTTGGTAGCAACGAACAACACCAACACCAACAACAACCCAATGTAATCTCACGGGTGGGGTCTGGGTGGGGTCTGGGAGGGTAGTGTGTACGCAGACATTACCCCTATTCCGGAGGAGTCGAGAGGCTGCTTCAACTTGGTAGCCCTGTAAACAATTCTCGGAGCATCAATCTGTCCAACTTATGGTACTTTATGGCCAACCTTGCAAAGGGCATCAGCTTCCATGTGCCTTCAAGATCCACCTACAATTAGTTTATAAGCAATGGCAACAGAAGTATGATTTTTCTGACAAATTTCTCTACTAGAAGCTCGTGCATAGGAGGGTTCTTTTGGAAAAACTAAATGGGTTAAGAAACTATAGAACCTTTACCTCAAATACAAATGACAATGTCGTGCATGCATATTACGTATATATTAAAAAAACTGCACATCGCATACCTATATTGACTTGGGGAGTTATAGTTTACTAGAAATGCCATGCTCTACCTTTTTGCCCCATAATGGCACAACTGTTCCTTTGTTCATATGCCGGTGTCAACTAAACGTCGGTAGGGTCCGATATTCATTCCTCTATTCTACGACAAACAACCAAAGATGCTAGTGAAGAAGCTTTTCTTGTTATTGCTCTCAGTTATAACTACCCACATCTCAGCAATTAACCCCCTAATTTCCTATCTATCTTTAGAAGTAGGGTCGGGTAAGTCTGTTGCTTTCCCATGACGGAAGTGGGATATGTTAGGCTGTGGACTTGATGACTAAATTGACTCGGTGCTTTCTTCATTTGCATATATTGTTTTGGTAGGAAGAATCAAAAGCCGCTGAATCAAATAATTTGAAGTAGATGATTTCTGTAAATTAGAGAGGCTTTTACACCGGGAAAAAAGAGGCTTTTATACTGTTTAGGATGACGCTATTGCATTAGTTGCTAATTATTGCAACTAAGTTTTTATATGTGGATAAGAATGTTCAAGGTGTTAATGCTAGAAAACCACGAGAACTGTATCTTTGGAGGTGAAATCAGCACCTTTGTTATTGATGTGGTAAGTAACCATTTTTAAAGGCATCGAAATTATCTAGGGTATGGATCTGTTACCTTCTTCAATAGGATATGGTCTCTGTTTACAAGGGTAGTAAAAAGTTTGTGTAAAATTCAGGTAGATTGATAACGGATAGAGACTTTTTCCCCCCAGTACATCAATAAAGAGAATCTTGGTTGCTTTCATGTCCGTGTTATGCTAATGGTATTAAAATCGTAAAGCAGCTGGCAGATATTGAATTGGTGGAAACCACTTATCATATATCTCCTGGCACCTTTGGACTTCCCTTTTCATTTTCTTCCCTTGCTGTGGTGCTACATCCCTTTCATTTTCTCTCCTTGCTGTGGTGCTACAGTTTTTCTATATAGTGATATTCCATGCAAGATCTCATCAAAGGTCGGGGTGTGACTTTTCATTACCAGTTACTCTAACTGAATTTGGTTCTCTAGTTTGCACTTTCATTCCATGCCTCTTTTTCCCTTCACTGTTCAATTTCGTTCTCTGCAACTGCTACAGTTTCTTGTTCCCTTCTTTCTTTGTTTTAAAGATATATTTCTTTTAAAGCTATTTTGCTTTTGTTCCTTTCCCGTTTAACTTTTGTTTTATTATAAGAAATCAGCTAATAACTCTAAAGATTTGCTATATATACATAGATTTTTGAGACTCTATGTTTTAGTCTTTAAATTGAAAGATTTGCTTTTATATATATATATATATATATATATATATATGCATGCACACACATACATATGTGCAGGGTTTATTTTGGTACTTCTATAAAGATGTCGCTCACTTCTCGCTTTTACGAAACGAGCCCTTGTCACTTTTTGCGCTTCTAGCTTTCAAAAATGCTAGCGGAATTCGAGCCAGCTTGTGCAAGGCTCGACTATTCCACCGAGTAGCTGCTACTCGCCACCAGCACAAATATCATATATAAGCTACCTACTAAGGCTTAGGCAGTTGTGAAAAAATCACCTATTCACCTTTCGTTTTTATTGGCTCAAGTGGGATTTGCACCGTGGTATCAGATGATTTTCATCCATGAACCACTAGGTCACGCCCTTGGGTATCCTTTTCTTTCATTTCTAGTTGGGGGAAATCTTTTGATAGGGAAAAACCTGCAGGTCAAGTCCAGGAACGCATAATCCACCTCATATATTTTAACAAATATGTGACTATGACTTAATACATAATCCACCTCATATATTTTAGACAAGAGGGGTTGCTCTGATGGTAAGCAACCCCCACTTCCAACCAAGAGGTTGTGAGTTCGAGTCTCCCCAAGAGCAAGGTGGGAAGTTCTTGGAGGGAAGGATGCCGGAGGTCTATTTGGAAACAACCTCTCTATCCAAGGGTAGGGGTAAGGTCTGCCAAACCCCATTGAGTGAGATTATACTGGTTTGTTGTTGTTGTTGTGACTATAACTTAACTTATTTTATATGCTACCTTGGATACATGTTTTATTCTCCCCACTTGATACTTGGGCCCTTGGCCCGCATGAAGACCTACTAATTTATCTGAATGCCTAACTTTGATTTATGTAAATTTGCAACAGAAATAATAGAGGGCATGGTGAAGCATAAGATGGAAGTTGAGGCTGTTGATGTTGCTTATACTTTTGGCGTTGAGGAAAAAGTTAGCCCTTACACAATTTTGTCATCGTTTTTACATGAATTTAAAGAATCGCTGAAGAAAAGGAAATGGAAATCACATGGTTCACATGATGTTGTGGTAATTCTTGAATTTCATCTTGAGCACTCACACCCTACCCCTTTTCTTCCTTCTCCTATATCCTAAACATAACTGCTCTTTGTTACTTCATACAGAATAAAGCAAACAAGAGGGAATTGTCTACTATGAAATCTGTCATCGAATGTTTGGAAGCCCATAACGTTGATCCCTCAAAGCTTATTCCACGGTTTCGTATCAGTGACAGAGTTGAGAGCTTGGAGAAAAAAATTGCTAGGAATGATCAAAGAAGGGAGAAGATGGTGCAAAATTGGAAACATGATGAAACTGGGTTGTCCAGAAGGTTCGATGACAGACAACCAAAGCGCACATGTATTCCAGGTTCAGAACAGCAAAGAGCTGTTAATCACGTATGTAGCCAGAGACCCTTGTTAGAAGGTGGAACTGCCGGCCACTTTCATGATTATTCTTTGTCACCACCAGTATTGCCTGGACCTGTTGCTGGCTCAATAGCTGATACTGTTCCTGGCTCACTAGCAACAAGTAGGGGAGGCGTGGTTATGGGTAGATTTGATTCAGGCATAACAAGAAGCACAGAAAATGTTCTACAAGCTGACTCATATGCTGGATTTCGTGGAGGGATGCCAGTTGTTGGTAGAGCCAGGCAAGCAAGAAATTATAACCATCAGTTATATGGATGGCAAGGGGATGCATCCATGCACGAGAGGCCGGTCTCTCACAACTATGGATACGGGTCACCACCACTGTGGCAAGACCCTACGGGGTTGCCAAACACCGTTCCTGTTGCTGTCGGTCGCCAGAGCTCTGCTTCTGATCCTCATCAGTTGCCCAATACTGTTCCAGGAAGTGCACCATATCTGAACAGTGGTTCATAGACAGTAGGTGCTGTTCCCGCTGTTAACCATCGTTCTTCCTACTTGTACTCAAGGACATATTATCCCCAAGGCATGCAGTAACTTCTAGTACTTTTTAGTTTCTTTTATAGTATATAAAATCTTGTAATGTGATACGCTAATTGCACCAAAGATGCACACGTGTGGGGAATGTTCTTATGTTTTACTGGCCAAGTCCTCCTCCATTTACAAGGCCTTGTATACTAATGTCTCCGTTTTTACTCTCTTAACAAAATTCCATTTCCACAAAAAGTAAAATATTATGTTGAAACTCTTGAACTGGGCACTTGAAAATTTCAAATATGCAAAAAGTATCTCACTTCAAATATAGCATTATGCTTGCAGCATCAAATCAATCAAATCAAAAATGTTGCCACTAGTCTTAACACTTCAAATAAATATTAAAAAACGAGCGTTAGTGGAACATCATGGTGTGATTGGAATACCATGCTCCTAAACGGTTCCAAAGTGTGTTAAGTGGTTCAGCTAACACCATTATCAGTGCTAGTAAGGTCCTCCTGATCAGCGACAACACCATTACCAGAGTTAATAAGGTTCTCCTGATCAGCTACAACACCATTGTCAGTGTTAGTAAAGTTCTTCTGACCATCTTTTGCACAGACTTCTGTATTGCACTCATTAGGAGCAGTAAGAATTTCAGTAATGAACTTAATCAATGAGCAGAGACCACCCAAGAAGTTATGATCAATGACACCTCGTCCTTCATGAACATGAGCAAAGTCAATCAGCTTGATTTGAGCACCAGGATTCCTTCCATCAATTGCAAGCTCTTTTTCAAAGACCACCAGAATTGAGCAAGCATAGAAGTGGTATATAGTTTGATCCTCAAACCAAGCTTTCAGCTCTAATAACTGGGATAAAATGCCGGCAGAGCCGCCATAGACAGTTGACGCGAGACAGCAGTCTGGTTCCAGATCCAAGTCATTTGATGTGTTTGAGGAAACAAACCTTCTCAGGAGTAACTTGACTTCCTCTGTAGAGAGTTTCTGAGCAGCTTTCTTTCCCGGCTTCCAGAAGCCTAATTCTTTGCTTCTAAAGATTTGCAACCCCGATAACCTGAACCCTAACGGAAGGCTTGATGATTCTCTATCCTTTTTTAAGCACTTCTCGATGTATTTCTGGGATGCTTCAGGTGCCCAGGTTCTTGAACCAATCTTTATGTCCATAATTGACGGGTTGACTTGACCTCGAGCAAGATCTTCCAATACCAAGTGAGGCTTCAAGCCAGATCCATCAGATGCCTCTATGAGTTGAGTGCCATAAAAGGTGGGGAAAAATCTTTGAATGTGTTCCGGGATCCCACTATTAGTAGACAATGAACTATAGAAAGCAACCTCATTGGACCCTCGTTCATCACCTTGCAAAGGTTTGTAGAAGCGCCCTGATTCATCCACGAGGGGACCCAGCTTTCCATCGACTGCTTCGTGTCCTGCAACTTGATGGGGAGGGACCTTAAGCATCTTCACAGAAAGTGAAATACTTCAGAATAAAAAGAAGGGTAATATCTAGCAATCAAAATCTCTGACACAAAAAGTCGTTACTGTGAATTTGAGACCGAATTACAGCTCGCTCATATCAGCCTCAAGGAAAAGCAAGAAATGCAACAGAGTAAAAGGAATAGGAAAATCTTTAAATTCTTGGTACTTGCAAAACCAAGATATTCAAGTAACAGATTGAATCCAACTCCAGTATTGATATTGGGATTGGAACAACAGATGATATACCTTGAATTAACTTTCACCATATCATCACTACGGATCCAAGACCAAAAAGAGCCCAAAGATAAAAGAAAAAGTGATAATCAAAAAAAAGAAAACAAAAACATATCAGTTGTCTCATACACACAAACTTGGTTATGCTTTTATATCTAGGATATCACTGGTGAGAAATTACATGTTTTCCATATAGTCCGAGTGGTCAAGTATTTCATGGTCTCCTGCAAACTAGCTAAAGAAACCAACTTACACAAGAGATGCACGAATTTAAGGATACACTACAAAGCCAATAAAGGTTGATCATCTAAGATATGATTAGTTTTCTTCTTTAGCTGTACCCGTCTATCAGTACTCAAACTCTTTAAACAAGACCAGAAATATAGGACTATAACCCAAACTTATTGTTTCAAGTCATTTTATTCCTGAGGTGTACTCTTTCGTGACTCACATGCCGAAGCTTATACAGGTACTTCTTCTTGGTTAGACTTTCTTTCACCTGGTCCATCGCCAACAATGATTCCATTAACGGTTCAACCGCTGATGGATGGACTTAAAACTATTATCCACCAGGATAACCACAGTGTCATTTCCATTTTGGATAACATAATTTCCAAGACAAACAACACAAATTTGACTCTAACAGATTTACACACACAAGTCACAAGACCAAAAAGAAATAACACCTATAACAGAATCACTAAATTATGCAGAGAATAGTTGGTTAAGGGGAAAAAAAACAGGAAAGAAGTTAGAAATACGAGATGCCCGGCAAGCTTGAAGCCATATTCTTATGAATTAGATGAGTTATTGAAAAGACAAATTGTCTAGTACATTCTAATGAATGAGTTGGAGATACATCAATCAAGTATCCTGAACCCTAAATTAGTCTTATTCTACTATGTGAATCATTTGTATCCATCCTCCTCCAATTAATAAGTCAACATTATCAATTAAGTAAGCATCAATCTTAAAAAAGTTAAAGTTAACTAAATGAAACCTCTGTGTCCAATTAGATCCAATGTACAAGTGGATTGAGAGAGAAAAAGGCGACAGTCATGTAATTTTCTGGGCCGGGAAAAAACTTAAACCACGTCTATTTTAGTAAAGATTGCACTAAGTTTCCCGTTCTGAACAGTCGCAGAGGCAGATCCAGCACGACCCAACGACCTCAAACTTGGCCAGTATATGTATATAGAGAAGTCAAAGAAAAATTTCAAAATGTGTATATATATATATATATATAAATAACGGCAAAGGGCCAAATATACCCCTCTACTTTCAAATATTGTTTACCTGTGCCCTTCGTTATACTATTAGGCTATCCATACCTCTACCGTCATCCTTTGGAAAAAAAATACCCTTATTTTGGATGGAGTGTCACATGGCAGCACCAGATTAAAATGACCTATTTCTTTTTTATTTTTTACACAACCGTTTTACAAAAAACTCACAGCCCCAACCATATTTTGATCTTTCAGTTTTTTTAAAGATTTTTCTTCTTGTAAACTTAAAAAAAGAATTGCAAAATATTTTCGTTTTTTTATACTGAGTAGATACTGAAAAGATTTTGCAAAACAAATTGTAAAAACTGAAAAAAATCATTTTTTAACAAAATATTTATTTTTGTAAAAACTGAAAAATAATTGTAAACACTGATTTTTTACCCAGTTTTTAACAAAATATTTTTGTTTTCTAAAAGCTGAAAAAAATATTTAAAACAAAATAATATTCGTTTTTGAAAAATGTTTTTTTTACAGTTTTTTTAAAAATATTTTCTTTTTGTAAAAACTGAAAAAATAAATTTGTATAAATTGATTTTTTTTTTTGTAAAAACAGAAAAAAATGTTTTCGTTTTTTAACAAAATATTTTCTTTTTTTAAAAACTGAAAAAATTATTTTGAACAAAATATTTTTATTTTTGATTTTTTTTGTTTTTTCAGTTTTTTAAAAGAATTTTGTTTTGGAAAAACAAATTTGTATAACCAGAAAAAAAAAAATTCGTTTTAAAAGCTAAAATTTTAGAAAAACTGAAAAAAAATGAAAATAGGGGTCGAGTTGTGGGATTTTTTAAAAATAGGTCGGGTGAAAAAAAGAAATGAATCGTTTTAATATGTTGCTGCCACGTGGCTCTCCATTCAAAATAGGGGGTAGATCACAGGTAAAGTACAGATTTGCAGCATAACATAGACATGAATCACTGGGTTTTAGACAGATAAAGGAACAAAATATCGCTTTAAGATTAAGAAAATGCAAGAAACCTGGGGAAAAAAATCCCAACTTTGGCAGAATACCTAGAAATAAAAATCAAATCAAATCTACAAAAAGTGATAGAAAAAGTGGTTTCTTTCACAACATAAAATATACAACTGAACAAGAAAATTAAATCAGCTTGGCCTATGTGATAGCAACAATAAGAAAAATTCAAAAGCATATGAATAATAAACCATAGAAATCAGACCAAATTTGCTACTTTATATAAGTATTTATTTCTCTTTACATGTTAAAATAGAAGCAAAGCTGAACTTTTCTTCTGTCAAAAAATCTGAATCACTGCCAAACGATTAAACATTGTTGAAACATAAAAAAGACGTTTTATAGGTATTAACAATCTTTACACATAAAACACCAAAATTCGAGAGAAAAAAATAAACACTGCAGAATAAAGCAAGTTTTGAATTAGACAATTCAAATAATTACCTCTCTTTCAACTCCTTCGAATAAGCAGTCAATGATTTGAACAGTGAGATTTTAGTTGTGAGAATTTTGGAAAGAACAAGGTTTAAATAGGAGGAGGAGAATAAGATTGACTACTGCGGGTTCATTGGTCGGTGTAGTAGGGCGGTGATGTGGAAGATATATAATATGACACGTGTTATTTATCTGACTAGCTTCCACCAATTGTAGTGATACTTGTTGTTGGAAGCTTGTACAGAATGAAAACCATTTAAAAGTAGTACTCGTATGAGATCCGAACTTTAAAAGGGTATTCGCTTTCCGCATGGCACGTATCTTTTAATTTACTAAATTAATCTGTTCAAAAAAGATGTTCCTATAAATGTATGTATTCTTTTTCACCTTTTTATGTTCTTCTTGTTTTTTGACATTGTCAACGAAGATCCCTCTCATGAAAATATTCTTTCTTTTTGGCTACTTTTTATATAATCAAAATTTGACTTTTTATAGTGCTCAATAAGCTGTATTAATAATATATGAGTTAATAATTGAATATTTATTATGAATAGGAAAAAATACTAAACAAGAGATTAATAATACCAAAAATTAATATATGTATTATTTTCTCTAATGCATTCTGTTTGTTATTATTGCATGCGACTGTATTTATGTTGCTTATGTTTTCATAATTATTTACGTTATTTCTGCGGGAGTACTTGTGCTTTATTATTTTGTTTTGTCTTGCTTGTGTTTCTAATTTTACCTTTGTTTCTTAATGCAGCTTTCCCTTTTTTATCCTATACGCCGAGGGTCGACTGGAAACAGCCTCTCTGCCCTTTCGGGCAGGGGTAAGGCTCGTCTATATATTACCCTCCCCAGACCCCACCTGATGGGAATATAGGGTAGTTGTTGTTGTTGTTTCTCTAATGCATTCTATCAAACAATCACTTCTACGTCTATCCTAATGTTAACCTTGAGGTAAGGTTTTGGAAAACATCATGAATTTTAAAGAACTTTTCACGAATTTTGACCTCGAGGATGTGAGCTCGAAAATATAGATACAATTTAATTTTTGTTCATAAAAGAAGAATGATATTGGGAGTCACAAACCACTGATTTATTATAGCTGATCTTAAAAGAAGCCGAATTCGCTCAAGGTCGTAATGGCTCAGTGATATCAGGATGGGTGTAATCAACTCAATTCAAACGTTCATGATAAAAGAGGGTGTTTGGATAGGCTTTTATATCGGTCAAAATACTTTTTTTAATTTTTTTACTATTTGGCAAAGTTAAAAAAAGTTAAAATAATTAAAAAATTGTTTAAAACAAACCAAAAGCAATAAACTGAGCAACTATAACTTATTATTTTTAGCTTAAAAGTTATTTTTAATGAAAAATTATTTTTTTTAAAGCCAATTCAAACGTTATCAAAGTTACAATGCTATACTAGGGATACATGTAAGATTACAAGAGGCCAGTCTAATATGCATCATAACGTTGCAGCCAAAACAAAGATTTATGGCCAGGTTGCTAACTAAGGAGAGGCGTACGAGATTGCAGATGAAACATACAGCTTATGTGACTAAGAGTGATTAGAAACTCAAATGTAGGACGACTCAAGCACATACGAAGCGTAAAGACACATTTTAATATGAGACCTACATTTTTAAAAGAAAATTATAAAATATATTATATTTAAAATCTATTTTATTAGCTTTTTAAAATATAAAGTTGTTACTTACTTTTTACAAAAAAGAGCTAAAATTATCCCTATTATATGATAAATAGTTTATAAAATTTCCTCGTCCATCTATCCACTTGAAAATATACATGACATTATTTCTTTTAAATTTACCCCTGCGACTAGCGGAATTCCATGTGTGGATCTCATTAACTGATGTGGCGTTACTCCATTTGTCCATGTTAGAGGTGTTCATGGTTCGGCTTGAATCGGTTTTCCCTGAAAAGAAAGAAAACCAAGTAAGTCGATTTATCAAATATTAGAACCAAATCAAACCAAACCAAACCAAACTAATTAAGTCGATTTTTTCTCGATTCGGTTTAGATCGGGTTCTGTTGGTTTTTCGGTTTTTTCGGTTATTTGTCGATTTTTTCTTAAATATAAGACATACACTACCAAACACATATTCCAGCGATCATTTTTTCAACATAACACTGTCAAATCGATTGCCCCTTGAGATCTATTATTTACTAAAATAAATTGATGATAATTGAATCAAGTAGTGATGAATAATTTAATGACTCAATTAAAAATATATATTTTTAAATATGAAATGGATTCTTACATTTAACAAAAGAAAACTACCAATCAAACTAGAGTATAAAGTTAAAAAACAAAAAGTGCAAACGATTAACATTCACCATAATTTTTTTGAAACTATATATATATATATATATGTGTGTGTGTGTGTATGTGTGTGTGTAATAATAAATTTGAAATATCTACACCTATAGTCGTTTTGGTTCAATTTTTTTGATTATTTTTTGATTAAAACCAAAATCAAACCAAATTTAAACCACCAATTTTAACATGAAATGGATTCTTACACTTAACAAAAGAAAACTACCAATCAAACTCTAATATGAAGGTAAGAAACTGTACTAAAAATGCAAGCGATTAACATTCACCATAAAATTTTTGTATATATATATATATGTGTGTGTGTGTGTATGTGTGTGTGTGTGTAATGATAAATTTAAAATAGCTATTCCTATTGTCGGTTTGGTTCGTTTTTTCGGTTATTTTTTTATTAAAACCAAACCAAACTAAATTTGATCGGTTTTTAAAATTCAAACCTAAACTAAACCAAAAAAAAACCAAAAAATATTGATTTTTTTGGTCGGTTTGGTTTCGTTTCTGATTTTTGGATTTTTAGGAACACCCCTAGTCCACGTTGGTCAGTGGGGATGGCATTATATTTGGGTATTTTTTGACCCATTAAACCGATCGACCCATTCCTTTTATTTATGGATCAGTCTTTTTAACCTATACCCAACGACAAAATATTCATTTTTACCATTTCTCTCATTTCTTCTATCTAAACCATCAATAGCGATTTTATGGCTTCTTTAGAGTTGGTGGTTTGGTGTGATTTGGTGCGCCATAAAATAAGGACACCTTTGATTTCCAGCAATATCTTGCATTATCATTCGATTAAATAAGTATTTATAGCTTTAAGTTATTAAATTGTAGGGTGGGAGATATTTGGGAACTGACAAGTTTATTTTTGTTGTATGTGATGTTTTTATGTTTTCTGAGCTATTTTTTGACCCTTTCTTGAATTTTTTATGTTACTTTTATTTTGATGGTCCTTATCGTGTTGGTACGACATATTAAGGCTAGGTTTTTTGTCGATTTGTATTATTAATTGATGGCGGAGTTTCATATCTTTGTATTTTTATTATCAATTTGTATTATACTGATGATGCGGTCCCATTTTTCCTTTTTAATGTTGTTGCATGTGATTTTATCTGAAGGATGGTAGATAAAGTAAACTTATATTTTAATTATAGGGGTGAGTGGGTATTGGAACCTACGTTGTCTTATAATAAGAGAGATATTCACATGTTGAGTGGTTATGAAGTAGATTATATCTCTTATATTGATTTGTATAAAGAATACACTGAAGTGACAGGATATGTTGAGATACAATAGTTGATTTTTCTCGACCCTTCTGGAAGGTATTTTTTGTTAGATGAGGATAAAGGGATTAGGAAGATTCAAGCCCTAGTTAATAATGGTTTCATTTATGTACAATTATTTGGTGTTGACCTTTTAGATGATACTTTAAATATTCCTGTATTTACCCAATTTATAGCAGCAACAGATAATGTACTTGTTCTTGTAGCTTCTGACTGTGTAATGAAGATTATACAAATATTGAAAGTTTTGATAATGATTATAATAGTGATGCCTTAGGTTTATTTGAGAGGCAGCAGAAGTGTAAGGTAACTAACCAACTTGATAGGTATAAAATATTGGGAAAATGTATGACTTTCATAGATCTTGCTGAAGCTAAATAGGTTATTGGTTATTATGATGTTCCTAATAAGAGGGGCCTTCAGGTCGATAAGAGTGATGGGAGAAGATTTAGCTACAAATGTCATATTGGGTGTCCCTTTAAATGTCTTATGTCTAAGCATGACGAAGATCAAGGCGTAAAGAAAAAAACTTGGAGGGATGAACATGAATGTGGTGAAGTCTTTGAGAATAGAAGATCTACTCCTGCTGCTTTAGCACATAATTTTAATAGAAAGATTCAAAATATTCTAAGTTTAAGGTTAAAGAGATAAAGGTTGATTTAGAGGATATATTTAGTTTGAATGTGAGTGACTCAAAGTTAAACAGGGTGAAGGAAATGGTTTTAGAGAAATTGGAGGGCAGTTACTTGGACGAATACAATAAATTGGAGGCATATGCTCAAGAGTTGAGAGAAACCAACCCTGGTACAGATGTGGTGATACATATATTCAATGATGCAATGGAGGAAGGTAAGAGAAGATTTTTGAGGATACATGTCTATTTCCAGGACCTCAAGAGTGGATTCAAAGCATATTTGAGACCTTTTATAGGTCCATATAGAACCTTTTTAAAAGGAAAATACAAAAGGAAATTATTAGTTGTTGTTGCTCAAGATTCTTGCAAGCATGTTTGTCCACTAGCTTGGGCTGTAATGGATAAAGAAACAAAGAGAACTTGGAAGTGGTTCATGGAGAACTTGAAGGCTTTTTTGAACTTGAAAGATGGTGAAGGGTATACATTCATGTCAGATATGCATAAGGTATGTTACCATGTGCTTAGAATTTTTACATTCAACAGATTTTTACATTTAGCACATTCTTTGTTAATGTAATATTTCTTCACGTGCATGGTCTATTAGATGTTGTAAGGAATGTATGTCCATAATCATATCACAGATATTATGCAAGGCATATTGAAGCAAATTGGAGCAAAAATTGGAATATCGATGAGATGAAAAATTTAATATGGTGGTGTTCTTGGAGCACATATAAGGAAGAATTTAAGGACATGTTGAAACAGTTAGGCGAAATGTCTAAGGATATGAGCCCAACGGTGGACAATAACTTTATAGAGTCGTTCACCTCTTGAATTCTTGAAGCTAGACATAAGACAATTGCGAAGATGCTTGAGGATATAAGAGTGAAGGTGAAGTTATTGATGACTAATTGACTAAATTTTTGTTTACTATGTTAAAGATCAATACTGTTAACTAACTGCTTATTTACTGGTTGCTAATTGAAGGTGATGAATCAACTAAAGGATGAAACAGAAGAAGTTAATAGTTGGAGAGGTGAATACAACCCATATACAATGGAGCCATACAATGATTATAGAGAGATGGCTTCAAAGTGCAAGGAAACTTTCAATGGATAAAGGGGTTTTGAAATAAGTGAAGGTAAAGACTGGCACACAGTGATTCTGGAGCAACAACAGTGCACATGCAGACTTTGGGACTTGTTTGGAATCCCTTCAGCTCATGCTATCAGGGTATTTAACTATAAGTAACAAGATCCAACACACGGGATTCATGGGTGTTCTTCCAAACAAGCCTGACAGTTGGTGTATCAACACAAACTACAGCCTATTAGAGGTGAAAGATTCTGGAAAATTGAGCCACATCAAGCCATGAATCCAGCACCATTAGCAAAAATTGTTGGTAGACATAAAGTGAAAATGTCAAAAGAGAAGCATGAAGCTAGGAAAAGTCAAGGACAATGGTCAACATCTAGGAAGGGTCTTCAAATGACTTGTCTTTTTTGCGGAAAGCCAAACCCTAATAAAAAAAGCTGTCCATTAGCCAATAAGGTATACTTTCAATCTATTGTTTATACCTACAATCAATTTTTTACTCACAATATGTTTGATTATAGTTATAGTCAAAGAAAGTGCCAGACCACACTCAGACAAATAAAGACCAAGAATCAAAATTTTTTATGGTCCCTAATCCAGGTTTTAAAGCACAAGAACAACAATCCAGTCAGAACACTCATATGCCAACTTAGAAATCCAGTCATCACACTCAACAACTAAGTCAGTAATCCAGTCAGAACACTCATATGCCAACTCAGCAATCCAGTCATCACACTCAACAACCAAGTCAGTAATCCAGTCAGAACACTCAGTAGCCAACTCAGCAATCCAGTTATGACACTCAACAACCAAGTCAGTGATCCAATCTCTACACTTAGATGCCAACTCAGCACTCCAGTCATGACACTCAGCAACAAAGTCAGCAATATAGTCTTTACACTTAGATGCCAAGTCAGCACTTCAGTCGTGACACCTAGGCAACTGAGATGCCAAGTCAAAATATTCATACCAGAAGAAGGCTTATTCAAACAGACTTTGGTGCAGAAGCTGACCTAGTTTTGAGGCCTAAGGTTGTGTCTGATATTAAGATTAGACTTCAACGTAGGAATCACCAAAATTTTGGACTAGAAAGATACCATTCACAGGTGATCACACTGGTAGCTCACAACCAACAAAACTACCATACTCCCCAAAGAGAACTACCTGGAAGGGGAAGGAGGCAATGACAACAGCTCAACTGTTGGGTGTGAAAGAGAAAAAGATTGGCAAACCTAAAGATAGAAAGGGCAAGGTAAGGGGCAAGGGGGGAGTAGTGTAGCAAGAAATGATGAATGTAATATACGTTAAAACACCTTTTTTTGCATGAATGTTCGAGTACATGATGTTTGTTTATGTTCTAGGTTTTTAGATAAGTAAATGTTGTAACAGTGGTATAGGTTTTTGGATCACACATTTACTTGTCTAATAGTAATATTTTGTTGGGCTTAAATCTTGAAACAATGTATATTTTCTACTCGATTAATGGTAATATTCTTCTTGTCTATCTATAAGAGATATTTCTATTTGTTATTGTGATTGTTTGTGTATACAAAATTTTGTATGAGAGTGAAGAGAATGGTAACAAACTTCAATTCATACCAGCAAAGAACCATTACAATTACAGAATTACAAAATCTGAACCTAATACATAAACATCTGCAAACTTCATCTGAACCTGATACATAAACTTCAATAATCTGTAACATAACATAACTACACTATATCATATTGAAAACTTGTACCAACACAAACACAATCCATGAAAACACAATAAACAACTTCATATTTTGTAGTTGAGCCTCCATCATGTTAACCTTCTCTAATTTACTGAATTAATTCCCTCCACCTCTTCCATTATTTTCTCCATTTTTAGTCTTTCGGCATAAACAACATCTTCCAAGTTAGCCACCATCTTCTTTAGATAATTCCTTTCAACTTTCACTGACTTCATTGAAGTATCCAAATTAAGGATTAGCATCGTCACATATGGTTGCATCTCTTCATTATACCAAACACACAAACCACATGAAGTTTCCTCATCAAATAAGGGCATCTGTAGAATCAACGATCACCGTTCAATTGAGTCTTAGTGTGATGGCCCAAAAGGTCATCACGTGTTTTTAAATTAAATTTTGTGTTTTGGAGGCCTTAAAAACCTCTTTTAATATTACCTCAATTTGTATGCACAGTCTGGGCACGTAGTTGGAAAGCTTAAGTATGAAAATCTATGAAAGATAGTAAAATTTGACTATAAAATAAATTAATTTGACTTCGGTCAACGTTTTAGGTAAACGGGCCTAGATCCAGATTTGACGGTCCAGGAGAGTACATAGAAAAATAGGGACTTGGTCGTATGCCCGGAATCGAATTCCGAGGTCCTGAGCCCGAGAAATGAATTTTTTAAAGGAAATTATTTTTTAAATTGTTTAAGAAAATTTAAAATTAAATTTGATTAGAACATATTAGTATCGGGCTCGTATTTTGGTTTTGGCCTCTGATAGAGGTCTTATATATGACTTGAGATGTTTTTTGTGAAATTTGGTGAAAAGCAAACGTCGTTTAACGCGATTCAGACTTAAATTGCTGAAGTTGATGTTTTATGAAGTTTGAGAAAAAATCAGTTGATTTTGAGGTTTAATTCATTGTTATTGAGGTTATTTTGGCAATTTGATCGCGCAGATAAGTTCGTACGATGTTGTTGAGTTAGTACTCATATTTGGTTAGGAGCCACGAGGGCTCGAGCGTGAAATTTCAGATTTGTTACAGAAGGGTTTTAAACACTTAAAAGTTGCAGGTTTTCAGCTGTTGGATTTCTGTGATGCCCTTCTTCGTGTTCGTGGGATGAGACTTGCAAACATGATGCGTTAATTGTTGCTGAAGGAAAATCCTTCTACATGAACGCGTAACTCAGGTTGCGAACGCGAGGAAGTGGGGTTTACCCTTCGCGAACGTGAGCTTGTCCATGGGAACGCAAAGGCGAAATGGGCACCAGAAACAGTAGCACTTCGGTATTTATTCAAAACTTCATATCATTTTCATCTTAACTCCAATTGGGCGATTTTTGAAAGAGGATTTCACCACAAACTTATAGGTATGTAATCTTAGACTCATTTTCTTCAATTTCTATTAACACCCATTAGATTTATAGGCTTAAATCATGTAATAAGGATGAAAAATTAGGGATTTGGGTAGAGTTGGAACTTTTAGATTAATTGTGATTTAGACGTCGTTTTGGGACCGAATTCTGAAAATAACAATATATTCGGGCGCGTGGGTGAATTGCTGATTGGATTTTGGTTTGAACCTCGTATTTTGACCAAGAGGGACCGGGATCGATTTTTATGTTTTTGGGAAGAATGATTAGAATGCTATAATTAAGCATTAAAATTGGATTGTTTAGCATTTATTGATGTTATTGAATCGATTATGCATAGATACAATTGTGCTGGATCCAAATTCGAAAGGAAAGATGGTATTTGAGGCTTGAGTTGGTCGTGGAAGTTTGAGGTAAGTGTCCGGTCTAACCTTAGCTTGAGGGATTAGGAGTTGTGTCCTAATTGCTAATTGCTTCTTGTTGAGTATGATGTATATACATGGTGATAAGTATCTATGCGTTGGTATCAAACATGAGCGTGAGTCTTAAATTGACATATATTGTGTATTTAAATGTTACTATGGATGCTTTAATTGGGTATTCTCAATTTTGAGCAAAGATTTAGTTCATTATCGTGGATTTTTAATATGATTAAGTATTGATATTGATTGAAATAAGTAGGAGTTGAGATAGGATTGGTTATAGCCGATTCTCCCATATTTATTTTGAGATTGTTGTTCCCTTGCCGGGAAGTTATCGTATTGCTTTTGTTCTCTTACCGAGATTCTTTGTTATTTGTGTTGCCTTGTAAATAGGAGCGGGTGGTACGCCTACCTCGAGATATAACAAAATTGAAGTGGGTGGTATGTCTACCACGAGATTTAATGAAGTGGGAGGGGGTGGTGCGCCTACCACGAAATATAATGAAATAGGAGTGGGTAGTACGCCTACCACAAGATATGAGAAATGGGATCGGGTTGCACATCTACAACTAGATATGAACCGAAAGTTAAATTTGCCTTTGTTTTTCCTTATCCTTGTTAGAAGTTTAATTTTGGATTCCTTATGATTTTCTTGAGATTCTATTTATCTGTTATCCCCCAAACATGTTTCCCCCTCCTAGTTTTTAATTATTCGATCTAGTTTACTTTTCCGTTTGTGTGTGTGTGTGTATGTATATATATATATATATATATATATATATATATGCACAGGTTTATCTGGAGTCTGGTCTTCTCGTCACTACCTTGCTTTTGGGGTTAGGCCATGCACTTACCAGCATATAGGATCGGTTGTGCTGATACTACACTCTGCACTCTCTGCAGATACCGAGGTAGCACTGGGACATGAGTAGTAGTTTGGCAGCCAACCTTCATTCCATACAGATACAGAGGTAGCCCTGCAGGCGTCTGTAGTCCCGGCATCTCCTCTATCATTATTTGTGTTCTGTTATCTCTTGTATTCGAGATAGACATTGATACTTTCTTTCAAATCGTTATATGTAGTTATCTTAGTAGTCCATTAATGATGTGACACCGGTTTCTGGGTAGAGGTATATGCGGATTTTCTTATCATTTTGGTTCATTATGCCTAAGTCTTCCGCTTAATCTCATATTCTGCTATCATTTAAATGTTTTTCGCTTGTTATTATATGTTGTAAAAAGGATTTAAAACAAAAGAGTTAAGAATTAAAAATTTTGTGGCTTGTGTAGCTTCTACGAGTAGGAGCCATCACGACTCCCGAGGGTGTGAAATCCAGATCGTGACAAGTTGGTATCAGAGCTCTAGGTTACATAGGTTTCACAATTCACGGACAAGCTTAGTAGAGTCTGAGAGATCAGTACGGAGATGTCTGTATTTATCCCCCAGAGGCTACATAGTTAGGAATACTTCATATTTGTTCTTTCTTGTCCTGCAGTTTGGTTTCTCAATGCTAATTGAATTTCTACTATGTTCTTTCACAGACGTTGAGAACACGTGCTTTCTCATCTACTGATCACCAGCCCGAGCCCCTAGCATCAGCTCCCACAAGGGGTAGAGGGCAAGGTCGAGGCCGTGCTAGACGTCGAGGTAGGGGCAAAGCTCAGCCTAGAGCAATATCGCCCCTAGCAGAGCCGCAGGTTGATCTTTATGATGAGGTTCCAGCCCAGTAGTTCCAGTAGGCCCAGCTCAGGTCCCGGAGGGGATTATTGCTACCTCAATTCTTCAGGATCCGCTGGCCTATCTAGTGGGCCTTATGGAGAGTGTCATCAGGGCAGGCTTACTCCCTATAGCACCAACTGTCTCTCAAGCTGAGGGAAGAGCCCAGACTCTTGCTACTCGCACTCCGGAGTAGGTAGCTCCTCAATTTTAGACTCCAGTGGCTCAACCAGTTGGGGTAGTTCAGCCAATGGCGGTAGCTCAGGACAACGAGGGTGCAGCAATGTCAGCCAATGCTTTGTGGAGTTTGACAGGTTTACCAAGCTCTTCACTACTACCTTCAGCGGTGCATCTACTGAGGATCTTCAAGATTATTTACACAACTGTCACGAGGTTCTTCGGAACATGGGTATTATTGAGACCAACGGGGTTGATTTTGCTACATTTTGCTTATCTGGATCTGTCAAGACTTGGTGGAGGGATTTCTGTTTGGCTAAACTAGATGGATTGCCATCTTTGACCTAGGAGAAGTTCACATGGCTATTTCTGGAGAAGTTTCTCCTTATTACACAGCGAGAGGCGTATCGGAAGCAGTTTGAGTACCTTCAGCGGGGATCCATGACTGTCACCCAGTACGAGATCGGATTTATAGATTTGGCTCTCCATGCCCTCATTATACTTCCCACTGAGAGGGAGAGAGTGAGACGGTTTATTGATGAACTCATTCAGCCGATTCGTCTCCAGATGGCTAGAGAGACTGGGAGTGATCCTTCTAGGAGGCGGCCAATGTGGCGCAGAGGGTTGAGATGGTACTATCACATGGCGGTGGTCATGGAGCGGATAAGATGCCCCGTTATTTAGGAAGATTCAGTGGTACCTCGTCTGGAGCTAGAGATTCTTATAGTAGAGGCCATCCTCCTAGGGTCCTTCAGTCAGGTCTTCCTTTTGTAATTCTATAAATATTCATATTTTATTCTTTTGAAGAGAATTCATCCCTTCTTTCATGGAAAGCTTCCACTTATCAGAGTTTATCACCTGCATTGGATCAACAAAATGCTCTGTTCTCTAACATCACTCAGAAGTAAATAGTGGAGAGGGAGAGAGAGAGAGAGAGAGAGAGAGAGAGAGAGAGAGAGAAATACAGGGAGAGTTAACTTATCTGGAGCATACTTTACTCTTTTACATCTCCTTAATATAATTTCAAGATTAACTTATCCCGAATTTGATTCAAGTCCTGACTCCAGATCTGGTTCTCCATCTAATTCTATCTCTGGTCTGGTTCTAATTCTAATCAAGATTCAGCTTCTGGTTCGACATCTTCAATTTCAGATCCACTTGTAGTCTCTCTAGCCACTTTATTTTCTAAGATTTCTTCTAACTCAACTGTTCAGATAACTGTCTGCTGGTGCTGGTTGGTTCTACTTCAATCTTGTCCTTGTATATTACATTTTCACCAAATGTGACATTCATGTGTCTTAGGATCTTTTTATTCTAATCCTCCCAAAATCGATAACCAAAATTATAATCACCATAGCCAATAAAGAAATATTTCTTAGCTTTACGATCAAGCTTATATCTATCATTAATGTTTGCATCCTCAAAAGAAAAACAACCAAAAAATTTTAAATGTGAGAGAGTTATCTCCTTTCCTGCTCATACCTTCTCAGGAATTTTAAAATTCAGCAGTACAAAAGGTCCCCTTATGAGGTAAGCTTCTGTGTTAACAGCCTCAGCCAAAAAATACATCGGCAACCTAGAATGTATTCTCATACTTCTGGCTCATTCATTCATGGTTCTGTTCATCCTCTCAGCAACACCATTTTGTTTCGGTATTTCATGAAATGTCTTGATCATTTTTATCCCATTCTCAGAATAAAATGCTTTAAACTCTTGGCTATCATACTCCCCTCTATTGTCGAACTTTAGATCTTTTAATTGTAGGTTTGTCTAATTTTCATCTTCAGCTTTCCATATTTTAAAGGTAACAAAAATATCAGATTTATTTTTCAGAAAATAACCCATACCTTGAGGGGTGGCTCAACATTGTCAGTGGATTAAAGCCAAATATTGATGAGAGGCCTTAATTCTTTTTTTTACTAAGCTATTTTTTATATTTTCATTTGAAGTCTATTGTCCTAACTTCTTGAAATGTGAAGTCCTATCTAAAAATTGATAATTTTAATATAGAAAAACTTTTTTCCACAAAGGGTTTGAGAAAAAAAAGGTCTTATTATCTGATCGGGTATATTAACTAAAATATTATCTTCTACTTGTAGTATTTTTTAATACTTTTAATTAAAAAATTAAGTTTAATCAATCAATATCATGGTGACAGTTATGTTTTTATCGAGGTTGAGACATTTTTTAGTTTCTTATCTTTTATTAATCGCAAAATAAAAGTTTAAAAATATTTTTACACGTTTCGAATTATTCAAATCTTAATGGTTAGCATTCATAACATATCAAAGTTCTTTTGAAATTATAAATTATGTGTTTTACTTTAAGCTATTCAGATTCTTTTTCTTAAAAACAATAGTAACTTATAAAAGTATTACTACTAGTGAGAAATGAGCCCCTAAAATTTTAGGCTCCCAAAGACATTGCTTTGGCTGCCTCACCCTTCAGCCGACACTGCATACCTTTCTTGTAACATCATCGGTGAAATTGACATAATAGCATGAGCCTCGTAGAGAAATTACAGGAGCTAGTCTCCACATATCCGTATGCACTAGTTCCAGCTTCTCTTTCTTTGACGCTCTTCCTACCTTTGAGAAACTAACTGTCTTTTATTTTCCGTAAATGCAATCTTCGCACAAACATAATTCAATATGCTTTAGGTTTGGAAAGTTTTATTTGGATGACAAAATCTTCATTTCCTTCTCACTCATATACCCAAACCTCCGGTGCCAAAGTGTTGTGTCGCGACCATGATCAATTATTGCTATAGTATCTCTATGCATTGCAGTTTCATATAGTTTTCTCTTCTTGAAACCTCGTGCCACAACTAAATTTTCTTTGGTTATCTTCTATGGTCCGTTACCGAGTACTGTTGTGTATCCTGTATTATCAATTTGACCCATGGATATCATATTTTTCTAGAGGCCAGGAACATGTAGGATATTTTGTGATTTCCATAGCATTCTTTGTGAAATCTTTATATAAACTTCACATTTTCTGAAAATGTCCAAAGGTTCGCCGTCTACTAGATAAACCTTTCAGAATCTTTCAACAATATAATTATGTAATAATTTTTTGCATGAGGTAGAATGAAATGATAGACCTGAGTTCAGAATCTAAGATTTATCTGGACTGTCTGCACAACAAATTAGTGCATCACCGACTTATTCAACAATTGCATTTGTTGAATTATCATCCTTGTATTGGTCGTTCTTATTCTTCTTTGGATCTCTACATTGACTATTGTAGACACCCTTTTTATCGCAATTCCAACAAGTAATGTTCTTGTAATTTTTGGATTGCCCTCTTCTCCTTGACTTCGATTTGCCACGACCATGACTTTGTTCTTTTAGACTGCTTCTCCCTTGATTTCAATATTAAAAGCATATCTTGGGGAATCACTTGATTCTCTTCGGGGTATCTTTGCTTAGAACCAAGTCGCTAATATCATCCAATTTGATTTTGGTACTTCCCGATGAACCGCTAACTATAGTTATTATTGCATACCTATTCTCCAGTAGAGATGATAGTAGAATCAACGCCCTTACTTCATCATCGAATTGTATTAACAGAACTCAACTGAGTTAATATTATATTAAACTCATTGATATATTTTCATAACAGATCCACCTTCTGTCATATTTACGTTGAATAAGCGCCACATCAAATAGACTTTATTTGAAGCTGATGGATTCTCGTACATATTTGATAATGTCTTCATCAGGCCTGAAGTGGTCTTCTCGTTATGATGTTAAATGTCACATTTTGTATTAACGTCAAACAGATCAAATCATGAGCTTGGCGATTTAATATATACCAATCTGTTTTGGCCATTTTCTTTAATTTTATCTTGATTAGAGGTAAGTGTAATTTTTTTTGATACAATAATCCTCTAATTTGCTTTTTTTGGAAACCAAAATATTTACTATTGAACTTGTCAATCTTCACTTTTCCTTCTTCCAACGTCATTTTGCACACAAAAAAGAAAAGAAAAAGAAAAGTGTGAATAGTGTCTCACTATTTGTGAATAATATTCACTATTAGTGAATAATACTTCATATTTATGAATAATACTTTACTATTGTGAATAATGCTAATAGTCTTGCATCATGCATATTTTTCTAACTTACGAATTTGAATAAAAGAGGTAATCCATCATTGATTGTGGAGTACATATTAAGAGAGCATGCTGTTAGAATATACTTTTGATATCTTAAAAAAGAAATATTCTAAAATTATACCTAGGTTTATTTTCTTACTATTATATTAATAAGTCATTATTATAGTAATTATTTTAAAAATATTTATAACAGAAAATTAGTTAATTTTGAATTTAATTTGGGATAATATAAATGTAAAACTTGAATGCTCATTAGTATTGATTTGTACGTTATTGAAAAGTCAATAACTTTTGTATTGAAAAATCAATGCCTAATCTTAATGGCTTTAATACTTAACGTATAGTTTTTTGAACGTTTCTGGTGGTTTGTATTTTCCTTGAATAACCTCTAACATGGAACAAAGAGTCTACTTATATTTTAGTCTAGATATACCTCTCCATCTTCATAATAGAAAAGTAATAAAATCAGTAAAAACTTTTCATTCTTCTTTCTTTTGTAATGGTTTTTTCTTCTCATAAATTTTTGTTGTTTTTATTTCTAGTTATATTAAAAGAGCGTGTTGAATCATGGGGATACGTCTAATATTATTTATTTTGATATGGGCAAAATATCCTTAAGGATAGTGTCTTTGACATGCATCAAGCTACATTTTTTATTCTCTATAATCATCATATTTTTTACAACAATCTTAAGGATATTTACACGTTGTTACTATAGAGAATAACGCTGCAAATGTTATTGTTGCTGCTACTACATACAGTGTGCCTACTGTTTATGTTGTTGTTCTATCGCTAATTACATGTGCCAAATCGTTTTCCGGTATTTTTAAAATTACGATTTTTGGTAGAGATAATTTCAACTGCAAGCACGTTGTTGTTGATAAAGAAAAATAAATGACAACTAGACGCAACCTTATGGAGGACAACAACCGTCAGAGAAAATCAAGTAACAGGTATGACAAAAGAAATGGTTATAAGCCTAAAGACAACAATCAAACCTCCAAGCAAAAAAAAAGCAACTGCTTTGTGTGTGACAAACCTGGACACTATGTTACTCAATGTCGAAAAAGGGTTGGAAATGGTAATCCCACTAAGGCTAAAGTAAATTTGGATTGAAGTCAAAGTGGATGATATAATTATTACGGTTGTTTCCCAAGTGAACCTTATGGCCAATGTGAAAGATTGAGTCTTAGATTCTGGTGCCACTAGGCACATATGTGCTAACAAAAAAGACTTTGTGGCTTACACCCAAATTGAGGAGGGAGAAGAAGTTGTCTATCTTGGTGACTCAAGAACTACTCAAGTTCTTAGAAAACGTAAAATTCTTGGAAAACTGACATCTGCTAATATTTTGGCATTGAAGGACGTATTGCTGGTTCCTAATATCTGAGCCAATTTGGTCTCTGTGAGATTATTAGAAAAAGAAGGGGTGAAAGTTTTTTTTTGAATCTGATAAGGTCGTGTTGACCAAGAATAATAATTTTGGTGGCAAGGGTTCTTATAGACATGACTTGTTTGTATTCAATGTTATGAATTAAAATTCTAGCTCTTCTGTTTACTTGATTGATTCTTTTAATTTATGACATGCTAGATTAAGGCATGTTAGATTATCTTATATTAAGAAAGTACATTCTGAAGATCTTATTTCAATATTAATTTTTCGAATATTGATAAATGTGAAGTTTGTGCAGAAGCTAAACAAACTAAGAAATCATGTGCTTCAATATTCAAAGAATCTGAATTATTAAGTTTAATTTATACTGATCTAGGAGACTTAAAACAAACAATGGCTAGAGGAGGGAAAAAATATTATGTTTCTTTTATAGATAATTTTTCTATATATACAAAAGTTTTTTTGTTGAGAAATAAAGATGAAGATTTTAATAAGTTTTTAATTTACAAATCTGAAGTAGAAAATCAATTGGATAAGAAATTAAAAGAGTTAGATCCGAAAGATGTTGTGAATTTATTTTGTTAAATGATTATTGTGAAAAAGAGGGTAATTCACGAGATAACTCTTCCATATTCTCCATAATATAATGATGTAGAACATGATCTTAAATGAAATGACAAATAACATGCTTGTTAGTTCTGGTGCTCTGGATAATCTTCGGGGTGAAGCCATTTTATCTGCTTATCATTTACAAAATAGAATTTCTTATCAGAAATGGGTAAAACTCCTTATGAGTTGTGGAAATGTTATCCACCTAATTTAAAATATTTGAAATTGTGTGGTGCCTTGCTAAAGTTATGTTGCATGGTCCTAAAAAAAGAAAAATAGGATATAAAATATTTTATTATATATTTATTGGGTATGTTGAAAACAGTGCAACATACATATTTTTAGTAGTCAAAAGTGATGTACTTGAAAAGAATACTATTGTTGAAACAAAAAATATTGAATTTTTAAAAAATATTTTTCCTTTGAAATTTGAGAAAAAAATTTTATGCTCATATTATTCCAAGTAATAATATTTCACATGTTCCAATTATTCAAAATGATTTTTAAAGTGAGGCTTTAGAAGAAGCAAAAGACCAGGAAAGAAAAATCTTTTGGTAATGATTTTATTTAACATATTATGAAGCTATTTCTTCATTTGATGCCTCGTTTTGGAAAGAAGCTATTGATGTAGAATTCAATTTAATTTTATAAAATAAAACTTGAATTTTAGTTGATTTACCTCCGGGAGCTAAACCCATTGGTTGTAAATGGATTTTTAAGAAGAAACTCAATCCGGATGGTTCCATTGACAAATACAAAGCTAGACTTCTTGCAAAAGGTTTTACCCAAAAGTAAAATATTGATTATTATTGACACTTATGCTCATGTAACTAGAATTTTCTCGATTTGTGTTTTACTTGTCTTAACTTCTATTTATAATTTTTTTACTCAACAAATGGATGTTAAAACTACATTTTAAATGGTGATTTAGAAGAGAAAATTTATATGGAGCAACATAGGGGTTATATAGTGTATGGCTAAGAAAAAAAGTATATAAATTACTAAAATCTTTATATGGTCTAAAGCAAGTACCTAAACGATGGCATGAAAAATTTGATCAAGTATTGCTTAATGATGGATTTTTATCAATTAAAGTAGATAAATTTGTTTATACAAAATGTGTAGATGGTACATGTCTTATTATTTTCCTCTATGTGGATGAGATATTTATTTTTAGTTCTACCCTTGATTTGGTATATAAAATCAAAATTTTCTTGTCTTCTGATTTTGAGATGAAAGACATGGGAGAAGCTAGTGTTATTTTAGGCATGAAAATTATAAGAGATGGCAATAGTTTGATGCTGACTCAAGAACATTATGTTGAAAGATATTTTTTAAAAAAATTAATAATTTTTATGTGGTACATGTAAGCACTCCTTATGATGCTAGTACTCAATTAAAAAGAATAAGGGATATTCTACGGATCAAATTAAATATGCTAAAGCTATTGGTAGTTTAATGCATGTGATGATTTTCACTAGACCTTATATTGCATATGTTGTGTGTAGATTGAGTAGATATACTCAAAACCCGAGTCACGATCATTGGATTGCACTAGTAAGAGCAATATAATATTTGAGAGGTACCATGAACTATGGTATTACATATAGTAGATTTTCCACTGTACTAGAAGGATATAGTGATGCTAACTAGATCTCTGATTCGTACAAGACAAAATTCACTAGTGGTTATGTGTTCACCCTTGGTGGGGGTGCTATGGCATGAAATTAGCTAGACAAACAATAATACCTAAATCTACCATGGAATTTGAGTTTGTGACATTGGAATTAGTTGGCAATGAGGCCGAGTGGTTAAAGAACCTTTAGGCAAGTATTCCACTAGGAACAAAACTGACACCTTCTATGTCGATGCATTGTGTGACGACCCGATCCATCGTTACATGAGTTACTTCCCCAGTTTCCACTATTTTTTTTGCATCTTTATGCTTCATTATGAGTGTCTTGTGTGAACGAGTTGATTTGGATTGACTTTAGAAGGAAATGAGACGCTTAGTCTCTTTAAGGAGGACTTGCTTTAGAAAAATCAACCGGGCGTTGACTTAGGTGTTAGGAGGATTAAATATTGATTTCGATAATTCGGTTAGCTTCGAGGAATTATTTGTGACTTAGGAGTGTGATCGGAAATGCTTTTGGAGGTTTGGTGTAGAATATGGCTTGAATTGACGAAGTAACTATTTTGGCGAACTCTTATTAATTAGTGAGATTTTGATCTGAGGGTCGGAATGGAATTCCAAGAGTTGTTGTAGCTTCGTTAGGTGATTTTGGATGTGTGTGTAAAATTTCAGGTCATTAAGAGGTGTTTTGGTTGAGTTTTTGATCAAATGCGTGTTTCAGAAGTTTTAGAAGAACTTAGGCTTGAATCCGATGTAATTTGATGGTTTTAACATTGTTTGATGTGTTTTGATGATCGCAACAAGTCTGAATGATGTTTTAGGATATGTTGGTGCTTTTAACTGAGCTCTCAGGGGGCCTCGGGGTGATTTCAGATGGCTAACGGGGAGATTTAGACTATGGAAAGTGGCAGAAAAAGGCATCAGCTGTTGAAGAGCATTTTGCTCTATGCGATTGCAAAGGGAGTGTTGCGATCGCGTAGGAGGATTTTGAGGGGTCTGTATGCGATCACATAGTGTTAAATTTAGGGCTGGATATTTTGTGCATTGCGATCACAAGCATGGGCTATGATTGCATAGAGAATAAAGGGACCTGGACAGAAGGGTTTTAAAACATTTTGTTCCGCGAGGTTAACTCATTGTCCATCATTATTAAGCATCCTTGAGAGATTTTGGTCGGGAATTGAAGAGGGTTTCGATAGGAATTAATTGGAGGTGAGTTCTATGAACTAAAAGCATTATTTAATTGTAAGATCAACCTAGAAATTCATGAAAACTTAGCAAAAAGGGGAAGAACTAAGGCTTAAAATTTGATATTTCAAATAGGGATTTGATGAGTCATTTGGACTCCGATTTTGCTGTTCTTTATATGTATAGACTCGTGGAGAGATAAGGAACCAATTTGTAAAAGAATTTTTGAGTTTCAAAATGTGATCCCAGGGCTCGGGTTTTGCCAATTTCGAGATTTTTACTTTTTTCGATTGTTTTCGTTTAGGTATTGTTCCACTTGTATATTGTGACATATTCGTTGTGGTTTTGGTCAGATTCGATGCGCGAGGAGGTTGATTTAAGAGGCAAGGTCATAGTTGAGCTAGGATTTTGGCTAGTTTGAAGTGAGTAATAGATGTAAATGACGTCCTGAGGGTTTGAAACCCCGGATTTCCACATCGTAGTGCTATATTGAGGTGACTTGCACGCCAGATAGCGAGCGTGGGGTAGAGGGCCTTTGGGGATTGTGACTTGGTCCGTCCCGATAGATGAATATATTGCGTATTTGACTCCAATTTACTGGTTATCATTGTAATTTGAGTTGATTGCCATATTTGGGCTTCGTGCCAACTGATTGAATCCTTCAGGGATTGCTACTACTGGTTTCTTACCATCTTTATAAATTATTGAACTCGGTCCTTGTATTTAATTCTATTTTGCAAATTCAGCCACCTTTTTCTCTAACTTGAAACTTAATTAATATTTTTAATGAAGTTTGGGCTGATTATTTCTATATTATTGTGCCCCAAGGGCTTATGTGATTTTGGACTGAGTATGGGATCGGGCTGTGCACCGCAGCTGTATTATATTGATATTGATATGAGATCAAGGGCATAGTTGATGCCACAATATGGCTTATATTGCGCTTGGGCCGTAAGGGGCCCCTCCCGGAGTTTGCACGCCCCTAGTGAGAGCCGTCGATGATAAATGAATGGAGAAGCCTGCACGTCATAGCGAGTACTAGAGAGTACCAGATTATGTGTTGTATTTCATATTTTACTGTTATTTACTTACTTATATGTTGCAGTATTTCCTTAATTGTTTTCATTTGTTTACGGACTTGATACTACTTGGTTTACATTGCTACATCTATAGAATTACTTTGTGCCTACTCAAGATTTCTTATTCCCAGCCTTTATTTATTTTTATTACTCACTGGGTTGGAGTACTCACATTACTCCCTGCACCTTGTGTGCAGATCCGGGTGCATCTAAGGCTGAGTGAGGACTTCTCTGCCGAGCAACTTATTCGGGAGTATCAAGGTAGTTGTATGACATCCGCAGTCCTGATTTTCCCTTCTATACTATTGATTCAATTATGTATTTCTTTAGAACGATATGTAGTAGGTGGATACTCAAGTATTAGAGGCCTAAACTTGTGACACCGGATTATTCGGGATGTGTAGTAGTATTGGTATTTAGGATTTCCGCATCTTTTAACTCTATTTCAGAATTTCAGTATGATGACTTAGTAATTTACCTATGTTAATTAATCCATGAGTTGTATAAAGATGGTTGAGGCTATTAGATTGGTTGGGCTTGCCTAGTACTGCGTTGGGCGCCGTCACGATCGGGGTTGGGGTCATGACAAGTTGGTATCAGAGTCTAGGTTACTTGGTCTCGCGAGTCATGAGCCGGTTTCGGGGATCGGTACGGAGACGTCTATACTTATCTTTGGGAGGCTACAGAACCTTTAGGAAAACTTCACATTCTTGAAACTCTTGTCGATCGGCTTTGTGGAACTGAGAACTAAACTATTATTATTCGACTCTCTCACAGATGGTGAGGACACGAGCTACTAGATATGTCGAACGACCACCAGTGCCAACGACTGAGGCCGCCAGAGGACGTGGACGCGGTCGAGGTCGTGACAGAGGCAGAGCAGTTAGGGAAACACCTGTTGATCCACTAGTTGCCTCATCTCAGGATCAGGCTCCAGCTGCAGACACACCAGCAGCACCTGTTCAGGCACCAACGGTGCCTATCGTGATTCTGGATCTTCAGAAGACCTTGGCACATATATTATCAGTCAGCACTGGCCACAGCAGCAACAGCTACTTCACAGGCCGGGGGAGGCAATCAGACCCCCGCTGCTCGCACACCTGAGCAAGTGGTGTAGGGACTACAGACACCATAGCCACCTCCAACTCAGCAGGTTGCACCAATCCAGGGCTTTGTGGTTCTACCTATGCAAGACTATGAGCAGCATCGTCTCGAGAGGTTTGGTAGGCTCCTGCCTCCGACATTCAGTGGCACCAAGGGTAAGGTGCCAAGGGTTTTCTTAACAAGTGTCAGCGTATGCTACAACGGGAGATCCTTGAGTTGAGTGGTGTGGAATTTACCACATTTTAGTTTATCGGGGTTGCTCTTACTTAGTAGGAGGACTTTAAGAGGCGTAGGCATGTCGGTGTAGCACCCGTTTCTTGGCAGTAGTTCTCCGCTCTTTTCCTGGAGAAATATGTACCTCAGTCCCATAAAGAGGAGTTGCATAGGCAGTTTGAGTGGTTGACGCAGGGGGATATGACAATGACTTAGTACGAGATGAGGTTTTAACAGTTGGCCCGTCATTCTATTTAGATTATTCTGTGAGATCGTGAGAGTATCAGGAGATTTGTTGATGGCCTTAACTACCATCTCCGTATTTTGATAACTAGAGAGAGTATTGGGTGCTACATTTAAGGAGGTGGTGGATATTTCTCGTGAGATCGAGTCTGTTCACCGTAGAGAGCGAGAGGAGGGGGAGGCCAAGAGGCTGCGTGTATTGGGAAGTTACAATGGTGCTCCTTCAAAGGGCCAGTTCCAGCATGGTAGAGGTCGTTCTTTTAGGCCTGCTCAGTTGGCCTATCCAGAGTATCGTTGGGGATCTTCAGGCCGTGGTCATCATGGGTCCCAGCAGGGCCAGTCTTCACTCAGTGCCCTCCCAGCTCAGAGTTCATCTCATGCCCCATCAGCTCAAGGTTCTTCTGCGCCGAGTGCATCTGCTAGTCACTTCGGTGTGAGGGGTTCCCTTCAGTCCCTATCTCTAACACTGGGCAATTGTTATGAGTGTAGAGAGTTTGATAACTTTAGGAGGCAGTGCCCTCGACTTCGTGGCAGTCAACATCAGCATAGGGGTCAGCCCTTGACTTTTACTCTAGTAACTTCATCACCCACCCACCCAGCTAGGGGTCGAGATCAGGCAGCCAGGGTCCTCCCAGAGGTAGAGGATAATCTTGCAGTGGCCATGATCATTTTTATGCTATGCTGAGCAGGATAGATGCCATTGCTTCAGACATTGTCATTACAAGTATTGTTTTAGTTTGCCACATAGATGCCTTAGTATTATTTGATCTCAGTTCCACCTATTCTTATATGTCTTCATATTTTGCTTGTTATTTGAGTATACCCCGAGAGTCCCTTTCTTTACATGTCCATGTGTCTACCACGGTAGGGAATACTATTGTTGTGGACTGTGTGTACCAGTCATTTGTTGTGATTATTGAGGGTCTGGAGACCCGAGTTGATCTATTTCTATTGAGCATGGTGGACTTTGACGTTATTCTTGGCAGGGATTGGTTATCTCCGTGTCATGTTATTTTAGACTGTCATGCTAAGATAGTCACTTTGGCTATTCCGGGTGTACTGCGGATCGAGTGGCGTGGTATGACTGATTATGCTCCTAGCAGAGTGATTTCTTTCTTGAAATCCCAGTGTATGGTTGAGAAAGGTTGTCTATCATATCTATCTTTTCTGCGAGATGTTGGAGCTGTGATTTCTAATATTGATTCTGTCCTGGTTGTGAATTTTCTTGATGTATTTCATGCAGACCTGTCGGGTATGCCACCGGACAGGGACATTGATTTTGGTATTGACCTGGCTTGGGGCACTCGACCCATCTCTATTCCGCCATATCGTGTGGAACTAGTAGAGTTGAAAGAATTGAAGGAGCACCTTCAAAAGCTCCTATATAAGAGATTCATCCAGCCTAGTGTGTCACCTTGGGGTACACTAGTTCTACTTGTGAAAAAGAAGGATGGCACAATATGAATGTGCATCAATTATAGGCAATTGAACAAAGTAACAGTGAAGAACAAGTATCCCCTGCCTCGCATTGATGATTTAGTTTACCAGCTTCAGGGAGCGAGGGTAATTTGCAAGATTGATCTCCGTTCGAGTTATCACCAGTTGAAGATAAAGGATTCAGATATTCATAAGACTTCTTTTAGGACTAAATATGATCACTATGAGTTTCTTTTCATGTCTGTTAGATAATACGCTTAACGCTAGAGGGGGGTGAATAGCGTTATAATAAAAATTAGCGTAAACTTACGGAATTTAAAATTGCAGGAAATAAATAAGTGCAATAAATAAGAAAGAACGCACCGGTGTATCCTGGTTCACCACAACCCGTGGCTAGTCCAGTCCCCGAGAGACTCTCTCGAGATTTCCACTAACTTGTCAAGCTTACGGGTGCTTAACAAACCTTTACAACTTGAGGACACAAGCCTCAACACCTTTGCTCGGAGATACAACACTCCAAGACTTCAACCAAGGAAACACAAGTTCCTTCTTACAACAAAGAGAATAACAATTCTCTTCAAGTGTACAAAACACTAAGTACTCAAACAAGACACTCCTTAATGAGTAGATATGAGTAAAAGAATACGCTCAAGATCACAACAACTTTCGACAAGAATTTGGCTCTCAAAAACTTATGTAATGAATATAAAATGATAAGCAATAAAGTATGCAAGCTTTAGCAATTGTATAATCAGTTCTTGTATGTTGTTGTACTTAAAAGACTGAATTGAGCTGTATTTATAGTTGAAAAACCTTGTATTACCGTTGCCTAATTGCCAATTAAGAGTTGCTGAAATTACTCAGTAACAATCGATTGTCAAGATACCACAATCGATTGTTTGCCAGTTCTTCCAAAAATCAATCCCAGATTTTACGCATAACAATCGATTATATAAGATCAATAATCGATTACTGGCAACGTTCAAAAAATCCTTTCCAGATTTTACGTAAAACAATCGATTGTTAACAATCTACAATCGATTACTCAGCAACGTTCAAAAAATCCTTTCCAGATTTTAATTAAAACAATCGATTATAGGAAATCAATAATCGATTACCTCACGGTATTTGAAAATATTTTGGCAACGGTCAGTTATACAATCGATTATACTAAGTTAACAATCGATTATATATCAGTCTTGAAAAATCAATTTAGACACTGCCTCTTGACAATCGATTGTCATAAGTTCACAATCGATTATTTGATAACTTTGAAAAAGTCTGGAAGTCACTGCCTCAACACAATCGATTGTCATAAGTTCACAACGGATTATTTTGTGACTTTGAAAAATCTGATGGACACTGTCTCTTCACAATCGATTGTCATTAGCTTCACAATCGATTATTTTGAGCTTTGAAAAACTTTGATGGACACTGCCTCATCACAATCGATTGTCATAAGGTTCACAATCGATTGTCATGCAGATTTGAAAAATCTGATGCTCACTGCCTTAACACAATCGATTGTCATTAGTTCATAATCGATTGTCAAGCAGCTGACTTAAACATAATCGATTATCATAAGTACATAATCGATTATCTTAGTCCAGATTTTAGAGGCGTGTTTAAAAATCATTTTGACAAAAGTAAATATGCATTATTTAAAATCATTTTGCTCTAAATTAAATATGCATGATTTGTTAAAAATATTTTTACGAGAGAAGCCAAGTCTTGAGTTTAAGTTGTCGGATCAAGATCACAATTTAATACCGACTCATATAAAACTTAATCTCGATCTTTGTCTTGTGCTTGAATCTTGTTATATATCAATTTCGCGCTTGTGCTTGAACCTCGTCATATGTCAATTTGCGCATAGTTTGTCATTCATCAAAACCTACAAATATGAACACACGTTTAGTATAATGCCTTGAGAACGTGTTTCCAACAATTTCCCCCTTTTTGATAATGGCAAACTTTAAGCGGGATATGCATATTAGGCAATTCATAATGACGATTCAAGACAAGTAAAGATATGCAACAAGTATGCAATTAGTTCCCCCTCAATATATGAATTCCCCCTCAATTTAAGCTAATAAATATTGAGAGTGCATACCCGTTATCTTCCCCCTTTTGCCATTAGCAAAAATAATAATATAGATTAATAAAAAAACTTGTTTATTATTAAAAAAACGGTTACATAACGGGAACAATAAAACACAGAACAATAAAATAGAAAAATAAATAAAGAAATTATTCATCATCATTTCCCGCCTCATCATACGGCACTGCTTCATAGGGAACAAGACCGGCATATGGATAATGAACATGGTCAAAATATCCATGGATCTCATGTGTCAATTGACCGACAGAGGTGGTCAATGAAGCAATTTGGTCGGAAATGGATTGAAGAGAAGGTTCTTGAGGCTGACGCGATCGACGAGTTGGAGGAGCAGGAGCTACATGATCGCCGTCATGGGGAAAGGAGGATTCTGAAATTTCCCACTTCTTGGTGCTCTTTTTGAGAGGACCGATGGAACTGTTGAATCCGGAAGCTTCAAGAAAATTCATAATAAGGAGGGCATAGGGAAGAGGTCTATCATCTCCGATGGCATCACGCATGCGAATTTTGAGAACTTACACCAATTGATGTGAGCTCCGGTCATAATGGCATGATGAGCTTAGCGTCCTCTTGGGAAAGAGTGGTATGATTATGCTTCCGAGGCTTGAGGACTCGGGTGATGAAATAGAAAATCAAACGATACTCGGGGAGCATTCCCGTGATAGTAGGGCGCCGAGTAGATAGATTAGGATCATAAGATGTAAGACCTATTTGGTTTAGGAGAGTTTTCTTATCAAATAAGGCGCCAACCTCTCTAATGTAGTGAGAAATGTTTTCGCCACGTTGAGGAAGATGGGCAATGGAATGCAAGTTTTCATTGGACAAAAGAATTTGAACTCCATTAATATTTGACACAAAGCTCACCATCGTCATCCTCATGAAGGTTTGAGTAAAATGCTTGAATTAATGGAGGATTAATATAAGGATAGGTAAGATATAAGAAGTCAAGAAGTTGACATTCCTTAAGCATGTTTGCAGCAGGGGCATATGATTCAAGATACTTGCTTGTTGTAAAGCGAGGAGGAAGAATGTCACGTTTTTCGAATTTTTTCAAAAATCTAGTAAGCTCGGTTTCAGTGTTGAATTGTAAAATAGACCCATCTTGATAAGGGAAAGTTGGAGGTGGAGGAGCAGAAGAAGATGCACCTTGTCTACCTGAACGGGAATGCTTAGAGTGTCTGCCCGACATTTTCAAAAAGTAGTAATGAACTTGTAAGAAGCTTGGGAGATTTTTGAAGGTTTGGGAGCAAAGATTGATGCTAGAGTGAATAAAATTTGAAGACTTATGATGCCTATTTATAATGGGAAGAATAGCATTTCATTTATGATGAAAATCTGCAGAAATTTATGAGCCAAAACAGTCAGAAACGGTAAAAATAAATTGCACTGACCGTTAGACAATCGATTGTTGACACGAAATAATCGATTGTTTGAGCAGATTTTGACTTGAACTCGAAACTGATACAAAATCGATTGCAGGGCCCAAACGGTAACAAATATTTGAATTTCTGACAAAAAATAATCGATTGTTGAATTATGATAATCGATTGTTGTGATACAGTGAGCACGGTGATTTTCAGACTCGGAAAATAATCGATTATATTTATGAAACAATCGATTGTTTTAGAAAAGCAGTACTGAATGGCTGAGACGGTAATCGATTATACAGTTAAAAATTCGATTATTAAACACAAATGCATAATAGGCATCAAATATATATGATCGATTAGTGATACTTGCTAATCGATTGTCCGCACAGTAAAATAATCGATTATTTGCTGTAACAATCGATTGTTCTATGCCATTTCGTTATAATTCCCCCTGCCTTTAGGGCGATACCTGCAAAAGAGAATTAGACGTCTCCGACGCTCAAGTTAGTAATTTGTAACGAAAAAATGCAATGAGAACGTGATCTCTTAAGAAGTGTGTCCTAAGGTGTTCTAAAGGGAGTTTCGGGTACTTACCTTTTCTGCGACGTCGCCAATTACCTGTTCGAGAGGGTGATCTTTGATTGTCCTCCATTCGTTAGGCATTTTCGTTTCTTTCTCCAATTGTGGTGCTTCCTCCGTTGGTTGTTCCAAGATTTCATCTTTATTTTCCTTAGGCGTTTCCTCTTGTATTTTGTCTTTCAAGCTATTTAAAATACCTGCAAGATCAAAAATGGAATCCTTTCTCGCCAAGCGAGCATTATTTTCGGAAAACACAACGTGAGGGGATTCCTCTACAGTTTCGGTTCTTTTATTAAAGACCCTATATGCTTTGCTATGTGAAGAATATCAATAAAAATTCCCTCATCGAACTTGGCATCAAATTTTCCCAATTGTTCCTTTCCATTGTTATGAATAAAACATTTGCAACCAAATACTCTAAAATGGGAGATATTTGATTTCCTTCCCTTGTAGAGTTCATAAGGGGTTTTCATGAGTATTGGCCTTATGACTACTCTATTTAAAATGTAGCATGCGGTACTCACGGCATCCGCCCAAAAATGTTTGGGAATCTTAGCCTCTTCGAGCATGGTTCTAGCCATCTCTTCGAGACACCTATTTTTCCTTTCCAACACCCCATTTTGTTGTGGTGTTCGTGGAGCGGAAAAGGTATGCTCGATACCGAGTTCGTCACAAAAGTCCGCAAAGAGATTGTGATCAAACTCTCCCCCATGATCACTTCTAATTGAAGTGACAGTTGTTTCCTTTTCGTTTTGAATACGTTTAAGGAAATATTTAAAATTCTGAAACGCATCACTTTTATGGGCAAGAAATAAAGTCCAAGTAAATCAGGAATAATCATCAACAATAACAAAGGCATAACGATTTCTACCAAGACTTTCAATGCGAGATGGTCCAAATAAATCCATGTGAAGCAATTGCAATGGTCTAGTAGTTGAAACAATGTTTTTAGATTTGAAAGATGCTTTTGTTTGTTTCCCTTTTTGACAAGAATCACAAATAGAGTCATTTTCAAATTTCAAGTTGGGAAGACCAATAACTAAGTTTTGTGAAATCAATTTGTTCAAAAGATGCATGTTGATATGTGCTACTCTACGATGCCATAACCAAGTATCATCCTCTTTGCTCATAAGACAATCCACATATTCGGGTGAGGAATTAGCAAGATCAACCATATAAATATTATCCATTCTAAAACCACGAAGGATAATTTTAAAATCACTACGTCTAAACACTAAGCATTCATCCGAATCAAATAAGGCAAGATTTCCCTTGTCACATAATTGACTTATGCTCAAGAGATTATGCTCTAAACCTTTAACAAGTAATATATGCTTAATGAAAGAAATTTCATCCTTACCGACCGATCCGATGCAGATAATCTTTCCTTTGTTGTTATCACAAAAAATAACACTTCCCCCTTCCTTGTGTTCTAGTTGAAGGAATTTGGATTCGTCTCCCGTCATGTGCTTGGAGCATCCACTGGCAAGGTACCATAGTACACTTGATCCCTTCAAACATACCTACAAAACAAATTAATGAGTTTTAGGTACCCATGCCATTTTGGGTCCTTGGGAGTGAGGCATATCATAATGATGCGTTTGAGTGTTATGTCTATGTCGTGTAAAACAAGCAGGAGCAATATGACCAATTCGTCTACAATAATGACAAGTCACGTTAGGATTATGCATCCTTCTAGGTTCACAGTAATTGGACGGACGAAAATTGTTTACTCTATTTTCGACACTATAACTATTGCGCATTTCATGAACATCATTTCTCCTACTATTTGTTCTAGGATGTACAGCATTTCTAGAATAATTATTTCTAGGTTGGAAGTCATTTCTAGGTGTTCTAAAAGGTTCAAAATTCCTTCTAGTGTTTGGCCTAGCATATGCATCATTTCTAGAGTAGTTATTTCTAGGTGGTAGGTCATTTCTAGGTCTCCTAAAGTGTTCAACATTTGGTCTAGCATGCATATTGGTTCTAGAGTTGTTATTTCTAGGATGAGCATTTATTTTATTAATCCTAGGTTGAGCCTTAGGTTGTTGGGGTTTGGCTTCAACCTTTTCTTTAGGCTCATTCTTAAAACCTATGCCATGCTTGGTTGACTTCAAATTAACAAGAACCTCATTCAAATTTTTGTGAGAAGAATTAAACTTATCTAAGGTGCCTTTAAGCCTTTCTACTTCATTTTTGAGATGCATGCAAGAAGTACAATGTTTAATAGAACTTTCGGGCTTGTCAGCGCTTCTTTTTCCGAAAAACTTGTTTTCCTCTTTCAACTTCTCATTTCTAAGATTAGTTTTTCCAAATCCTTTTCTTTCAAAGAAAGTTGTTTTTGAAAATCTTTTTCTTTTAAAGAAGCATTTTCTTTTATGCTTTTAACAGTTTTTGAAGCTTTAATAAATTCACTATATAACTCATCAAAAGCATTTTGCATTTCTTCAAGGGAAAAGAAATTTTTAGAAGATTTGACATATCTCATCTTGTTTGTCTTCTTGCGCCATAAGACAAAGGTTTGCGGTTTCGTCTTCTTCTCCTTCGCTTGACTCATCTCCGGAGTCGCCTCCCCAAGATATATATGCACGTTGCTTCTTGAAAGGTTTCTTCTCCTTTTTGATATTTGGGCAATTTGATTTGATGTGCCCGGTTTCTCCGCATTCATAGCACTTTATTTGTTCTCCTTGCTTTTTGCCCTTTCGTTCATACTCTTTTTGCATGAACTTTTGAAATCTTTTGATAACGAGTCCAAACTCGTTGTCTCCGTCCTCATCGTTTTGAGGTTGGCTTGTGCTTGCCTTAAGAGCGATTCTTTGCCTCCTTTGATCATCAACAAGAGGGTTAAGTATAGTAGATTCATAAGTCTTAAGATTACCTCTTAATACGTCGATGGTGACATTTGAAACGCCGATGGACTCTTGAATCGCGTCGGCCTTGGATCGCCATGCCGGAGTGAGACTTCGAAGAATTTTTCGGACAAGATCCCTATCCGTGAATGTCTTCTTGAGAGCATGTAAGTCATTCACGATTATTGAAAATCGTTCGAACATCTCATCGACCTTTTCACCTTCCTTCATGTGAAACAATTCATATGCATGGGTTAGGAAATCAATTTTAGCTTCCCTTACCTGGTCCGTACCTTCGTACGTAATTTCCAGCTTGTCCCACATTTCTTTTGCCGTTGTGCAACAAGATATTTTCCTGTAATCGTCAGCATTTACAGCACAATATAATAAATTAATTGCTTTAGCATTATTTTGCACCTTTCGGATATCATCTGCGTCATATTCTTCTTCGGACTTGGGAACCCATTCGTTATCAACCTTTTTGGTTGGAATTTGATTTCCCTTCATTATCACCTTCCAAAGATAAAAGCTATTTGATTGAACGAAGATTTTCATCCTCTCCTTCCAGTACGTATAGTTTGTACCGTTGAATAGTGGTGGTCGGGTGGAGCATTGTCCTTCATCTATTCCTGCAAAAGAGTCACGAGTAGAAGCCATGGATGTTTCTCTCAAACTATTAAGTCTTCAAAGAGTTGGGCTCTGATACCAATTGTTAGATAATACGCTTAACGCTAGAGGGGGGTGAATAGCGTTATAATAAAAATTAGCGTAAACTTGCGGAATTTAAAAATTGCAGGAAATAAATAAGTGCGATAAATAAGAAAGAACGCACTGATGTATCCTGGTTCACCACAACCCGTGGCTAGTCCAGTCCCCGAGAGACTCTCTCGAGATTTCCACTAACTTGTCAAGCTTACGGGTGCTTAACAAACCTTTACAACTTGAGGACACAAGCCTCAACACCTTTGCTCGTAGATACAACACTCCAAGACTTCAACCAAGGAAACACAAGTTCCTTCTTACAACAAGAGAATAACAATTCTCTTCAAGTGTACAAAACACTAAGTACTCAAATAAGACACTCCTTAATGAGTAGATATGACTAAAAGAATACGCTCAAGATCACAACAACTTTCGACAAGAATTTGGCTCTCAAAAACTTATGTAATGAATATAAAATGATAAGCAATAAAGTATGCAAGCTTTAGCAATTGTATAATCAGTTCTTGTATGTTGTTGTACTTAAAAGACTGAATTGAAGCTGTATTTATAGTTGAAAAACCTTGTATTACCGTTGCCTAATTGCCAATTAAGAGTTGCTGAAATTACTCAGTAACAATCGATTGTCAAGATACCACAATCGATTGTTTGCCAGTTCTTCCAAAAATCAATCCCAGATTTTACGCATAACAATCGATTATATAATATCAATAATCGATTACTGGCAACGTTCAAAAAATCCTTTCCAGATTTTACGTAAAACAATCGATTGTCAACAATCTACAATCGATTACTCAGCAAAGTTCAAAAAATCCTTTCCAGATTTTAATTAAAACAATCGATTATAGGAAATCAATAATCGATTACCTGACGGTATTTGAAAATATTTTGGCAACGGTCAGTTATACAATCGATTATACTAAGTTAACAATCGATTATATATCAGTCTTGAAAAATCAATTTAGACACTGCCTCTTGACAATCGATTGTCATAAGTTCACAATCGATTATTTGATAACTTTGAAAAAGTCTGGAAGTCACTGCCTCAACACAATCGATTGTCATAAGTTCACAATCGATTATTTTGTGACTTTGAAAAATCTGATGGACACTGTCTCTTCACAATCGATTGTCATTAGCTTCACAATCGATTATTTTAAGCTTTGAAAAACTTTGATGGACACTGCCTCATCACAATCGATTGTCATAAGGTTCACAATCGATTGTCATGCAGATTTGAAAAATCTGATGCTCACTGCCTTAACACAATCGATTGTCATTAGTTCACAATCGATTGTCAAGCAGCTGACTTAAACATAATCGATTATCATAAGTACATAGTCGATTATCTTAGTCCAGATTTTAGAGGCGTGTTTAAAAATCATTTTGACAAAGGTAAATATGCATTATATAAAATCATTTTGCTCTAAATTAAATATGCATGATTTGTTAAAAGTATTTTTACGAGAGAAGACAAGTCTTGAGTTTAAGTTGTCGGATCAAGATCACAATTAAATGCCGACTCATATAAAACTTAATCTCGATCTTTGTCTTGTGCTTGAATCTTGTTATATATCAATTTCGCGCTTGTGCTTGGATCTCGTCATATGTCAATCTGCGCATAGTTTGTCATTCATCAAAACCTACAAATATGAACACACGTTTAGTATAATGCCTTGAGAACGTGTTTCCAACAATGTCTTTCGAGCTGACCAATTCCCCATCAGCGTTCAAGCATCTGATAAATAGTGTTGGCCTTATCTGGATTCATTTGTCATAGTGTTCATTGATGATATTCTGGTGTACCTCGTGTACTCAGGAGGAGCACGTGTAGCATTTGCAGGTTATATTGCATATGTTGAGGCAGAAGAAGTTTTATGCAAAGTTCTCCAACTGTGAGTTTTGGCTCAGGTCAGTGGCTTTCTTGGGACACGCGGTTTCCTATGAGGGGATTCAGGTTGACCCCAAAAATATAGAGGCGGTGAAAAGTTGGCCTAGACCGTCCTCAGCCATAGAGATTCGTAGTTTCCTTGGGTTGGCAAGCTATTATCACCGGTTTGTTCAGGTTTTTTCCTCTATTGCATCGCCCTTAACCAAGTTGACTCGGAAGGGTGTTTCATTTGTATAGTCGGACGAGTGTGAGGAGAGCTTCAAGAAGCTCAAGACAGCTTTGATCACAGCTCTAGTTTTGGTTTGCCGTCAGTTTCAGGATTTTATACGATATATTACGATGCTTCGCAAGTTGGGATTGGTTGTGTATTGATGTAGGAGGGTAGAGTTATCACTTATGTTTCCTGTCAGTTGAAGACCCATGAGCAGAACTACCCCGTTCATGATTTGGAGCTAGCTGCTACTATTCATGCATTGATGATTTGAAGGCATTACCTATATGTTGTATCTTGTGAGGTATTCATTGATCCTCGTAGTCTTCAGCATTTGTTCAAGCAAAAGGATCTTAATTTGAGGCAGCAGAGGTGTCTAGAATTACTTAAGGACTATGATATCACCATCCTATATCACCCGGGGAAGGCCAATATAGTGGTCGATGCTTTGAGCTGAAAGGTGGTGAGTGTGGGGATCTTGGCATACATTCCAATTGAGGAGAGGCCATTTGCAGCTGATGTTCAAGCCTTAGCCAATCGTTTGTGAGACTAGATATTTCAGAGCCTAGTCATGTATTGGCTTGTGTGGTTTTTCGGTCTTCTTGTATGACTGCATCAGAGAGTGTCAGTATGAGGATCCGCATTTGCTTGTCCTTATGGACAATTTTCAGCATGATGATGCTAGGGAAATGACCATTGGAGATGATGGCATGTCGAGGATGTAGGGAAGGAATTTCATGCCCAATGTGTATGGGCTTCGGGAGTTGATATTGGAGGAGGCCCATAGCTCACGGTATTCCATCCATCCCAGTGCCACGAAGATGTATCATGATCTTAGATAGCACTATTGGTGGCAGATGATAAAGAGAGATATTATAGAGTATGTAAACCGGTATCTTAATTGTCAGTAGATGAAATATGAGCATCATAGACCGGGTGGCTTGCATCAGTAGATGGTTATTCCCGAGTGGAAGTGGGAGAGGGTCACTATGGATTTTGTTACCGGACTCCCACAGACTTTGAAGAAATTCGATGCTATTTGGGTGAGTGTAGACAGGCTGACGAAGTCCACACACTTCATTCCTTTTTGTACTACTTACTCTTCAGAGCGGCTGGCAGAGTTATATATTCGGGAGATTATTCGGTTTCATGGTGTCTTAGTTTCCATCATATCAGATCGGGGCACTCAGGTTACTCTCAATTTTGGCAGACGGTTCAACGAGAGTTGGGTACTCAAGTATAGTTGAGCACAACCTTTTGAGTTGGGTACTCAAGTATAGTTGAGCACAACCTTTCACCCTCAGACAGATGGGCAGTCCGAGCGCACCATTCAGATATTAGAGGATATGTTACGCGCCTGTGTTATTGATTTTGGAGGGTCATTGGATCAGTTTCTACCGCTTGCAAAGTTTGCCTACACCAACGGCTATCAGTCCAGCATTCAGATGTACCGTATAAGGCCTTGTATGGGAGAAGATGTAGATCTCCAGTTGGTTGGTTCGAGCCTGGTGAGGCTAGATTGTTGGGGATAGATTTGGTTCAGGATGTATTGGAGAAGGTGAATATCATTTAGGAGAGACTCCATACGGTGTAGTCAAGGGAAAAGAGTTATGCGAACAGCAAGGTAAGAGATGTGTCCTATATGATTGGTGATAAGGTCTTGCTAAAGGTTTCACCCACAAAGGGTGTTATGAGATTTAGAAAGAAAGGAAAATTGAGTTCGCAGTTCATTGGGCCTTTTGAGGTACTTAGGACGATTAGGGAAGTGCTTATAAGCTTGCCTTGCCACCCAGCTTGTCAAGCATGCATCCAGTTTTTCATGTTTCTATGCTTTAAAAGTATGTTGGAGACCCGTCCCATGTTTTGGATTTCAGTACAGTTCAGTTGGAGGGTGATTTGACTTATGAGGTAGAGCCATCAGCCATTCTGGATCGTCAGGTTTGGAAGTTAAGGTCAAAGGATGTTGCTTCAGTGAAGGTGCAGTGGAGAGGTCGGCTCGTGGAGGAGGCTACCTGGGAGATCGAGCGGGAGATGCGGAGTAGATACCCTCACCTATTAGAGGCTTCAGGTATCTTTCTTGACTCGCTCGAGGATGAGCGTTTGTTTAAGTTGGGGAGGATATGACGATCCGATCCATCCTCACGTGATTTACCACCCCATTTCCCCTATGTTTCTGCTTCTTTATGCTTCATTATGAGTGTCTTGTGTGAACGAGTTGATTTGGATTGATTTTAGAAGGAAATGAGACGCTTAGTCTCTTTAAGGAGGACTTGCTTTAGAAAAATTAACCGGGCATTGACTTAGGTGTTAGGAGGTTCAGATATGGATTTCGATGATTTGATTAGCTTCAGGGAATTATTTGTGACTTAGGAGTGTGATCGGAAGTAATTTTGGAGGTCCGGTGTAGAATTAGGCTTGAATTGGCGAAGTTAATATTTTGGCGAATTCCGGTTGATAGGTGAGATTTTGATCCAAGGTTGAAATGGAATTCTGAGAGTTGATGTAGCTTACTTAGGTGATTCTGATGCGCGTGCAAAATTTCAGGTCATTCATAGGTGTTTTTGTTGGGGTTTTTATCAAAAGCATGTTTCGGAAGTTTTAGAAGAACTTAGGCTTGAATCCGATGTAATTTGATGGTTTTATTGTTGTTTGTTTTTGTTTCTCCCTTTCCTTCACTGAGCCGAGGGTCGATTGGAAACAGCCTCTCTGCCCTTTCGGGTAGGGGTAAGGCTCGTCTACATATTACCCTCTCCAGACCCCACTTTGTGGGACTATACTTGGTAGTTGTTGTTGTTTATTGTTGTTTGATGTGTTTTTATGATTGGAACAAGTTTGACTGATGTTTTAGGATGTGTTGGTGCTTTTGGTTGCAGTCCTGGGGGCCTCAGGGTGATTTTGGATGGCTAACGAGGAGATTTGGACTATGGAAAGTTGCATAAAAAGGCATAAGTTGTTGCAGAGCATTTTGCTCTATGCGATTGCAGAAGGAGTGTTACGATCACATATGATGATTTTGAGGGGTCTGTATGATATCGTACTGTGTTAAATTTAGGGCTGGAAATTTTGTGCATTACGATCACAAGCCTGGGTGTGGTTGCATAAAGAATAAAGGGACCTGGGCAGAAGGGTTTTAAAACATTTTTTTCCGTGAGGTTAAGTCATTTTCCACCATTATTGAGCATCCTTAAGAGATTTTGGACGGGAATTGAAGAGATTTTTGATGGGAATTGATTGGAGGTGAGTTCTATGAACTAAATACATGATTTAATTGTAAGATCAACCTAGAAATTCATGAATACTTAGCAAAAAGGGGAAGAACTAGTGCTTGAAATTTGATATTTCAAATTGGGATTTGAGGGGTCATTTAGACTCCGATTTTGGTGTTCTTTATATGTATAGACTCATGGCGAGATAAAGAACCTGTTGGTGTAAGAATTTATGGGTTTTGAGAAGTGGTCTTAGGGCTCGAGTTTTGCTAATTTAGAGATTTTTGTTGTTTTTGATTAGGTTTTGTTCCATTTGCATATTGTGACGTATTCGTTGTGGTTTTGGTCAGACTCGACGTGCGAGGAAATTGATTTGAGAGGCAAGGGCATAGAGAGCTAGGATGTTTGCCAGTTTGAGGTGAGTAATAGATGTAAATGATATTCTGAAGGTTTGAAACCCCGGATTTTCACATCGTAGTGTCATATTGAGGTGACTTGCACACCGGATAGCGAGCATGGGGTAGAGCACCGTTGGGGATTGTAACTTGGTCCGTCCCAATAGTTGAATATATTGCATATTTGACTGCAATTTATTGGTTATCACTGTAATTTGAGCTGATTGCCACATTTGGGCTTCGTGCCAACTGATTGAATCCTTCAGGGATTGCTACTACTGAATTCTTACCATCTTTACAAATTATTGAACTCGGTCCTAATATTTAATTTTGTCTTGCAAACTCAGCCACCTTTTTCCCAAACTTGAAACTTAATTAATATTTTTAATGAAGTTTTGGTTGATTATTTCTATATTATTGTGCCCGAGGGGCTTATGTGATTTTGGACTGAGTATTGGATCGAGCTGCGCGCCATAGCGGTATTATATTGATATTTATATGAGGCCGAGGGCCTAGTTGATGCCACGAGATGTCTTATATTGTGATTGAGCCGTAAGGGCCCCTCCTGGAGTCTGCACACTCCCAGTAAGCATCGTCGATGATAAATGAATGGAACGGGTTGCACGCTGCAACGAGTATTAGAAAGTACCGGATTATGTGTTGCATTTCATATTTGACTGTTATTTACTTACTTATCTGTTATAGTATTTCCTTAATTGTTTTTATTGGTTTACAGACTTTATACTACTTGGTTTACATTGCTGCATTTATAGAATTACTTTATGCCTACTCAGAATTTCTTATTCTCAGTCTTTATTTATGTTTATTACTCAGTCGATCGGTGTACTCACATTACTCCCTTCACCTTGTGCACAGATACAGTGCATCTGAAGTTGAGTGAGGACTTCTCTACCGAGCAGCTTATCCGGGAGTATCAAAGTAGTTGCATGACGTCCACAGTCCTAATTTTCCCTTCTATCTTATTGATTTATTACCATATTTCTTTAGAACGATATGTAGTAGGTTGATACTCATGTATTAGAGGCCCAGATTTGTGACACCGGATTCTGGTTGTGTAGTAAGATTGGTATTTGGGATTTCCGCATGTTTTAACTCTATTTCAGAATTTCAGTATGATGACTTAGTAGTTTACCTATGTTAATTAATTCATGAACTGTATAAAGATGGTTGAGGTAATTAGATTGGTCGGGCTTTCCTAGCAGTGTGTTGGGCGCCATCACGACCAGGGTTGGGGTCGTGACATATTGTGATTTCCAAGCTGCAATAGCCATTGCTAAAAATAATCATTTAATGGGAAGATTAGACATATCCGATTGAGACATAATGTGATAAAGCAGCTAGTAAAAGATCAAATTATTTTCATAGATTATGTGAAGTCAGAAGTGAATTTGGCCGATCCTTTGACTAAATCTCTGGGAAAAATTTAATATCTGAAATATCGAGGAAATAAGACTATTTCCAATTTGAGTTATATCAACACTTATGGTACCTATGTGATTGGAGATCTCATGAAGTAAGTTCATATGGGTAATAACAAATCATTAGTTGATCAAATGTGTACTATTAAATTATATCCCTTCCTATAGTGTGTGTGTATATAGTTCAAGACTGCAAGAAATGGGAAGATGAGTTATTAAACTCTTAACCTAATCCACAGCCTGATTTTAGGTGGTGTATTGCGCTGCAGAATACACTTGATGGATGGACTATGAGTGTGGTGTGGGATCGCTCCTACGAAATTTATAGCAAAAAAATTCTAGAGCACTCAAGAAATTCAGGCTCGCGCATAGCCTTTTAGCAAAAACTGTGAAAAACAACAACGTGTGTGTGGGTATAATGTGATACATAAGGCACTAGACTTACAAAAGAATTCTTGGTTCATAGAAGTTCTAAACTTCACCAATTTTTCTGTAAGTTTAATCTTATATTATCTAGGTCTAGTTCATAGTCCAAGAGATACCAGATTCGACGCATTATGCTCATATGTGAAACCCAGCAAATTATTATTATTATTATTATTATTATTATTATTATTATTATTATTGTTATTATTATTATTATTATATTCTTTTTGAGATATATGGGGAATTGATAGAATATACTTTTTGATATCTCAAGAAAAATTCTAAAATTATATCTAGGTTCATTTTCTTACTATTATATTAATATGTCATTATTGTAATAATTATTTTAAAAATATTTGTAACAGAAAATTAGTTAACTTTGAATTCAATTTGGGATAATATAATTTAAAAATTGAATACTCATTAGCATTGATATGTACGTTATTGAAAAGTCAATAATGTTTGTATTGAAAAATCAATGCCTAATCTTAATGGCTTCAATACTTAACATATAGTTTTTTGAACGTTTTTATGGTTTATGTTTTGCTTGAACAACCTCTAACATTAAAAGAAAACACAGAGCGAAGCTCCTCCCACTCTTTAATCCTATTGTACTTCTTCATCAAACTTTATCCGGTATGACTACGATGTTAAACCATCTTTTGCCACCAAAACCATCAAATAAAAATCTTACTTCCCAAAAGAAGAACTACAAACTTTCAAAGAAAAGTTAATAGAAGGCATGCAATAGTCCATGACTCTTACTGTATGGACACCACAACAAAGATCCAAGACACAGCAGGTCAGCAAACTCATCAAATACTGATAGAGGAAAACACAATCCAACTCTCGGAGGAAGACCAAGCTAGGATTATCAACCCTGAAAATTATCACTCATTATTAAACTCATTGGCAAGAGAATTCAACATCACATCTTAAAAAGGAAAGTCCAGGATGTGTGGAGGATCCCAGAAAACTTCCCCTTGATCGATTTGAGAGCAGACTGCTACATATCTGAATTTAATTGTCAAGATCACTTGGTTAAAGTTTTAAGTTCTAGACCATGGTTCATTTTTGGCCATTACCTCTCCATCCAAAGATGGAAACCTGACTTTGTGGCAACGGAAGTTAAAAACTCATTCGCTGCTATATGGATTCACCTCCCACTGAATTTTATGATGAGATAGCCTTGGCAAAGATTGATAATGTCATTGTTAAATTATTGAAAGTTGATGCGTGCACTTTCTCCACTATAAGGGGTCGCTATGCAAGACTATGCATTGAGCTCCCTTTAGAAGTTATGATCACCCCCTTCATAAAAATACCTCCATAATCAAACCATCCAATATGAAGGCGAAAACACCCTGTGCAAACAATGTGGAAGACTAGGCCATGTGGCTTCAAAATATCGTTTAACAAAAATACCTCATACACTACATACCGCAAACATTTTGATAGAAAACCTTACTGCCATGCCTGAGTAGAAGAGAAATAACAACTCAATCAATGAAGCAACATGACAAAGTGTAAAGTTTCCAAAAAAGAAAAGGACCAATGGAAGAGTCACTTGAAGATATCAAACCCAGGTACCCAAGCAAATTCAATTCATCCAATATCAGGTAAGTTCTCTTTTTCCACCCAATCAATAAAATGTATTCCTGTTAACACTCAACCAATAAATGGCAACATGCCTACTTCTAATGATTACCATTATGATCAACAACCCCCACGGTGGATTGCAACAACAAGTTCTCCACTTTGATAAATTCGACCACTGAATTAATCAACAATAAAATATTAATAAAAACTCTACTATTTCCTCTATGCTAGTCAATGCTTCCAACGTGGCTTCACCCGACTCCCCTACTGAATACGTGGCTTACATGGAATTTTCCAACAAAAATAACATGCAATCTACTATCTCTCTACTAATCAAATGGTTATTGATAACTATACTCCAACCTCAAAAATTATCCAAAATCAATCAAGTAATCTCTCTAATAATCTAACTAATAATACATGTCCAACTACAAACTTAACCACTAATCACTGCATGGCTTCAATAAGGACCCCAAAACACTTTTCCCACATGTCCCCACCCAAAAGCCAAATGGCCAATGGAACCTCCAACGTGCCAACCCCTTCCGATAACCAAAATCTCCATAAAATCAATTCCTTTGCATGCAAAGAAAACATGCAAATAGACCATATCATTGGCACCCTAGATAGCCATAATACTACTGGAAGCCTATCAGTTTCTACAGTGAAACACGCCACCACAAGTATAAACAACTCCCTAAAAAATCAAAATGCCAAGCTCCCAATATCTCAAAAAAAGAATATAGCCTAGTCCAAATTCTCAGATACCAAAGAGCACACACCATGACAAACTCACCCCCAAATGAGAACAACCATTAAGGGAACCAAATAGTGTTCTTCATTCAACCACCACTCCCTCAAAATCATTAACCCCTCTCGTGGATAGAACAAGCTCTAATGGGGCATGTAATATCATTCAACATGATACTAGATGGTCAAGACACTGTGATAATCCTCCAAACTTCTCACTTCCTAGCATAGTTGGTCAGCGAGGGAATGCACATGGCCACGAACAACTATTACAACCATGTTTAGTTGAACAGTATCCTTCATTCATTGGCTCCAAACCTGAATGCCCAGCAAACACAAGCCATGTGAAATTAGTGGAACTTCTCCCACCATTTCAACCCTCTCAATCCCAGAACATGAACCTGGATCTTCTATTCTTTCCTCCAGGAAAGATCCAAAACTTGAATCTAGTCGTCATACCATGGGCAACAGCCCCTCACTTTCAATAGAACCAAGCCCAACCAGCTCCTCTACCAAACAATCTACCACCACAGTAAATGAATCTCGATGTTCAAGAACAAGTAGAGCCCAAAGCAGAAAATGTAGAAGAAATCAATCTACTAGGGTCAGAACAAATAATAGAATTCTCAAATCTAAGCGACGTAAAAGGTTATCTCCTCAGCAAGATGCAAGAGAAGAGATATGTGCTCAACTGCCCAACCCCTTGTACAAGTTCTCAATGGACCTACAACCTCCCCAAGATCCCACGATTGGAAGCCATGCAATGATATTAGTCCCTTATTGAGGAGGAACCTACTGCTCCAGGCCAGAATGGAGATCAATCCAAACAACAACCAAGTTCCAATGATGTATAGACCTACTAGTATCATCATCTAGAACATTCGTGGGGGAAATAATAAATAGAATTGCATTAACTTTAGGGATATGGTGGATACTCACAAACCATGCATGGTTACTTTGTTAGAAACTCGCATGAAAAACCATGCAACCTTGCTTAATGATTTTCTTTTTACAAATATGGTTGAGGTTCTAGCAGAGGGTCAAGCGGGGGGCATAGTTATTCTGTGGGATGCAAATATAGTCAAGGTCCATTAGAAGGAATTAGAAAATCTATGCAAATATTGAGATAACTCCCTTTAATTTGTTTGGTTATGTTCTTCAATTTATGCAAGTACTACTGTAGATAATAGACGTAGTCTTTGAATTTTTTTTGAAAATATCCATGCAAGCAACTTCAGGCCTTGGTTGCTCGGTGGAGATTTTAATGATATTTTTTTTGCGCGTGACAAAATTGGAGGAAGTCTATAAATCGTAGGAGCTGCAACACTGCGTGGGATAGTATCAATAGTTGCAACCTATTAGACCTAGGTTATAAGGGCAGTAAGTTTACTTGGACCAACAATAGGAAAAATTCTAGAGGCCTTATAATGGAAAGATTCGATAGAGTCTTTATATATAAGGATTGGCTAAATTTATTTCCTAAGGCTATAGTCACTAACCTGCCTAGAACTTACTCTGACCAAAGCCCTTTACTTGTCACTTTAATCCTATTAATATAAATTTCTCAAATAAGTCTATTAGACTATAAACTATTTGGTATAGATATCCGAACTTTGTCAACGTAGTTAAAAATATTTGGTCCAACAAAACTTTCCTGAAGGCCAATTGTGCTTTAGAGACATGGTAGTAGACTGGAAAAATGAAACTTTTGGAAATATTTTCAAAAAGAAAAAAAACTGCTAGCCCGGCTTAATGGTATTCAATCCTCCCCTGCCTATCATAATATTTCTTTCCTTCAAGATCTTGAATCTAAGCTTCAGTTAGAGTTTAATAATATCTTAAAGATGGAACATGACTTTTGAAAACTTAGATCAAGGATCTCTTGGTTGAACGAGGGTGATGCATATACCAAGTTTTACCATATTATGGCTACAAATCGTCAATGTCGTAATGCCATAATATTCTTAGAGATTCCAATGGTAATTGGATAAATGATCCTCCTTCAATTCTAAAACATACCAAGATTTCTTTATGGAAGCTTTCACCACCTCAAAAACTTCCTCACATTAGAAAGACACCTTAGGTGACCCCCAAATCAAAAATTCTTTGATCTTGTCAGTCTTGACATGGCTCTAACTAAGGAGGAAATCACTAATGATGTTTTCTCTTTTAAACCTTTTAAGGCTCCACGACTAGACGGAATCAACTCTTTTTTATCAAAAATACTGGAATATCATTCATAACTTGGTGGAATCTTTTTGTTATAAGGTCTTCAAAACCCAAAGTATGCCTAGCAAAATAAATGAGACCCGTATATGCCTTATCTCTAAATTTGAGAATCCTAACAACCTAAAAAATTTTAGGCCAATTGGTCTTTGCAATACTGCTTACAAAATTATTACGAAGATTATTGCAAAAGGATTAAACCTCTCCTACCCTACTTTATTATCCCCCTTCAATCTAGTTTCATTAAAAATAGAAGAGCATGTGATAATGTGATTATTGTGCAAGAAATTTTGAAAATCTTCGGAGATACAAGAAATAGACCCTTGATATGCTTATCAAAATTGACATGAAAAAAACTTTTGATGGGATAGAATGATCATTTATCAAGAGAGCTTTAAAGTTCTTCAATTTCCCTCCCAAGATTAGCAAACTTATTATGCATTGCATTACTATTAGTACTATGAGTGTCCTAGTTAATGGAGAAACTACTTCAGTTTTCAGTCCTAGTAAGAGTATCCGCCAAGGAGATCCCATATCCCCCTACATTTTGATCATATGCATAGAACTGCTTTAAAAACTCATCAATTATCAAACTGATATTCTAAATTGGAATCCTATTAAAATCTCTCAGAAAAGCCCTTATTTTTTTCATATTTTATTTGAAAATGATATAACTCTAATGGGAAGGGCTAATAAAAAGACTAGCCACTGTATTAACAATATCATAGATTTTTTCTGCTCCCAATCAGAACTTTCTTTAAACTACTCTGAATCCAAAATCATCCTTACTAAATATTCCCCTCTCGAAACAAATACCATCATGGCAAACCCCTTTGGAATGAAAGTTACCCATGAATTTGGCAACTACTCAGACTTTTCAATTTTAAACCATAGTCCAAGACCAAAAGACTTCCAATTTCTTATTGATAAACTCCATAGAAAAATGTCTCACTAGAAATGCTCTTTTCTAAATATAGTAGGTCGTGCAACCCTTACTGCTAGTACTCTTAACTTCATCCCCACTTACTCTATGCAATACACTTACCTTCCAAAAAAATTACTAAACAAATCGACAAAGTCCCACGTGATTTTATTTGGGGAAGCACAAACATAAATTGAAATATAGTCACCAAGAGTAAAAAAGAAGGAGTCTTTGGTAGCCAAAAAGCCTCCTCTAAAAATATAGTTCTCCTATCTAGCCTTTCGTGGAGGCTTTTACAAAATTCAACTTCTGTTTGGGCCAAATTAATCTCCTACAAATATAATAATAAAAAATTCATTCACACCTCATCCTTTATTTGGAAATCTATCTTAAAAAGATGGAACATTTGGTCTTTAAACTGAATGCATGACACAAGCTCTCTTAGAAAAAATCTATGTGGCCCTATTGATTAAAAAGACCTAAATATTTCCATTAAAGATATTATTATTAGTGGAAGTTGGTACCTCTCTAACATTTCCTTTGAACTGCCTCATTCCCTCTTAAAAAATATTTTGGCCACACCTTTACCAAATAATTTCACTAAAAAGAATGTTATAACTTGGAATGTTACATCTAGTGGCTCATTCACAACCAAATCTTGTTACTCCCTCATTAACCCTTTTACTCCTCACAAATTGGATTTTGAATGGATTTGGGATCTCAAATGCCCAAACAAAATCAAATTCTTTTTTTGAAAATGTATGCACAATCATATTCCTTGCAGAGCATACTTATCAAATATTGACATGAATATCGATAAGACCTGCACAATCTATAGAAAGAACGAGGAAAGTGCTGAATATATTTTTTTCCTGCCTATCAACCATTCATGCTGGAATAATTTAGGAATTTGAGTTTCCTCCACCAAAAATGATGAACACTGGCTTTTGAGATTAAGGTCTTTATTTACTCAGTCAATCATTTTCAGTAATAACTGAAAAACTATTTTCCCCCATTTGGAACATTTAGAAAAATAGAAATAATAACAACCTAAGCAACCTTAGTAATAGTGTAGCTCACACGCAAATCCTTCACCAAGCACGGAAATACAACTTCTTCACAGAGATAAATCCTTTTAAATAAAAATATTTTCAAATCAAGATCACTTGGATTGAACCCCCACAAGTAAAATCAAGCTTAATATTGATACTATTACTTTCTCCAAGACTACTTTGGAAGCAGGCTAGGTGGAGTTTCCAAAAAAAGAATGGTGATTGGATCTTTGGCTACCACAAATCAACTTATGTATCCTCAGTCATGCATTGTGAATTAATGGCCCTACATGAAGGACTGAAAATTGCAAAACATCTTGATCTCTATAACATCTAAGTCGAGACTGACTCAACGAACATCATATCATGTCTTAATAAAAATAACCCTAACTTTTCAAATCTTATTTTTGAATGCAAATTTTTAATGCACCAGTTGAAACACCCAATCCTTAAGCATAATTTCAGAGAAAGCAAAATTATAGCGCACTTTTTGGCAAAGGAAAGAGTGAAAAATTTCAAAAATGCTAAATGTGCTCATCATGCTCATCCACCTTCTTTTGTTGAAGATTAATTGCTAAAGGACAAGCATGATTCTAGTATTAAGTTTAAATATATTATTTCCAGTGTGTGTGAAAAACTAATCAAGTTTGGTAATAAAAATATCCTACGAGGCTATGTAAGACCTATGTAATGTTTTATTGGTAATATATTATCGTCGTTTATGTTTCAAAAAAAAAAAGAACAACCTTTAACATGGATCAGAGAGTTTACTTCTAATATATATATATACCTCTTCATCTTCATAATAGAAAAGTAGTGAAATTAGTAAAATAAATTCTTCTTCTTTCTTTTGTGTTGGATTTTCTTCTTATAAATTTTTGTTGTTTTCGCTTCTAGTTATATTAATAGAATTTGTAGAATCCTGGGGGATAAACCTAATATTATTCATTTCGATATAGGCGCAATATCCTTAAGAATAATGTCTTTAACACGCCTCAAGTTAAACTTTTTTCTTCATAATCATCCAATTTTTAATAGCATATGCATGTTCTTTTAACAATTCTAGAAAGAAAAAAAGAGGGTAACAAACTAAGGAACATAAACTAAATTCGAAATTTTGAAACAATTGGAGCATAAAATAATTGAATTAACTTGTGAAAGATCCATTGGCTTAAAATAACACTGAAGCAAATACTGAAAAATAATAAATCGTATGACTTATACCGATCCAATAAATACATATTGTATATTTGTTAAACATTTTTTCACTTAATTATAATTAATGCAAATTCTAATCTAAAATCACTTAATTATGGTAAACTATTATAATATTGCGTAAATATGAGTGTGATTAAGGGTGTGTTTGGTATGACGGAAAATATTTTTCGAAAAATATTTTTCAACTTTTCATAGTTGATTGGCTTAAATATTTTGGAAAACATTTTTCATATCAATTCATTTTCCTCCAATTGGAAGAAAATGTTTTCCTTATCAAAAGAAGGGAAAACATTTTCCAAAGCTCCTTCTCAACCTTCTTAATCCTTACTAACCCATCCCAGCCCCTCTCCAAAAAAGGATTTTTTTTTTAAATTTTAGTTTTTCTATTACCACCCACTTTATTACCCCTCCATCGCCCCCCCCCCCCCCAAAATATTTTTTTACCTTAATTTTTTTTTTTGCAATTTTAAATATTTATTTTTTTATTTTTCTGCATCACCCACCACCCAGTCCAACCCTCCAACTGCCTCCCCCCACCCTCCTAACACAAAAAATAATTTTATCTTTTTTTTATAATTTAAATTTATGTTTTTTTTCGTTTTACTGCATCCAGCGCTATCCCCCCTCCCCCTCCCCTGAAAAAAAATTTTAATATATATTTTTCAGTTTTAATTTTATTATTTATCGATTTGAAGGCTTAAAATTTTACAAGTTCCAAAATTATGAGTGCGGAGGTTTATGTGTTTGGAAATTTACGAGTTCGGAATTTCGCAATTTTGAAAGTTTATCGGTACGAAAGTTTACGAAATTTGTGGGTCCGAAAGGTTGTTGATTTGAAAGTTTATGTTTATTATATCTATAATATTTATGAATACTTTTTAGAAGTCATTTTTCCTAATTTACGTATCAAATACCGAAAAATGAATAAAATTACTACTTATTTTCCAAAAAAATATTTTATTGAAAATTATTTTCCACAAAAAATATTTTCTGTTATACTAAATACACCCAAATTCTTTTCCTTTTTCCATCCTTTGGTGGCTTTGCCACATAAAAGAAAACATGGCGACAATGTTAAGTGAGAATAGTTATGAATACTTAGAATTGATCAAAATCTTCATAATATGCATGATTTTATAAAACTAAACGTAATGGAGTGAATACTAAGTCAAATTATAAAGTGGAAAAAATACGTTGAGTTAATGGAGCGAATTTTAAGTTAAATTATGGTTCAATTTTTAACTTACTAAAACTTGATGAAATTGCGGACTTTAAAATTAATATAAGAATTTCAGCCACAAACGTTCATCTTTTACAATATTTATCATTTCATCCTATTTAAATACACGTCATAGTACTATTTAGATAAAAAGTTCAAATATTGTTATATTATTTCAACTTTGATCAAAATCCTTTAAAATTCCTCATTTATTTCTCTTTAAAGTCGATATCGTAATAAACGAGTTCTTTTGGGTATTATATATATATATATATATATATATATATATATATATATATATATATATATATATATGTTCCGTATACATATCGCATAATTCCCAAAAGATTATTTTGAAATAAAATCTCACTCGTAATTATTGATCGATTGAAGTCGTTATTAATTTTTGGCATTTAGAAAAAACAGTAATTTATTACGTATTTTTCATATTTCTTTATTAGTTCAAATTAGTGTAAAAAATAAATAATATTCTAATTTAATAATTTTGTGATTAAAACTACTTCAAAATATTTCCTTTAAGAGGTGTACTAAACTGTTAAAAAAATAAGTAAATAAATTGGATCTGAGCTGGTAATAATTACGTAAGTACTACTACATTTGTGCTAAATTTTCTGCAATCCGACTGCAGTCCTTGTTTTTACGCAAGCGGACAAATTTAAAGGAGTAGTAATTATTTTTCTTTCAAAAAATAGTAACTGCGCCTTTCAAAACTTACTCTTTGGACGAGACAAATGCACAAATCGCGTAAAAATAATTACTGCTGTCTGCTGAGGTGAAATTCAAATTTACACTCCAGCCTATATTATGTTGCTGATATGGCAAAAGTACACCTCTCTTTCTGACATGTCATGTGTTCATTGGTTGATTTTTCCTACGTGTCGTTTTATTTTCGTCATAAATACGGCAAATCTACCCGTCCTTATCAAGTCCAAGTACAGTCAGTTTTCAGCTCAACCAAATCACAAAAGCCTATTTGGCATTTAAAGTAATTTAAATTTTAACCGAAATGGAGATGTATTTTATTCCTTACTGCCCTTACCTAAACAACTACTATGATATTTAAAGCAATTTTACAAAAGAAAAAATTTATTCACTTATTATGTGAGCAGAAAGTAAGAGTTAGAACCGTAAAAATAGTCTTTTATAAAAATATGACAAACTCCTGTGACAGCGGGAACAAATAATTATATTTTCTTAATTACCATAAAGTTTTTAGTGATTTTAACAAAATGGAGGTGTATTAATTTTGGACCTTTACTGCATATACCGGCCAAACTACCATGGCATTGAAGGTAATTTTAGTAAATAAGGAGGTGGATTTTACACCCCAGATCCCCTCTTTTACCCCCTAACCCAATTCGGATTTAAAGTTTTAAACATCACACATACATCACGATACTTGTGTATATTCATTGTCTGATCGGATCCGCCGTCAACCTCCGGTTACCGCCTCTGCACTCTCGCTCAGTATACAAGTAGAATTTTCTCATTAAAAAAATCGGAATTTTCATGATTTTCTAAGTAATTTTCTATAAGATCGATAAACTTCTCTTCCCTTTCTCCGCTTCCGGTCGATCCATTCAGCTTGATCATTCAGGTATCGTAATTTTCTATGCTTTTGCATGTGCTTATCAATTGAATTGAGCTGCTTTTCTTTTAACCTTTTTTTTGTAATTATAGTGATCCATGCATTTGCAGATCTCCGTATTATTATGTGCAGTTTATTGTTTAGTAATTAGTATACATGCATTTGTTGTTTTTGTTGCATAACTGTAGATTTGAAGATTCCATGGAATCTCACTTTGTGTGTGTGTGTGTGCATGTATTTGTGCTGTATTGGAATCTATCCACACAGGCAATTACTTTTTCCATGTACACGTCACATTTTTATAGAGTATGAGTAGAGCGTGTATTGGTTAGGTCTGATTCAATGATTCAGTTTAAATCAATATTTTCCTTCACACAGTTATCAATTTTAAGGTTCATAATGCGAAGTCAAGGCATACATAAAACTCAATAATTATTCAATTCAGAAATCCAAGCCTCAAGCTGCAATTGTTGTTTGTTGCAAAATAAAGCGTGCCTTACCACTAAATTAATGAAGCTTACTAGACACAATTATGTAGTTTAGAAAATTTTACCATAAATTAAACATAATCAACAAATTCTTAATGAGTATTGTCTGCTTTTACAATGTCTTGGGCTTGGGATATGCATTCATCTTAACTACTAAGTGCCTCTTTTAAGCAGCTACTTTTGTCCGTGCATATCTTAAATCATGCTTTTCACAAGTTCGGTACGCTAGAGGGTGACGAAGGAACACTAGTTCTATTGGCTCTAAGCCCGCTTAAGTCCTTTGTTTTGGGTTATTTGTCTATTTACTAATTGCGAACATATTTTGCTTGAGGATTTTTTGCGGAGATCTATAACTATATATCTTTTTTCCTATTTCCTCTATATCACTTTTCTACCAATTTTCAGTATTCATTCTCTATTCCTCCTGCAAAGGTTTGAGCTATTTGTGCCAAAAGGAAAAGATGTTTCTTTGAATGTGTAACGTCCATTTCAGCATTTTCTTTGCAAAAGTACACATGATTTTTACTTGTTTTGAGTGCATGTATGTTGACGAAGAAAAGGTTTTTTTTGGTTTCAATCAACTGTACGATTTCCAACAATTTTGACTTAATAACAAAAACAAAAAGGAGAAAGAAAAAGAAAAAGATTTTATGTGCTCACAGTTATGCTTCATCACATGAGTGTTGCTGCAGGCGTGTAGCTGTTGTAATGGCAGCTCCAGCTGAAACCATTAGATGGTTGAAGGGAAGAGTGAAAACCGTTCCCTCTGGAGATACTTTGCTGATAATGGGGAGCTCCAAGGCTGAAATTCCCCCTGAAAAAACAATAAATTTAGCGCATCTAAGTGCTCCACGATTGGTATTAATGAATTCTTCATTCTTTGTTGTACCATATCTTCATTGTAATACTTATTTCTATCACTGTTTTCTGCTTTCATTGCTCATTCTGTATTCCCAATTGTAGGCCCGTCGTGGTGGGGTGGATGAGCCATTTGCATGGGAGAGCAAAGAGTTTTTAAGGAAGCTTTGTATTGGAAAGGTGTTTTTCAGTTATTATACCAGCTTTAATATCTTTTATTTTCTTTCAAGACTAATTACATTTGGTTCCATCTGCAGGAAGTCACATTCAGAGTGGAGTACACTGTGCCAGCTATAGGGCGAGAATTTGGTTCTGTTTTTCTCGGTGACAAGAATGTTGCCATGCTGGTTGTTGCTGCAGGCTGGGCCAAGGTTGCATTGCCTTTTATTTTCGTTTCTAATGTATCTTCTTTATATTATGATCTAAAGCTCATGCACGAACTAATTTCGGTGGATTCAGATTAGGGATGGTCAACAGAAAGGTGAAGTTAGCTCAAGTTTACAAGTCTTGCTTGATCTTGAAGAACAAGCAAAGCAACAAGGTCTTGGCCGTTGGAGCAAGGTCCGTTCATTTTATATTCTCATTCTCTTTGATTTCTGTTAAACCATTGGACAAATGCTGCTACCTTCACAAAGTTTCTGGCAAAACTTTATTTTTTCTTTGGAGGAGGGGGATGCCGGGATGGGGTGTGATATGGCTGTACACCGGAGGTTGTCCTTTACTCCTTTCTTGGTGGACAACACGTATAATACGCCTTTTTCTTTGATAAGTCTTATATCTCATTTGCTTTTCTAGCCAGGCAGATGTGTTTTTAGGCTTTCTTTTTCATGATGAGATTTGGAGTATGTAGAATGGCTTCCATTTTGTGGTCTGTTTGTCTGCACTTTAAATTTGGCAACATGTGAGCTCTGTACAGTATCAGTAACTCAATCTAATCCACCGTATACTGAGCTGTGGTGTTAGCTTTTGAGGATCTTTGATGAAATAGTGGGGTCTTCCCCTCTGGAATATATTTGCTTTATATATTCTGACTTGCTATTGTTGCTAAGTAGAATATGCCGCCATGAAAACAATTTTTTAGTGGCCGTCTTGAGTCTTGACCCGCATAAGTTGTAACATTGTGGGTGAACACCGCGTGTACTCCTGTCATTCTGGCCGATACTGGCTGGTGAATCTCTGCCATAGCTTGTTTGTGATTTCATTTTGTTTCTCATATTATGAGTTCATGGAGCTTGGTATGAGTTATTGATTTGCTTCTCTCTAGGTATACTACCTTTTATCTTTTTCCATTGAATCGTATTCTTATGTTAAGTCCACCTAGATATCATTTTCTTATACATTTAAATCTGGCTTACTGCTGGTTTCAGGCACCTGGTGCTTCTGACGCATCGATCAGGAATCTTCCTCCCTCTGCCATGGGTGATCCTAGTAACTTAGATGCGATGGGTCTTTTGGCTTCAAATAAAGGTAAGCCTATGGAAGCAATTGTGGAGCAGGTTCGTGATGGAAGTACACTACGAGTATACTTGCTTCCAGACTTTCAATTCGTCCAAGTTTTCGTTGCGGGAATACAGGTTGATACAGCAGAAATTTATGTTTTCCTTTGATGAGGTTTATCATGCATTTAGCTATTCGGTTTACTTTTTACTTCTGTGAATAGGCACCAACAATGGGAAGAAGAGTTGCAGCAGAAACTGTTGTTAACAATGATATTGCCTCTGATGAACCAAATGGAGAATCATCAAGTGAACCCCGTGCCCTAACATCAGCTCAGAGATTTGCAGCTCCAAAAGCATCTATAGCAGAAGTTGCCCCTGATCCATATGGCAGAGAAGCAAAGCATTTTACTGAAACCCGCGTATTAAGCAGAGATGTGAGATTCAAGTTATTACCGTTAAATTTTGGCTTGTGTATTCAAGGTTGCTCTCTTCTAAGACGGTTTAACTTACAGGTCCGAATTGTCCTTGAGGGTGTTGACAAATATAGCAATCTGATTGGCTCAGTGTATTATCCTGATGGAGAATCAGCAAAGGACCTGGGATTGGAGCTTGTTGAAAATGTATGTTATAAACATTATTGCACTTATTATGTCATAGACTCGGAGTACAAGAGTCTTTTTTTTGTGCGTGTGCACAGGCACACATACTAATATTGGGCACATCTTCTTTTTACCATGATGATTCAACAGCCTTTTTTTCTCCTGCAGTAGTGCTGTCATTTTTCTTCTGATACATTTGCTTTTACCTGTTCTTCTACGCGAATATTCAAGCTATTAGGGAGGTTCTGTAAATGGCTTTTTTTCTTTTTTTTCACCAGTTGGTATTCAACTCTTCTCCAAGGAATGGGAGATTGTTATAGCTCAGATGTCCTTGTCTTGTTGGTTCTCCATTTGATGATATTTTGATTGATTTTATATGCTCAAGAGGAGATTTGGCTATCTCATGTTTATTGCTTAGATGCGTATCCCTAGTTTTCTGTTGGTTCTATAACAGTAAGAGTGATGATTTCTATGTAATTATGACTTGGTGTTCATCATATATAGTCTTCTTTCTGTATTTTGATCAATTTGTCTTTCAGTATTAACATTTTTAGATAGGCCGTTATTCCACATCTACCTCTTGATCAGATAAGTTTGCATTAGTTTGAAGTATCTGCCATATTTTGACACATATTCTTTCTGAAATTGGAAACTTTTATCTTGCAATGCATGAGCACTAGGAATGAACTCCTAAAACAATGGTGAAGTGTCAATCACCATTCATGTAATGATATGTATTAACTGTTTCTTTCTTATTGTCATGTGAATCTCTTTGCACAAGGTATTGTACAGACTTGGTTTTGTTGAGAAAAGAAAAAGTGACTTGGTTCGAGTCATTTATGCTTTCTCACTTCCTTAACTAATATTGATTGTCTACTAGTTGTTCTTTAGAAGAGAAAAGATTAAATTCTGTGGCTCTAGAACTTATAAGGCAACTCCCAAAAATTAAAGTTGACACCTTGCTTGTCTCCCATCAAAGGGATTTGCTAAATATGTTGAGTGGAGTGCAAACATGCTTGAGGATGATGCCAAGAGGCGTTTGAAAAATGCAGAGCTGCAGGCTAAGAAGACTCGCTTGAGGATCTGGACAAACTATGTACCCCCAGCAACAAATTCCAAGGCTATTCATGACCAGAATTTTGCAGGAAAGGTAGATATTATCAGATGGTCATGTAAATAGTCATTTATCTTTCTACTTTTGAAGGTCATATGTATCTGCTTGGATTTCTGTAGGTGGTTGAGGTTGTAAGCGGTGATTGCATTATTGTAGCTGATGATTCTCTGTCATTTGGAGATCCATCAGCTGAGCGAAGAGTCAATCTTTCAAGTATTAGAACACCTAAATTGGGGAATCCTCGTAGAGATGAAAAACCTGCTCCCTATGCTCGGGAAGCAAAGGAATTTTTAAGAAATCGCCTTATTGGAAGACAGGCATGGCTTTATTTTTTTAATATCACTTTCCTATTCTCCTAGGATAGAATCAGAATGAGGAAGATTTACTTATCTTAGCTCCTTTTAGGTCCGTGTTTCAATGGAGTACTCCCGGAAGGTCAGCTTGGCAGATGGACCTGTTCCCTCTGCTAGTGCAGATTCAAGGATCATGGATTTTGGTACTGTTTTCCTTGCGTCCAAGGATGGGGAGGATGTGTCACCTGCTCCATCTGCTGCAGGCAGTCAGCAAGCTGGTGTGAATGTTGCTGAGCTTTTGGTTGGCCGTGGCTTCGCAACAGTAGTTAGACATCGTGACTTCGAAGAACGATCAAACTATTATGATGCCCTTCTGGCTGCTGAATCGCGTGCTATTTCTGGGAAAAAAGGTATGCATTCGCCCAAGGAGCCTCCAGTGATGCACGTAACAGACCTACTAACGGTTAGTATCCTTGTCATATGATCTGGTTCTCTCTTTATGCAGTGACCATGGTAAACATCTAATATTTTTTTTTAATGTCCTTCAGGCCTCTGCAAAGAAATCCAAGGATTTCTTGCCTTTCCTGCAGCGCAACCGGAGGATGCCTGCTGTTGTGGAGTACGTCTTAAGTGGTCATCGGTATAAGCTGTTCATTCCCAGGGAGACTTGCAGTATTGCTTTCTCCTTGTCTGGCGTGAGATGCCCCGGTCGAGAGGAGCCTTACTCCAATGAAGCCATTGCTTTAATGAGGCGAAAAATAATGCAAAGGGACGTTGAGGTAATTTTTCCTTGCAGATTTATAAAGTTAAGGATCCCGCATTGGTGAGGGTATGTGTTGTGTTTCCTTATATGCTCTTGGGTAATTCTCTCTTCATGAGCTAGCTTTAGGGATCAGTTAGGCCTAAGGTCCTCTTTCTTAACTTGGTATCAAAACCAAGCCCATCCCTATTTAGTTTACGCTATGTTATACCTCCATGTTATGATCCATGCTCCAAATATCTAGTTCTCGGTGTTCTTTTCGGGGGCTGAGGGGTGGGGGATACTAGTATCCCATATTGGTTGAGATATGAGTTGTTCTCCTTGTGTGATCTTGACAATCCTTACCTCATGAGCTAAATTTTGGAGTTGAGTTAGGCCTGAGGTCCATTTTCTTATCATATAACTAGTTGCCTTTAAATTTTCTCTTATTTCACATTTCCTACATGTTCTTACCTCAGATTGAGGTAGAAACAGTTGATAGAACTGGAACTTTCTTGGGCACGTTATGGGAATCGAGATCCAATGTGGCAGTGATACTATTAGAGGCTGGATTGGCTAGAATGCAAACTTCCTTTGGTGCTGATAGATTGCAGGATGCTCACCTTCTCATGCAAGCTGAACAGGCAGCCAAAAGGCAGAAACTGAAGGTAAGTGACTAAGACAGTATATACAACACTTATTAGTCCCGCATTCTTGTAATATTAACTTGCAGAAGTGCAGATATGGGAGAATTATGTCGAGGGAGAGGTCGTTTCAAATGGTGCTGTTGCTGAAAGACGTCAAAAAGAAGAGGTGAAGGTAATGTAGTTACATATGGTGCTTCTCAATTATTTGGACATAAGTTACTGCTGTTGAGTTGAAGGTATATGCAGTTTGTGTTTTGATTACATGGCCTTCTGTAATGTTATTCATTTATATTCTCAGGTCACGGTCACTGAAGTTTTGGGAGGGGGAAAATTTTATGTTCAGTCGGTCACAGATCAGAAAGTTGCCACCCTTCGGAGGCAGCTTGCTTCTCTCAACCTTCAGGAAGCTCCTGTAATTGGTTCCTTCAATCCGAAGAAAGGAGATCTTGTTCTTGCTCAATTCAGTGCAGATAATTCGTGGAACCGAGCAATGGTGAAATTCCAACCGTCCTCTTTCTTGTATTATATTTTGATACATGTAGTTTTCCAACGTGAAGGTTCGTAGGTCAGTGATCTCTTTTTCTTATGCTTTGATTTGAATAGGTAGCATCTGTTCACTCGTAGGACCTAGCTTTGCACATCCTAACATGTCTATAGAAAGCAATATTATGGTATAGGAAAGCTACAAAAACTATAGCAGAGACATCTATTGCATGTTATATCGTAGTGGTGTCAAGTGTGAGAGCATGCCTGGTGGAGAGAGAGAGAGACATATATCATATATGTATATATATACACACATATTCATGATGGTTGGGTTATTTCTCTCTGTTGGTTTGGAAATATCACTTTATTTCTCTGAGTTAAAGAGGTGATTTCATGTTTATTCTTCTTGCTTTTCCTACTTATTCCTCTTGCTTGTCATACTTTATTCCTCTTTCTAATTTTGTACTTTTTTTTAAGAGGGGCTTTGGTAAGCAACCCCCACTTCCAACCGAGAGGTTGTGAGTTCGAGTCTCCCCAAGAGCAAAGGTGGGTAGTTCTTGGAGGGAAGGATGCCGGGGGTCTATTTGGGAACAGCCTCTCTACCCCAGGGTAGGGGTAAGGTCTGCGTACATGTTACCATCCCCAGACCCCACTAAGTGGGATTATAATGGGTTGCACTTCTAATTTTGTACTTTAAAATATGGTTAGATTGTAAATGCTCCTCGAGGTGCTGTACAGTCTTCTCACGACAGGTTTGAAGTTTTCTACATCGACTATGGAAACCAAGAAGTGGTTCCTTACAGTCAGTTGCGAGCCCTTGATGCTTCTGTGTCCTCTACTCCTGGTCTTGCTCAGCTGTGCAGTCTTGCATATCTTAAAGTTCCTGGCCTGGAAGACGATTATGGACAAGAGGTTGCTTATCGTCTAAGTGAGCTTGTATTAAGTGCCCCTAAAGAATTTAAGGCCATAATAGAGGAAAGAGACACTTCAGGTGGAAAAGTCAAAGGTCAAGGAACCGGAACAATCTTTTTGGTGACTTTGGTTGATCCAGAAACTGATGTCAGTGTAAATGCTACTTTGTTAAAGGTTTGAATACTTAACCCTTCTCTTCCTTTGAAATTATTGAATTAAATTAATGATGCTTGCCCCCCCCCCCCCAGAAAAAAACAAAAAGAACCCCACTCAAGCACCAATTCACAAAAATTGAAGTTACCCGAGCAACAACTCAGAAAAAATCAAGTTTCATTTGGTAGAACCGTATTTTTGTGAAGGATGACTGATTGGAGTTTCAAAAAGTATTATTTCTTTTTTCCCCTTACGATGGTAGTGTTCGGGCTAGCTTGCGCGCTCCTTGGTTATCCTCCAGGCACCCGTTACCTCACAGCAAAACAGGTACGGGGTAACTCTGGCCACTAAGGCATAAGCAGATGGGAAGAAATTATGTAGTATTTTTTGCCTCTGCTGGGATTTGAATCTAAGACCTCGTGGTGTCCTCCCTCTTCATTGAGCACTATACTACACCCGTGGGTGCCTCAAAGAGTTTTGTTGCTGGGACTTGTTATGAAGTATGTCCAGTGCATTCAATGTTTGACACCATTTCTGTGATGATAATTGATGTAAACTAGGACATCTATCAATAGAAACATATGGCCCTCATTTCAATCACTTTCTTTGCCTGTTTGAGCTTTTCTTTAGCCGTCTAAATAGTCTGTAGCAAGGATTATGTTTGTCTGGGGTTACAGCATGGAGTATTTGTTTACTGACAATGAGCTGTTCAAATATCAGGAAGGACTTGCAAGGTTGGAGAAAAGGAGGAGATTTGAGCCAAAAGATAGACAACTGGCTATGGATGAATTGGAAAAATACCAAAAAGAAGCAAAAGATAAAAGACTTGGAATGTGGGAATACGGAGATGTTGAGTCAGATGATGAGGATTCTGCTCCCTCTGCTAGAAAAGCCGCTGGGAAACGGTGAACGGAACTTTCTCGTAGTAATTTAGATGAGCTCTTTCTGCCAGGAAAAAGTCTACAAACTGCAGACAAGATAATTGCTGTTTACAAAAATAGAGAGGTGGAAAGTCCGGCTGAGCTTTAATGTGTTATTTATACACTTGTAACTTTTAGAAACTGACTTTTGGAAATAGCCTCTCTGCCCTTTCGGTTAGGGGTAAGGCTCGTTTACATATTACCTTCCCCAGACCCCCACTTTGTGGGACTATACTGGCTAGTTGTTGTTTACTTTTGGTAGGCGAGACAAAATTTGTTATCCTTTTATTTATTTTTTAAAATTTGTACTGACTTGTAATAAAGCTGCCTCCCGTTGTCTGTCATGCCTTTGTGGGTGTGATGATTTTGTTGGTCAACTATTTGTATGTTGAAGTCGAGGAATATTGGTCTAGCAACTAGTGTTGCACTTCAGTTATTCTTTTTCTAATTTCTGATGAATTTTCTATGCTTGTATGTCTTGGTTGTCTTCATCATAGGTTTGCGGCGTCAACTACATTGATCTGATCTAAGGGTGTACTGTGGCCTGCCAGGACCGGACCGGGCCCGCGGTCCTGGCGGGCCTCATGGGCTCGTCAACTACATTGATCTGATCTAAGGGTGTATTGTATATTTTGTATATATATATTCTCTTATATATTTTCTTCATTTCTTGTAGTATATATATTTTATGTTATGTATATATTTATTCTCGTATATACTTTCATGTAGTATATATATTGTATATTATGTATATATATTATAACGTATATAGTTATTTTTTTTTTGTACTATATTTATTGTATCTCTTATGTATAACGAATATATATTCTCTTATATATATTGTATCTTATGTATATGTGTTATTACTTATATATTTTCTTGTAGTTTAGGTTGTATGTAATGTATACATATTTTCGTATATATTTTATTGTAGTACATATTTTTTGTGTGTGTGTATATATATATATATATATATTAGCTTATAACTAATTCGAAGTAAACACAAAGAAATATTGAGAAAAGATATTCAAGGATATGTCTTATAATATTTATTACCCAAAATGGCATATCTTTCTTAGACTTCCTTCCCCCAGTGGTATGAGCACAAGAAGGTACTAATACCACCATTAAAAGGAAAAAAAACTAAAAGAAGATGTATCAATGTACAAGTTACATCATAATCTACATTGTATCTCTAACAAATCTCATAAATCCGTCATGATCAAGCTTCGTTTCCACCACCACCAAATTCTCATAAGGCCGATATTTATGAACAATACCTAATCGCTATTTATTTACTCATATACCTAATCGGATTTCTATTACTATTGATATAGGTAGAAGTGGTAATGATTGTGATTATCTAACTGTTACAAATCCTGCATATATATATATATATATATATATATATATATATATATATATATATATATATATAATATACAATATATACTAATTACTATAACACAGTATACTAATTACTAGTACCACCATTGGCACATCTTCATTTAGTTGTTTTCCTTTTAATGGTGGTATTAGTATCTTGTTGTGCTCATTCCATTGGGGGAAGGAAGACTAAGAAAGATGTCATTTTGGATAATAAAAATTATAAGACATATCATTGAATTTTTTTTTTCAATATCTTTTTGTCTTTACTTCGAATTATTTATAAGCTACAATATATATATATATATATATATATATATATATATATATATATATATATATAACATACAATATATAACATACAACGTAAATTACAAGAAAATATATAAGTAATAACATATATACATAAGATACAATATATATACTACATGAAATTATATAAGAGAATATATATATACATAAGATACAATATATACTACAAGAAAATATATAAGGGAATATACATATATACAAAATATACTAATTAGTACAATATACTAATTACTCGTACCTTGTTATGCTCATTCCATTGGGGGAAGGAAGTTAAAAAAGATATGACATTTTGGGTAATAATATATACATAATATACACTATATATACAATATATATACAAAATGTTTTTTTTAAAAATCCGCCAGGCCCAGGACCACTGTGGGCTTAGGCCCGTCATGGGCTGATCTCAACCGCCAGGCACGCCAGTCCCGGCACGCGAAGCCTGAACCGCAGAGCCCGACCCCTTAAGCCCGTTAAGGCCTGGACCCTGCCCAATATACACCCCTAATCTGATCTATTGCAAAAATAGCCTTCAGTGTCGTTTAAATACTGAAATTGCAAATTGAGAAAAGGTTTACGTAGTAGGGTGCTGCCCTCCTTCCACCACCCTCCTTAAAATTATCAAAGAAACAAGGCCTAGAGTGGTCTGAACTTGGCTTTTACGGTTCTCGAAGCGGATCTAGGATTTAAATTTAATGGGTTCAATTTTTAAAATTTACAATAACAAATTTATTATATTATTAAAATTACGAGTTCATAAATCACTATTTATTGAGATTTTAGTAGGTATATATATATATATATATATATATATATATTTCGAAAGTTATGGTCTAAATAAACCCTTCCCCTGACCATGAGCACCAACAAAGAGAAGGGAAAATAAATTAAAATTTTGGTTATAATAAAAATACACTTTAACATCATCAACTAAAGTTTTAAAGACAAGTGATGCTTGTTCAGTTGGTAAAGCATATCCAGCTACGACCGTTAGATTCTGGGGTTCGAGTCACCAAGAAGGGAAAGTGTGAAAGCACTATAGATCCTCCTAATTTAAGAGGGATTTAAAAAAAAAAGAAAAAACTAAAGTTTTAAACTTTGCCCTGAAGACCTTTCATCAAGTACAAGCGGACGTTCTTAATAGTGTGGAACGAGGTAAGAGAGCAATTAATGACACGAGAGGCGTTGTATTTGACTTGTCGGCTGACGGTTAACAATGTTTCAACGTTAGACTCTAAAATATTGTTCCCTCGTTAGGCACGGAGTTTAAAAAGAAAAAAATAAAATTTAAAAATAAAAGCTTTAAAGGTAAGAAGTTTGTGAGGTCATGATATTTGTGTGGCTATTAAAGTTTCTCATTAACGATAATGAGTAAAATTAAAGAGTTTAAAGTTAAATCATTTCCAAATCTAAAAATGTATAATTTGTTTTGAAACGGACTAAAAAAAAAATACCTCATCTATATGAAACGGAAGAAATATTATAACTGTCATAAGTTTAGCACTAAACTAAAACCTAGCGAAGCTTTAAATTTGCCTCTTTGTTACTGTATAGGCCAAAATCTGCCTTAAGAAAATTTAGCGTGAAGCCGTATTAAGCAAAAGATCGGCCAACGTAGGCCAAGAAGCATTAAGGTACTACCGAAGATCCAACCACTGCCGAGGTCGATTGTTGTGTAAACGGATGTAACCGTCATTATTTGAAATAAGAACTTGATAAGAATATTCCATTGGATATTCTCTTCACTTGTACTACTAAGGTTGTTTGAAATATTCTTGTATTAATAGAAAAAGAGATAAGGAGATAAGACATGTAATATTCACTTGGTAAGAGCACTTTTTGAAAAGAAGATTGACTCTCTCTAGCAAAGATGCAAACTTTACCTTTTCATCAAGATTCTTGCTCACATTATTCCATACTTTTCCATTAGATCCGAGAGTAGTTCAATGATTCTAAGATATATCTACCATTCATCATTATCAGAAGGAAGAATCATCCATCTCAGTTATTATTGGTTCCCCACTAACTTTATCTCTCGTCATCTGTGTTATGAAGCTCAAAATTTAGAGATATTATTATTAACTAAGTTTAACCCCTTATTACAAAAAATTTAGTAGTTTAACTGAAAGTCTATATTTTTTGGTCAAACAATTTGGCGCCGTCTGTGGGAATTTCCTAGTTAAATTTTTAGTTTCCTCTAGATCTACAACTAGCACAGATTGCTAATAAAAAAAAGAACAAAATTCCTTTTTCCTTGTATGCAGAGATATGATATTGCAAGTAACAGAGAAGAAAGAACTAGGGTAACATGCGACCTTACAACCAACCTCTTGAAAACCATCAATGAGGTTTCTGAAATAGAATGTGAGGATATAACGGCTAATGCCTCTCCTAGGAGAGGCAAGTCACCTCCTCCTCACGACAGTATCGCAACATCCCGGGGTAAAGGAGATTTTATACCGGTAATGGAAAACACGCCACGAGTAGTAGAAAAGCTCTTCAAGGCTTGGCTAACTGAGTTGCTAACCAGCATCCTCCACAAGCCCGCTTAGGATATAGTAATAGAAAATGCAAGGACCTGTGTTACACCACCAATAGTCGAGCAAAATGGCATGTTTCCTCCTCCAATGAAAGGTATTACTGACAACACTATTAATAGTGTAGGTGATGACACCCTCACAACCATTTTGAAAAATATGGAGGAGATGAGAATGAGAACAACACACTTCGGGACCAAATGAGAGAACACCAAGAGAAGGTTGAGTATATAAAGGGTGCCCCAAAGCTCTTGCCAAAGAGAGATGATAGTCGGTTTGTCGAGCAACCATACAGTGATGAAGCCGCCTCGCATACCATACCAAAGACCTTCAAAATGCAGCCCTACCTGAAAGTATATGATGGTACGATTGACCCCTAGGACTATGTAACTCATTATGTTGCCATGAAAGGCAACGAATTCGCCAAGGAACAAGTTTCTTCCATTTTGTTGAAAAATTTCGACGAGACCCGCACTGGAGGAGCATTAACATGGTATTCTCATCTATCTACATGTTCCATTGAAATATTTAAAGAAATGAACGGCAAGTTCGTAATGCCCAAGGCGGGGCCAAAAAGGCAAAGTCAAGGGTGAACGATATATTCGATATCAAACAATCACTAGAAGAAGGATTGAGGGACTTCCTCACATGATTCAATCGAGTAAGAATGACCTTACCAAACGTATCGGAAGGAATGGTCGTCGTAGCTTTCCAGAACGGGCTAAATAAAAATGGTTCAAGGGCAAACAAAAGTTGTTAAGTCGGCATATAAAGTACCCCCTACCAACTACTTGGGATGAAATACACAATGCCAATTGCACCGTGGTTAGAGCAAACGAGGACGACCTCACTGGGTCGACCCACCGATTGACCTCGGTACAAATGGTAACGACATCTACCATATGTCAGAAGCGACATTGCACCCCTTCCTCCCGCGATGAAGAGGGCCCACCTAGACCAAAGACAGTGACTCACCGGAACGATAGATGTATGCCCCTTTTGTTATTCGCTCACAATTTTCATTTGTCACCTTTAGAAATAGTATACGCATTGGAGAAGCTCGGACCAAAGGTAATATAAACATAAAAGATGAGGTCAGATCCAAGCATCAAAAAGTCATACGCCCATTGCGAGTTCCACCAAGAGCGAGGTCATAAAACAAAGGATTGCGTCGCCTTGCTATAAGAGGTCGTAAACATGCTTCACCAAGGACACTGTTACACCCATATTTTTGTACTTAGAAGTATGCTATATGTAAATTGATATAAGCTCAAAAATGAGATATTACATCCCACGGTTTCGTACTTTAAAGTTTTGTCGTAAGTTAATCGATGTAAGTTCGGGGATGAGATTATTTCGGGATTATAAGTATTACGCTATTTTCAAACAAGTGATAAATAAATTCGTGAAGGTAAGAGGGTAAGCAAATCGAAAAAAATGAGTTTTATCAAACTTTAATATTTTGAGATAAAATACGGTCCAAGCTATAATACCATGTATTTATGAACTAGTGCATACAAGGTACCATGTAACCATAACAGTAAGATGTATAAAGTGTATTAACATAATTAATATTTTAAGTGATTTGAAATAAGTCCTAATTATGTGGACAATTAGGTAATATCGATTTTAGTGGGAGATTAACAAATTAATTAAGATATTTAGTGGATAAGATTAAGAGGGAGACATCACCCTTTAACATGGTAGCCCACAAGTCTTTATCAAATCATAAAATATCAGTCTGATTTCATAAGTCAAGATGGCACATTAAGAGAGATTGATGGCTTAGTCATCACACATGTGGTCCCCGTACCAATTAAGGATAAAAACCCTCTCTAGATAACTTAATCAAGAGGCTTGCATCTCTACAATGAGATGAAGAGGAGTTTCGACAAAATTATACGAGAATGTATCATGTAATAGCAATGGGATTTTACGTTTTTAAGGGATTACGGTACAATCTATCTCAAGAATATTATACGGATTTTTCCTACTTTATCCACAGTTACTTGTCAAAATTGACTCATGTTGGAAAGATTGTAGACACAATCAACTCAGGTATGTTAAGGCTATCCCCTATTTTCTTTTGGCATAATCTATACGATACAAACAAAATGAGAAAATGCATTCCATAAATGACCTTATTCATAGAAGTGTTAGATGTTCCTATGTTCTTGATTCTCTATGTGTCTTATTATTACATCTTCTGTTCATGGGTAAATACGTAAGTTGAAAAAGTTTACTTCATGATATTATTCAAAGGCATAGTGGTCTTATGACATTCTGGGAGATTTTAATGACGTACTTATCATGCATTGCATTCATTTATACATTTACATTGACCATGATCAGATAACGTTATATATGGGATCTGTGAAAAGGTTACGACATTATATACGCACCACCACCTGATCAACTGGTATACGTTGATGGTTTTGTCACAGTGGCCGAGATTATATAATGGGATGCCCTCAGAGACTTGATGAAGTTATGAACACATGTATCTATGCACGACATGACATTCATACGCATATGCATGACACTATAAGAATTTCATGAGTTATAGAGTTATCCAGAATTACATATTGAGTCATTTACTCCATGTTTCTTCCATGTCTTTTATATACTTATTTATGTGCCTTACATACTCGGTACGTTAATTGTACTGATGTCCTTTTGTTGGTGATGTTGCATTCATGCCTTTAGGCATAGACAATCGGTTTGACGAGCCCTGATAGTAGACGAGGTTTACATTCAGCGAAGGATCGGTAAGACTTTAACTCATTCGGAGTGCAGCTGAGTCAATGAGTCATCGTGTCAAAATTTTGCTACAGACTTGTAGGTAAGCCGTACCCTCCTATTTGATGTCAAATACTCTTCGAGGCTTTGTAGACAAAGGTTTATTTTACAGTATGCCATAGGCCTTGACGGCCCATATGTATTCATGTTTTAAGAAAGATGGTTCATTGATACAATTTTTCCCACTTATTATACATTACGAGTTGTGGCCATGTTGGTCCATGATAGTTACAGAAGGAAAAAATTAGTTATAGAGTGGTTCGCTCGGCCTAGTACTATACCAGGCTCCAGCCACGCCTCCCTTGGTTGGGGCATGACAAAGTAGTATCGAAGTGGATCTGTCCTAGGGAATCTACAAGCCGTATCTATTAAAGTCTTATTTATGGATATGTTGTGCACCACACTTATAAGCAGGAGGCTACGGGGCATTTAGGATTTTCACTCTTTATTCTTACTCTAGATCGTGTGGTAGAGCTCAATTGTAAGAATTCAGACTCCTAAATTCAATCTTATTCATAGTACAACGATGCGTACATCCAGAAAGACGGTTGGCAAGAGATATAGTTGTGGAAGAGTTGAGTAAGAGGAACTTGATTTTTTGCATTATGCTAATGATGGATAAATATGAGGTATTCAGCAAAACATGTGTGTACTAAGATGTGTAAGCTTTCTGATAAAGAGTCTTAAGGTAAGAATATATATCCACCCATATGGTGAAAAGCGACGAGAGAATCAGAAGGTACAAGTCTATACAAGTAAAACAAGCAAGGTGAAGAAGGATATGAGGTACCTAGATAGTAGAGATGAACATTATCTACAATTTACGAAGAGAGAGATATAAGCATTTTGAGTTACCTTCAACAGTAACAGAGGTATGTACAGTTGGTCACACCTATTTCAGTTATGCCCTATAGGGGCTAATAGATGTAGTTAAGAGAAGGATGAGATATCAGGATCCGGCTAGGGTTAGGGTAACCTAAATTAGTGAATGGATTGCTTGCGTTAGTTGACATTTCTGAAAGATATTGTAAATGTGCTAAAAGATCTCTTTAAGAGATACCCAGATGGTACACTCTAAAATAATGCAACTAAATATGAGTACTACAAAGATAGGCACTAGGAGCCTAGAACGGAAAAATATTACCTTAGTGTGGCCCCGTCCCAAGTAGAGAGAGATGTTAGGCAACCCGAAGAGCTAGTGAATGAAGCAAGGGGAGTTATGGAATGACAAAGGAAGAATGCGATTAAAATGAGAAAGTGATGAGATTGCACCTATTCAAATCCTACAAATATGCTAGCCAGAACATTATGAAAACACGATATCACGGAGAGGAAATAATGTTATTCTGAGATTCGGAGCCAGTGCGAGAGGTAATTTAAGACAAAGGAAATAACTTAAGAAAGATTTCATGAAACATTCATATGTGAATGGGCCAACGAGTAGTTAGTATTTGATTCAGGAGGAGCCTAGTTATTGTTAAATAAGAGGATACAGACAAATCAATAGATCGTGTAAGATAAATGGATTGAACACCAACATGGGAAATTCAGTTTCGCAGATATAACTACGGGACCCTTGAGAAGTATTCAAATATGAGTTGGGGAGTTGATAACTAGGGATTTTGCCATGTTTTATGCTCCTTCTTGCTTATGCTTTGATTATAAATTGTTATAAAATAGTCCCAAAAGGCTCATAAGTGTGCTTGATTGCAGGTTTAATCGAAAAAGTGATGAAATGTCAAGGATCGGCTAATAAAGAAGTGAAATCTACTCAAGTGTCAAAGACTAGGCAATTTGAGGGAAAGATGGCCTAGTGCGGACCGTGCAAAATGGTATGCGGCCGCACTAGGAGATTTAGAGAGTTGGAAAACTAGGCTTAAGGATGCAGCCGCGGTTCAGTTTTAACGGTCTGCAATGAAAGCTCTGCGGCCGCACTACCTTTCTGTGCGGTCCGCGGACAAGAGATTCAGAGAGTTGGAATTATGTCAAACCCAAGCCATGCTGTCCGCAGTCATTATTGTGCGGACCACGCTAGCTACCTTCGTGGCGGCGGTCCATTGCGCGGCCCGTAGAGCCCATCTTCGGAGAGCTAAAATTTGAATTTCAAGAGCCTTGTACGGCCGCAGTCCATTTGTGCGGCCCGGACTGACCTCGCAGGGGTATTTATGTCCAGTTTTTCTAGCTTAGTATAAATAGAATATTTTACCACTTTTAGGTCATCTGTTATCTTTAGAACTAGGATGCGCTCGTGAGAACTCACTTTGTAGCCATTTTTGGCATCTTAACTTCAAATTAACGATAGATTCTTGTAATTTAATTTAGTATTTACTTATTATGTCTTGTTCTTCATCTATTTCTTCATTTTCTCCTTCAAGCATGAGTAGCTAAACCCATTAGCTAGGTTTGTGGCTCAACCGTAGTATGGATAATTGATGGGTGTTTCCATATAGGGTTATATTGACTATGGGTATTTACTATTTGGGTTGATTTTACATTTTAATCTATGAGTTTGTAGTTGCAAATATTGATTTAAGCTTTGTAGATTTGACTCTTCTTGAGAAAGAGAGTCTATGTCTTCAAAATTGACCCAACAAGGAATTGGGATGGACTCATGAGAAATAATAGTCCCAATTAATAGGTTAAACCTCGAGAAAGTAATCACCCGACTTGAACCCTAGTTGCTTGATCTAATTTGCCTACCCATTTGGTCTCGAGAGAATCATTTGGGCAAAATCACTCTTTCTACTAAGAGGTGTGAGAGTGGGTAAAATTGTGTAACAGTTATAGTGAAAGTCCCAATTATTTCAATTGAACCTTTGTAACATTTACGCGTAAATTAGCCACTTTGGTGATGTCACGACCCTAGTGCCCTTGTTCCCGTTGGATAAAACTTTAGCAATTAGCTCATAGCATAATTTAGTTTCAATTAATAGTTTGATAGTAGTAGTTATAATTGAAAACCCCAAAATATGTTGGAAGTGATATTTGAAGAAAACCCACATCTTTAAGCTAGACAAATATTTCAACTCCATTTCTAGCTCCCTGAGGAAATCGAATCCGACCCTCAAATTGGGTAAAAGCTATTGCGACCCGCTCTTTCTAGCTTGCTGTAGTGTCGAGTTAGCAGTGATCAGTAGTTAAATGTACCATATGAGTACTACAGAAATAAAAGATAATGCCACGAGGAAGACAGTCAAAATATCAATTGAGAAGCAATCCTACAAGCACAAGGGCATGGAGTAAGTAACTACGGATAATTATAAATTATAGGCGAGTAAGGACATAAAAAGTTCCGCCGAGCATACAATTTAATAAGCTTGCAGCTTTACAAGAGTCAAACGTTCTTCCCTTCTCGCGAGAGCAGGCTGGGGAAGAACGAAAGCATAAGGCAGGAGCTCGACGAAGCTGAAGAACGATGGATAAGGCCTACATATTGATGATCGCCCAAAATAACAGGCAAAACACTATTATAACAAAAAGGCAAAGGTAAAACCACTTAAAAATGGGGACTACGTACTCAAAGCTAAAACACAACCAACCAAAGACCCTTGAGAAGATAAAGTGGGAACAAAGGGATGGCCCATACAAGATCACGACAACAACGAACAAATGGTCATTCCAACTAGAAACAATGGAAATAAACCTAATATCGAACAATTGGAACATCACCCACCTCAAGTACTTGAATTTTTTAGATAAAGCATCCTCCAAATCGTACTTTTTTCACCTCACTTGAGTTTTGTCCCAATTGGGTTTTATCAAGGAGGTTTTTAACAAGGCGGCGAGGAGGACATTTCAAGTTGAAGTGTGAACAGACAGAGGCACATGACAGTTAGTTCATTGCTCAACCTCTCAATATACTTCTCCAGGTCGACCAATGAAGGGACTAGATAATCGAGGACTGGAATACCAACCAACACTAGATAGACTAGGACTAGAATACCATCTCAGAAAATATGTAAATTATTCCAAGTGTATGAACAAAGCACAAATACATGAAGTTCGCCCATATTTTTTTCAAATGCCTAGCCAAAGCAAAATTACCTCAACCCTTATCCATCCGGGACCATAACTAAAACTAGGTTACATTTGACCTCGCTCAAATTAACACCTATTTGGTCCTCAGTCATAACATAAAATTAGGAAAAATTGACATTGCTTGAATTAACACATATTCGACCTTTAGCCATAACTTAAAACTTGGTTACTGTCACACCGCAAATCCCAGTCGTGATGGCGCCCGGCCGCAAGGCTAGGCAAGCCCGACCAAATAACTCCCCAAGAACGGCATACAACCCAAAGAGAGACAATTCAAGATAAAACATCAAACTTAGATATAAAACTACCAAGACCTGGGGTCACGAGTTTTAGAGACTCTAACAATACAAAATACATGTCACAATGATTGAAATACAAGTGTCAAAATAACTAGAAAATAACTGGAAGATCACAGACATGTGTCCTGCGGACGCTGAGTAACCTCAATACTCTGTCGAACTGACAACCAGCAACCGCACACGCTGATCCTCAGGAGCACCTGAATCTGCACACAAGGTTCATGGATTAGGGGGTGAGTCTACTAACTCAGCGAGTAATAACAGCAAATAAAGCTCTGAAAGCGAGAAAACCCAATAATTACACAAAGTAAGCTAAAACAGTGTATAACAGTATCTGCAACTGAACAACTGAGCAACAATATATATATATATATATATATATATATATATATATATATATATATATATATCTGTGTGTGTGTGTGTGATGCAAATGCAGGGATGCGATACAATGCATATGATGGTACAATCTAGTACCCACTGCGGCGTGTAGCCCGAGCCACCCATATCATTTATCGTTGATGGCACTCACTAGGGTTGTGTACAGACTCCGAAGGGGCTCCTACAGCCCAAGTGAAATAACCATCCATCTCGTGGAAAATAATCAAACCAGCCATCTCGTGGCAAATAATTAAACCAGCCATCTCGTGCCAAATAATCAAACCAACCATCTAGTGGCAAAAATCAATAACCAGGCCAGTCCATGTTATCGAACGGCTCATATCACACAGTGTCCGGGTTACCACTGTTTCTAATCACTGCTGCGGCGCGCAGCCCGAGCCACCCAAAATAAGTCTATAAAATATATCATAAGGCCCTTGGGCAGTTATAAACAATAATCCTCAGCCGAAATACATTTAAAAGATAGCATATGAGTTCTGAACATTTGAAACATGCTTGGGTTTTGAAAATAATATTTTGAAACCATGGACTGATGATAAATGATATGCAATCATGCTACAACAATAATACCAACTCCCGAAGGATATCACAGGTCGGCACTAGGCCCCAAACACGACATAAATCCCAATAATGGTCATCATAGTGTGTGTATCATACTCCAATATAGTATAAATCTCACTCGGGATGGACTAAGTCACAATCCCCCAGCAGTATACGACCCCACACTCATCATAGAGTGCGTGTCGCGCCTCAACAGAGCGTTGCAATGTGAATGTCCGGGGTTTCAAACCCTCAGAACAATATTTACTAGAATTACTAACCTTGAACCGATAAAATCTCAAGCTTGCGATGCCTTTGCCTCTCAATTTGGCCTCTTCTCGCGTCGAATCTATACAAAAACAGAGCGAATACATCAGAAGAATGCCTATGGGACAATACCCAATCGAAAACAATCGAGAAATAGCCAAAACCTCGAAAATAGCAAAACCCAAGCCCTGGGCCCGCTTCTCAAAAAATTAAAAAATTCACATTTTCGGAATCCTCGTCGCGCCACGAGTCCATGCATACCAAATTTACAAGAATCGGAGTCCATTTGACCCTTCAAATCAACACTTTAAGGTTCACTTGGATTTCAAGCCCTAACCACCATTTTTGACATTAAAGACCTTGATTTCTAAATGTTTAACACATGATTTTGCACCATCATCACATAGTCGAGGTCTAAGATATCATAAATGAAGACTCCCCTCGAAAATCTCTCCGAAACCTCTCTCTATCGCCTCAGCCCGAAGTTCTATTGTCATTCTCCTTTAAAAATATTAAACCCTCTCTTATCATTAAAACTGGACGATTTCCGCTTCCGCAATAATTTTCCTCTTCAGCGGTCCTCGCTTCCGCGTCCAGTTGACCGCTTCCACTGTCTGACCATTTCCTCAGCGGCCGCTTCTGCGGTGGATCTTCCGCTTCCGCGACTACAGCGAACGCGGTCCCTTTGGCCGCTTCTGCGGTCTCTGACTTCCTTTTGGCCGCTTCTGCGGCTTATTTTCCGCTTCTGCGGACATCGCTTTAGCGGTCTCCCAGCTGCTTCACGAAAATACCAGAAGCAACAGTCATTTATGATGCTTAACTCCAAAACTCCTCGTGTAACAATCCGATATCACCCCGAGGCCCCCGGAACCTCAAAAAAAACACAAACATGCCCTAATACCTCATTCAAACTCGCCCTGGCTATAAAAATGCTATCTTTAACATAAAAATTCACCAAAATCATTCAATTTCATTCTAAGTTAAACTTAAACTTTCCAAACTCATATCCAATGTCGAAACCAACCAAACGAGGTCCGAATGACCTGAAAATCTTCACACATACTCAAATTCGCCAAACGAAGCTAATCCAACTCTCGGAATTCCATTCCGACCCTCGCATCAAGTTTTTAACTATCAACCGAATTTCTCCGAAATTCAAACTTCGCCAAAATAGGCTAACTTTCACCTTGGACCTCCGAATTCACTTGCGTTTTCACTCCTAAGTCAAAAATAATCCCCCGAAACTAGTCGAACCATCGAAAATCCGTTCCGAGCCCTCTAACTCATAAGTCAACGTCCGGTTAACTTTTCCAACTTAATCTTTCCTTAAAGAGACTATTTGTCTCATTTATATCCAATTTCAATCAACCACTTCAAACTTACTAGACACATATACTTACGCACGGGGAAATGTATAACGAGAATAACGGGGCTAAAATACAAGAGACGACGGGTCGGGTCGTCACATCCTCCCCAACTTAGACAAACGCTCGTCCTCGAGCGTATCCAGAGCTGCACTAGAAGCAACCCAATAACCAAATGACATTACTAGGAACATGCCCGGGGTTATCCCACATCATCCTAACTCACACAGGTACCGAAAATACAACACACTTTAAATTTCACAATCCATCTGGCCCATAAATCGTAGAACCACACTGCCTCACCCGAAATCATACACAAGATCAGAACCTCACATCTATACTCAAATCAATTTGAACCACCTGTAACAACCCACACATGCAACCTTAGGTGCGTTCATGCAATATACCACACATTACAACACTCGGAAAGATAGTCTTTATCCATGGCAGTTGTCGACAATACTCAATATCAATAGATAACCTCTTATTTAGCTAGAGCCTTATTTCAACATTTCCGCATATTGCCAATGATAACTAAAATGCAACGAATAGTAGCAGTCCTTCAAATCAATCATTCATGAAGTCACTTCCAAGTTGACTATTACCACAACAGAGTTTTGAGTCAAACCTCGATATTATCCTTTTAACCCGCTGAAATCAAATCTGCTAATGCCCATTAATTACCCAATGATCACCTCGGGTCTAACACACCACTTCTGGTGATCTGATACCTTAATAAATGCCTAAGCCACAATTGCATAACACACCCGCCAATACGAATCAGTCTAAACATTCCCCAAATTAGGGCTAATGACTTAACCGGAAGAGTAATACCTCAAGTTCATCGATACCCTTACAAAACCAAGCTGAGACCCCATCTCACATCATAGGGATAAGTACCTGACTCATCCTCGAGGGGTCTTAATTCCACATGTCCTCGCCACAACGCGTGATCCTAACTCAACTCTATTACACATGAATCACCTAGTGCTACCATGCTCAAAGTAGACAACCATGCACAGATCGGTGCTCGAAACTCAATCACCCATCACACTCACGGTGAAACAAGTAATATACACCATTCCGTCCTGAAAGGACACAACCGATACGGTACCTTCCAAGCAATTCTCAATATGGATAATCCCTCGGAAACCAGGAAGCAAGGAATACAAATCATCACGTGGATAGCTATTCTCAGCATCTCACGGTTGCGGGGCGTAACCTAATCCAGATAACATACTCGTGGAGGCGTGCCACCCGATCCACATAACATACCTCACATATGGAGGTACACATCGAGCCAAATTGCTCATAATAACAAAATACCAACATCGGTCGTAAGCAATTGAGTGTAGAAAGATATTCATATAAGCATTGTAAGCTGCAAATTCCACTTCCACTATTATACTCATACCGGAGCCATACGATATGGTGCCCGCCACCAAATAGTTACCGAAATCCACAATCTCGCCCGGCGACATGCCCGGCCACAAGGACGCATCTGAAAAGTCCCTCAATACTGGAACTGAAATTAATGGTAGAAACCTCTATACCAACATCTGCCTTAAAGGCGCAATTATGAAACGCAATCCTTCCCATCCAACCGCTAATCTCTGGAACACAACTCTCTAGCTAGAACATAGTCCAATACACCCTGCCACGCAACCTGTGGCCTTTCCCAATATGACTCATAGCACAATTGTTTAGAATAATTCGACACTGAGACAATCACTCTACATTCCCATAACATATCCAGAATTTAATATACTAAGCACGAAAAGATCCACTCGGCTTCCGAATTCCCAATTGCCGTTGGCAGCACCAATGTAACACACACGATCCTCAATCACTGCATAGAGTGCACCGGAGAACTCCCAGCCTCCGACTACTCATAGCACACGAATTACTGAACCCGATCCAAATTTCCGCAATGCGAAATACCGATTACATCTCAAGTACCCAACTATTCCACGAAAGATACTCTAAAACTCCCTTTCCATCAAACAACTAAGATAACCACAGTCGGTCCCATAAGGAAATGTCGTAACACAATTGATGTATAATTTGTGGAATTACCCGCTTCCGAAACATATGCCATCGTCAAATCACTTCCATTTAACAACACCAATTCCTTGATTACCTGAAGCTACTCATTACCTAAAATATAGCAAAATCCACCACACCTTTCAGGACTGAGTCGAAATCTCGCATACGCCCATCTCGGTTCTTTACAACATATCGCATACACATTACCCTCCAAGGATTACATGATAACTTTCATCTCCCTTCTGCGCCGCACACATCGACGCACCCAACTAGTCTGGAATTTCCATTGATACCATTTAGGAGAAAAATTATTATACCCTCATGCCAATTTACAGCCTTAGAAATGCATCCCTTCAACCTTGTCTTAATCAATAAGAACTCTCCCAATTCTATCTGCACAACTAAACCGTCGTGACTGAATCCTTTTTAATTACAACACGCTAAGAGAATCGTCAATACCCAAGAACATTGTTGCAAAAATTACATGTGCTAATCCATTATCTCGAATACGTAGTGAGAACTAACCATACCCTTACCATGCTGAATCCATTCCACTAACAAACTACTCCATTTGCCTAGATTCCCACCTGATTCATCTTCAACTAGATATAATCTCTTGCTGCAACACCACAAGGTCTCAACCCAGTCTCACTACATGAGACCCGAACACCAGACCACACTGTTTATGACCCACAGGCCACTGAATACTTCCTCAAACGTCCTCAGAAATACCACGTTCCCAAGTACCTTACCCAAAGGACTTCCTGCAACCCTGAATTAGTTGCCATTACTTCCCAATTTCTGATACCTAGAATTCATGTAATCAACATAAAAATACCACGAGTCTTGACTCGTTCGAAAGAAAACACTGCCTTAGCCGCATACTCAACCTAAAAACACCTAAGTGATACATATCGAATCTCGAACACCCCAAAAGCCATTCTCAAAAGCCATCCACTATTATACACACTGCAAATCACTTGAGTTAATGAATCGAACCACACGTGAATATCGGCACTCTGACACTACAAGACGAGAGCTCATTCTGATACAACCGAACAACTTCCTTCCCTTTACTCTAAGTACTCCTTATCAACAACACAAGACTTTATCTTATTTTTCTCGCATCTACGATGCAACATATGACCTTTGGCAAAAATTATTTTTGCTTCACTTGTGCCACCCTCGGCCCACTCTTTGCAACCAGAACTGATTCTCTCACATGCATCAAATTGGGACTAACACAATACATAACAATATCACCAGCCCATCAACAACATAGCTCGAAGCCATATATATATATATATATATATATATATATATATATATATATATATATATATATATATATATATATATATATATATATAATAAAACACACATATTCTATAGCCCTCGAAACATCGTGGCGAGATTAAACTCGCTCTTTCATAAGCTTGTGGAAACACGAATTATCAGAAATTCTAACTTTTCTCCAATTCTTTCATTCATTCACACAACACAAGCCCATTCTTTAGGCGACAAAATTTCTACTAAGTCTTAAATTTTCCCAGAAATTTTGGCAGAGTTTCCTTTATAATTAAGCGTATCCACCTGTCAGAGAATTTCCAAGATCATCCTAACAACACGTCCACAACTCGACGTAGCATCACAATGTATAACAACAACCTTAATCTCGATACTGCATGTATTATATTATCAAAATTGATACCTGAACATGCGCTGCACCTATTCGAATAATAACATATAGAAAATACATCTTAATTACACATACTGTCTTTTAACATACACATAATGATCATAGAACTTCGGAATAATCTCCGCGAGATACCCACCTGCTTGCTTCAATATAATATTTTGGTACATCATCCACCGTCATACTCTTCAGGCAATCAATTAGTCTTCTTGAGTCTGGACTCATACCAAAACACAGACACTCCCAGCTAGGAGACTCGAAAAGATTCTGCACGCCCCCATAACTTGGGCCACATCTCCATTTCACAGTGAGAATCAAACATTTAATGGTTCGTCTACCACCTAGAAGACCTTCTTCAACACTTCAAAGTCATATGGACACATTACACGGCACCAACATACACACCACGTATCTATCCAGCCGCAATCACCACAATTAGGGACAATACCGAACTTATAAGCTCATAACACTAGCTCACCCAATTAGCACCTTGGTGCTCAAGCCATAGACAGAGATTCGGCCTCAAGTCCTCTAGACTAGCCCAACATCAACTCATAGAATCATAATTCGCCCCTCGATAGGGGAATCGCCAGCCATCAAGGCACATATAATAATGGACGCTCACGGACGCATACAACGTGAGGAAGGAATTTCAAGGGTTACTCTTTTAAACTGAATCAATGGCGCACGATAAGATTTCAAGAAAGTGGAGTGTTTTCTAAAGGTTCTGTAGCCTCCTGCTTATAAATGCGGTGCACGACACACCCACAAACAAGACTCTACTAAACCGGCTCATAACTCGTGAGGTCTAGTAACCTAGGCTCTGATACCAACTTGTCACGCCCCAAATACCGATCGTGATGGTGCCCGGCTGTAAGGATAGGCAAGCCCGACCAAATAACACCCCAAAAACGGCATACATCCCAAAGAGAGACAATTCAAGATAAAACAACAAACTTAGATATAAAACTTCCAAGACTTGGGGTCACGAGTTTTAGAGCCTCTAACAATACTGAATACATGTCACAATAAGGGAAATACAAGTGTCAGAATAACTAGAAGATCAGAGACATGGGTCCTGCGGACGCTGGCAGCTACCTCAATACTCTGTCAAACTGACAACCAGCAACCGCACACGCTAATCCTCTGGAGCACCTGAATTTGCACAAGGTGCATGGAGTAGGGGTGAGTCTACCAACTCAGTGAGAAATAACAACAAATAAAGCTCCAAAAGAAAGAAAACCCAATAATTACACAAAGTAAGCTAAAATAGTGTATAACAGTATCTACAACTGAACAACAATATATATATATATATATATATATATATATATATATATATATGTTTGTGTGTGTGTGTGTGATGCAAATGCAGGGATGTGATGCAATGCATATGATGGTACAATCTAGTACCCACTGCGACGTGCAGCCCGAGCCACCCATATTATTTATCATCGACGGCGTTCAGGGGGGGTGTACAGACTTCGGAGTGGATCCTATAGCCCAAACGCAATAACCAGCCATCTCGTGGCGAATAATCAAACCATCAATCTTGTGGCGAATAATCAAACTAGCCATCTCGTGGCGAATAATCAAACCAGCCATCTAGTGGCGAATAACCAAACATGCCATCTAGTGGCGAAAATGAATAACCAGGCCAGCCCATGTTACCTGACCGCTCATATCACACAGTGTCCATGTTACCACTGTTTCTAATCACCGCTGCAGCAGGCAGCCCGAGCCATCCAATATCAGTCCATAAAATATATCATAAGCCCCTTGGGCAGTTATAAACAATAATCCTCAGCCGAAATACATTTGAAAGATAGCATATGAGTTCTGAACATTTGAAACACGGATGGGTTTTGAAAACTGTTTGAAGCCAGGACTGATAAATAATGATATGCAATCATGCTACAACAGTAATACCAACTCCCGAAGGATATCACAGGTCGGCACTAGACCTCAAACACGACATAAAGCCCAATAATGGTCATCGCAGTGTGCGTATCATACACCAAAATAGTATAAATCTCACTCGAGATGGACCAAGTCACAATCCCCCAACATATATACGACCCCACACTCATCATGGAGTGCGTGTCACATCTCAACATAGCGCTACGATGTGAAAGTCCGGGGTTTCAAACCCTCAAAACAGAATTTACTAGCATTACTCACCTCGAACCGATGAAATCTCAAGCTCGCGACGCCTTTGCCTCTCAATTTGGCCTCCTCGCGCATCGAATCTAAACAAAAACGGAGCGAATACATCACATAAATGCCTATGCGACAATACCCAATCGAAAACAACCGAGAAATAGCCAAAACTTTGAAACTAGCAAAACTCGAGCCCGGGGCACGCTTCTCAAAAAATTACAAAATTCAAATTTTCGGAATCCTCATCATGCCACGAGTCCATACATATCAAATTTACAAGAATCGGAGTCCATTTGGCCCTTCAAATCAACACTTTAAGGTTCATTTGGGTTTCAAGCCCTAACCACCATTTTTTACAATAAAGTCCTTGATTTTCTAAGTGTTTAATGCATGATTTTGCACCATAATCACATATTCGAGGTCAACAAGATCATACCTGAAGACTCCCCTCGAAAATCTCTTCAAGACCTCTCTCAATCGCCTCAGCCCGAAGTTCTATTGTGCTTCTCCTTTTCAAAATATTAAACCCTCTCTTATCATTAAAACTGGACGATTTCTGCTTCTGCGATATTTTTCCGCTTCAGCGATCCTCGCTTCTGCGTCCAGTTGACCTCTTCCGCTGTCTGACCATTTCCTCAGCAGCCGCTTCTGTGATCGATCTTTCGCTTCTGCGACTACCGCGAACGCGGCCCCTTTGGCCGCTTCTGCACTCTCTGACTTCCTTTTGGCCGCTTTTGTGGCTTATTGTCCGCTTCTGCGGACACCACTTTAGCGGTCTCCCAGCCGCTTCCACTAAAATACCAGAAGCAGCAGTCATTTATGATGCTTAACTCCAAAATTCCTCGTTTAACAATCCGATATAACCCTGAGGCCCCCGGGACCTCAACCAAAAACACAAACATGACCTAATACCTCATTCAATCTCACTCGGGCTATTAAACCCTATCTTTAACATAAAAAATCACCCAAACCATTGAATTTATTCTAAGTTAAACTTAAACTTTCCAAACTTATATCCGATGTTGAAACCAATCAAACGAGGTCCGAATGACCTGAAAAGTTCCACACTTACTCAAATTTGCCTAACGAATCTAATGCAAATCTCGGAATTCCATTCCGACCCTCGGATAAAATTTTCACCTATCAACCGAATTTCTCCGAAATTCTAACTTCGCCAAAATAGGCTAACTTTCACTTCGGACCTCCGAACTCACTTCCGTTTTCACTCCTAAGTCAAAAATCATCCCCCAAAACTAGTTGAACCATCGGAAATCCATTCTGAGCCCTCTAACTCATAAGTCAACGTCTGGTTGACTTATCCAACTTAAGCTTTCCTTAAAGAGACTATTTGTCTCATTTATATCCAATTTCAATCCAAAACACTTCAAACTTACCAGACACATATAATAACACATGGGGAAACATATAACGGGAATAACGGGGCTGAAATACAAGAGACGACAGGTCGGGTCGTCACAGTTACATTCGATCTTGCTCGAATTAAAACCAATGCGGCCCTCGGTCATAACTTAAAATTAGGTTTACATTCGACCTTGCTCGAATTAACACCTACTCGGACCTCGGACATAACCTAAAACTAGGCTACATTTGATCTTTCTCGAATTAATACATATTCGACCCTCAACCGTAATTCAAAACTAGGTTATATTCGACCTCATTCAAATTAACACCTATTCGGCCCTCAGCCATAACTTAAAACTAGGTTACATTTGATCTCGCTCGAATTAACACCTATTATCCCTCAACAATAACTTAACACAGATTATATTCGACCTCAATTGAATTAACACCTATTCGGCGCTCGGCTATAACTACTGAACTAAGTTTTTATGTTTAAGGCGACCAAGCAACAAAAGAAAAGAGCCATACAAACTCATACAAAAGGAAAGAATCAGGTACGAGCAACAGAACTAGCATTTCATACATAGAATATTCTTCTATAGAGGCGGGAAAAGACGCCCACAAAATTATATACATAACCGATAAGTCTACAAACAAAAAGAAGGAAAAACAACTAATCTCTGCCACCACCATCGCCATCAGGATACTTATTCTTTTACCATGCATCTTGTTTAATCCTATCTATGCCCAGATCCTCTTCGACATCACCAACCTCCGGTTTAGCGGGGTCATAGCCCCAAGTAATCTGAGCTGCACATGCCTTAGCACGAGCATCCTCGAAGTCGGCCTCAAAAACTGTCCCCGCCAATCAGATCTCTAAATGTATCCAGTTGGCCTCAGCGTGGATCCACTTCTCATACAGTTCCCGCGAAATGTCAAGAAAAGAAGAAGTGTGAGAAGAAGATGGCTGAGCCAATAACTGTGCATTCTCTGCCTCGAGAGCAACAACTTGATCACCAAGTCCTAAAACCTCTTTTTCTAGTTCCCCTATCCGTTTATCAAGCCACTTATCTATGCGCCGTCCATCTCCAAGGCACTCTCTTTCTTAGAAAGAAGAACGTGGACCACGATCTCTAGAAACTTCATTTTCTGTGCAGCCTCTGACCGGGCCAACTCTACCTTCTTTGAGTTTGTTGTCCTCTCGACGACCTCTCCACTCATAGCTTCCACCTTGATAAGACACTCCTCAAGCTCAGCTCGTAACAAAACCACTTTGATCTGAAGATCCGCATATTAGGTCTTGACCCCCTTGCTCACCTCAAGCTCTTCTTATTTATCTCTCAACGCCCCCTCGAGGACGTTGCAATTTTTGTTGAATCTCACAAACTCGTCATATTTCTCTTTCAGCTTATCTCGGAGAGCCTAGAAGTTGCCACTCTCACCATACCCCTTGCACATCTCACAATGGTTATTGCGGTACTCACTATACTTCCGCTCCATCTTCTGGAAAATGGATTTGCGCCTCTCCTTTTAGCGGGCACTCTCGATGTCCAGAATCACAGTCTAAAAAAGAAAACCAAAGGCAAACAACAAGTCAAACTGAAGTACAAAGCATGGAATTCGAAAAGAAGGTCGGAAATCTTAACCTAAGGGTGAGGTCGGTTATACTCCTCGATAGGACAGGATCGTCCACTTCCTCGAGAGTTTTACTCTTCATAACAGAACAAAGGAGACCTAAGAAAGGGACCACGTTCTTCGTGTTCACCAGCATGTCCCAATCCATGGTGATCGCAATGGTCAGTGTGGAAATTTCCGACCTCATTTCTGTTAGAAACACGTTCTCAATGCAATATACTAAACGTGTACTCTTTTGTAGGTTTTGATGAATGACAAACGAAGCAAAAATTGATATATGACGGAATTCAAGTACAAGCGCACAATGGTTGCGAATAAGATTGAAGTTCAAGATATAGCTTTTAATTGTTATTGAGTTGTTCTAAATTGTAATCTCGATCCTATAACTTGACTCATAGTATGGCCTCTCTCATAAAACTATTTTCCAAAATCATGCATATTTAATTCTGTGTCAAAAAGATTTTAAATCATGCATATTTACATTAGACAAAATGTTTTCTAAACATGCCTCAAAAATCTAGGCTAAAATAATCGATTATGTACTTATGATAATCGATTGTTTCTGAGCCAAGACTGCATGACAATCGATTATGAATTAATGGTAATCGATTGTGAGTAAGACAGTGAACATCAGGTTTTTCCAAATCTGCATGATAATCGATTGTGAACAAATGACAATCGATTGTTGTTGAGGTAAAGTTTTTCAATACTCAAAATAATCGATTATGAACTAATGGTGATCGATTGTGTTGAGTTGATGTCTTCCAGTGATTTTAAATTTAATTAAGTAATCGATTATGTCTTTAGATAATCGATTATCACTGAGACAGTAAGTTTTATGATTTTCAGAAAATAACAAGTAATCGATTGTTGCAAAGGACAATCGATTGTTGAAGCTAGCCGTTGTCAAATGATTTTCAAATACCATAAGGTAATCGATTATTGATTTTATATAATCGATGTTCTGCTTAAAATCTGGAAATGATTTTTAGAACGTTCCTGAAGTAATCGATTATTGATTTTATATAATCGATGTTTTGCTTAAAATCTGGAAATGATTTTTAGAACGTTGCTAAAGTAATCGATTATGAACTTAGTGTAATCGATTATCTGATTTTGAATATTGCCAGTAATCGATTACAGATTATGTATAATCGATTGTGAAGCGTTAAATCTGGGATTGATTTTTAAACTGACTGGCAGATAATCGATTGTTTGGTCTTAATAATCGATTATCACTGAGTAATTTCAGCAACTCTTAATTGGCAATTAGACAACGGTTGAACCAATTTTTTCAACTATAAATATAGCTTCATTTTAGTGTTATAAAAACAACAACATACACAAACTGATCATTACATTGCTATAAGCTTTCATTCAATTGTTCTTCATTTTCTACTCATTTCATAAAGCTTTTGAGAGCCATATTATTGCTTAAAGTTGTTGTGATCTTGAACATATTCTTTTACTCATATCTACTCAATAAGGAGTACTTTAGTTAAGTGAGTGTCCAAGTATTTGATATACTTGTAAGAGAATTGCGATTCTCTTGTTTCAAGGAACTTGCGTTTCCTTGGGTGAAGTCTTTGAGATTGCGATCTCCGAGCAACTGTTTGAGGCTTGTGTCCTCAAGTGTGTAACGGTTTGTTGAGCACCCTTAAGCTTAACAAGATAGTGAAAAATCTCGAGAGAGTCTCTCGGGGACTGGACTAACCACGTTGGTGGCCAACCAGTATACATCTTTGTGTAAGTTTATTTTTCTGCATTTATTTTACTTCCTGCAAAGTTTAAATTCCGCAAGAAAACGCTAAATTCTATTAATACGCTATTCACCCCCCCCCTCTAGCGTAAAGCGTAGTTTCTAACAATTGGTATCAGAGCCCAACTCTCTGAAAACTTAACCGTTTGAGAGAACCATCCATGGCTTCTACTCTTGACTCTTTTGCAGGAATTGAAGAAGGACAATGCTCTACACGACCTCCTCTATTCAACGGCACAAACTACTCATACTGGAAGGAGAGGATGCAAATCTTTGTGCAATCAAATAGCTTTCATTTGTGGAAAGTATTCACCAATGGAAACCAAATCCCAACCAAGAAGGTGGAAGACGAATGGGTTCCAAAGACCGAAGAGGAATATACCGCGGAGGATATTCGTAAGGTTCAAAATAATGCCAAAGCTATAAATTTATTATATTGTGCTATTAATGCTAACGACTACAGGAAGATATCATGTTGCAAAATAGCAAAAGAAATGTGGGATAAGCTTGAAGTGACATACGAAGGAACCGACCAGGTACGAGAAGATAAAATTGATTTCTTAACTCACTCTTATGAACTATTCCACATGAAGGAAGGAGAGAAAGTAGACGAAATGTTTGAGCGATTCTCAATGATCGTGAATGATCTACACGCCCTCAAAAAGACGTTTACGGATAGAGAACTTGTCCGGAAGATCCTCAGAAGTCTCACTCCGGCATGGCGATCAAAGGCCGATGCAATCCAAGAATCCATTGGCATCACAAATGTCACAATTGACGCATTAAGAGGTAATCTCAAAACCTATGAATCAACTATACTTAACCCGTTTGTTGATGATCAAAGAAGGCAAAGGATTGCTCTAAAGGCTAGCCAACCACAAATTGATGAGGAAGGTGACAACGAGTTTGGACTCGTTATCAAAAGGTTTCAAAAATTCATGCGCAAAGAGTATGAACGCAAGAACAAAAAGCAAGGCGATCAACTAAAATGCTATGAATGCGGAGAAACCGGGCACATAAAATCAAATTGCCCTAACATCAAAAAGGAGAAGAAACCCTTCAAAAAGCAACGTGCATACATCTCTTGGGGAGGAGATTCCGGAGATGAAGCAAGCGAAGAAGAAGACGATGAAGCAGCAAATTTATGTCTCATGGCTCAAGAAGACGGCAAAGACGAGGTAAGTCAAATCTCTTCTCAAAATTTCTTTACTCTTGATGAAATGAGAAATGCTTTTGATGAACTATATGCTGAATTTATCAAAGCTTCAAAAACTGTCAAAAGTGTTAAAGAAAGCGCTTCTCTAAAAGAAAAAGATTTTCAAACACAGCTTTCATTAAAAGAAAAAGAATTAGAAAAATTGGTTTTCGAAAATGAGAAGCTAAAAGAGGAAAACAAGTTTTATGGAAAAAGAAGTGCTGATAAACCTGAAGGTTCTACTAGAAACTGTTCTTCTTGTGTGCTTCTTAAGAATGAAGTAGCTAGACTTAAAGGCACATTAGATAAGTTTAATTCTTCGCATAAAAACCTGAATGATGTGCTTGTTAATCTAAAATCAACTAAACATGGAATAGGATTCAAGAATGAAGAAAAGGTTGGTGCTAAACCACAACAACCTAGAGCTCAACCTAGGACTAATAACCAAAATGCTTATCCTAGAAGTAGAAATCCTAGAAATAACTTGCATGTTAGACCAAATAGTGAAAATGCTAGAAGACCTAGAAATGATGCATATTTTAGGCCAAACCTTGAACAATTTAGAAGACCAAGAAATGACCCTCCACCTAGAAATAGATATTCTAGAAATGATGCATATTTTAGACAAACTTGTGAACCTCCTAGAGCTCATAATAGGAGAAACAATGGTGTTCAAAGTAGAGTAAGCAACCTTCATTCATCTAGTTACTATGTACCTAGAAAAATGCATAATCCCAACGTGACTTGTCATTATTGTAGACGTATTGGTCATATTGCTCCCGCTTGCTTTACACGTCATAGACATATAAATCAATTGCATCATTATAACATGCCTAACCCTCAAGGACCCAAGATGGCATGGGTACCTAAAGAACATTAATTTGTTTTGTAGGTGTGCTTGAAGGGATCAAGTGTACTATGGTACCTTGATAGTGGATGCTCCAAACACATGACGGGAGATGAATCCAAATTCCTTCAACTAGAGCACAAAGAAGGAGGAAGTGTCACATTTGGTGATAACAATAAAGGAAAAATCATCGGCATTGGTTCGGTCGGTAAGGACGAAAACTCCTCTATTAAACATATACTACTTGTGAAAGGTTTGAAGCATAATCTGTTGAGCATAAGCCAATTATGTGACAAGGGAAATTTTGCTCTATTTAATTCGGATGAATGCCTTGTATTTAGACGTAGTGATTTCAAGATCATACTTCGTGGTTTTAGAATTGATAATATCTATATGGTTGATCTTGCAAACTCCTCATCCGAATATGTTGATTGTTTAGTAAGCAAAGAGGATAACTCTTGGCTATGGCATCGTAGAGTAGCACACATGAACATGCATCTTTTGAACAAGCTTCTTTCTCAAAACTTAGTAGTTGGTCTTCCCAGTTTAAAGTTTGAAAATGATTCTATTTGCGATTCTTGTCAAAAAGGGAAGCAAACCAAAGCATCTTTTAAATCCAAGAATATTGTTTCAACGTCTAGACCTTTGCAATTACTTCACATGGATTTATTTGGTCCCTCTCATATTGAAAGTCTTGGTAAAAATAAATATGTTTTTGTAATTGTTGATGACTTTTCTAGATTTACTTGGACTCTATTTCTTGCAAATAAAAGTGATGCTTTTCAAAATTTCAAGTATTTCCTTAAGCGTGTTCAAAACGAAAAGGAATCGACCGTCACTTCGATTAGAAGTGATCATGGGGGAGAGTTTGATCACAATCTCTTTGCGGATTTTTGTGATGAACTCGGAATCGAACACACCTTTTCCGCTCCACGGACACCACAACAAAATGGGGTGGTGGAAAGGAAAAATAGGTGTCTCGAAGAGATGGCTAGAACCATGCTCGACGAAGCTAAGATTCCCAAATACTTTTGGGCGGACGCCGTGAGTACCGCTTGCTATGTTTTAAATAGAGTAGCAATTCGGCCGATACTCATGAAAACCCCATATGAACTTTATAAGGGTAGAAAACCCAACATTTCTCACTTACGTGTTTTTGGTTGTAAATATTTTGTTCATAATAATGGCAAGGACCAATTGGGTAAGTTTGATGCTAAATCGGATGAAGGTATTTTCATTGGTTATTCCTCACGTAGCAAAGCATATAGGATCTTTAACAAAAGAACCCAAATTGTGGAGGAATCCCCTCATGTTGTGTTTTCCGAAGATAATACTCGCTTGGCGAGAAAGGAATCCGGTTTTGATCTTGCAGGTATCTTGGATAGCTTGAAAGATAAAATCCAAGAAGAACCTTCAAAGGAAAACAAAAATGAAATTGGGGAACAACCAACGGAAGAAGCGCCACAATTAGAAAAAGGAATAAATACGCCTAACGAGTGGAGAACGATCAAGGATCATCCTCTCGAACAGGTAATCGGCGATGTTGGAGAAAAGGTAAGTACCCAAAACTCCCTCAAAAACACTTCAGAACTTACTGCTTTTGTTTCTCAAATTGAACCTAAAACCATCTCCGAAGCAATTGAGGATGAATTTTGGACCTTGGCAATGCAAGAGGAGCTTAACCAATTCGAACGCAATAACGTTTGGGATTTGGTGCCAAGACCCGAAGGTCATTCTATAATTGGTACGAAATGGGTTTTTCGCAATAAACTAGATGAAAATGGTATAATCACTAGAAACAAAGCTAGGCTTGTGGAAAAAGGCTATAGTCAAGAAGAAGGTATTGATTATGAGGAAACCTATGCTCCCGTAGCTAGATTAGAAGCTATTCGTCTATTACTTGCTTTCGCCTCTACAATGAATTTTATTCTATATCAAATGGATGTGAAAAGTGCTTTTCTAAATGGTTTTATTGAAGAAGAAGTTTATGTCAAACAAACCCCCGGCTTTGAAGATTTTAAATATCCCGATCATGTTTTCAAACTCAAAAAGGCTCTTTATGGTTTAAAACAAGCTCCTCGAGCTTGGTATGAAAGGTTGAGTAAATCTCTTTTGGAAAATGATTTCATTAGGGGAAAAGTTGACACAACCCTCTTTGTCAAGCATAAAAACAATGATATTTTATTAGTTCAAATATATGTAGACGATATTATATTTGGTGCTACTAACAATGTTTTATGCAAGGAATTTTCCGATCTAATGACTAGCGAATTTGAAATGTCTATGATGGGCGAGTTAACATTCTTTTTGGGGTTACAAGTGAAACAAATGAAAGAAGGTACATTCATATGCCAAGCCAAATATTGCAAAGAACTACTAAAACGCTTTGAGATGAACAATGCAAAAGAAATGGCTACTCCCATGAGCACATCCGATCATCTAGACAAAGATGAAAAAGGTAAGGAAGTCGACACTAAAAAGTATCGAGGTATGATTCGCTCTCTTCTTTATCTTACCGCTAGTCGTCCGGACATCATGTTTAGCGTGTGTTTATGTGCTCGCTATCAGTCATGTCCGAAGGAGTCTCACCTTACTGCGGTGAAACGGATATTAAGGTATCTCATTGGTACTACAAATGTGGGTCTATGGTACCCCAAAGGCTCTTCATGCCAACTTATTGGATATTCCGATTCCGATTTTGCTGGATGCAAATTGGACCGCAAGAGCACAAGTGGCACTTGCCATTTGCTCGGTAGCTCTCTTGTCTCTTGGTTTAGTAAGAAACAAGTAAGTGTTGCGTTGTCTACCACCGAGGCTGAATATGTAGCCGCGGGGAGTTGCTGTGCTCAAATCCTATGGATGAAACAACAACTCTTGGACTATGGCCTAAGTCTTGATCACATTCCTCTTAGATGTGATAACACTAGCGCCATATGCTTGACGAAGAACCCCGTTCTTCATTCGCGAACAAAACACATCGAAATTAGACATCATTTTATTAGAGATCATGTACTCAAAGGCGATGTCGAAATTGAATTTGTTGAAACCAAAAGCCAATTGGCAGACATCTTTACCAAGCCTTTAGAGAAAGAGTCCTTCTTCCGAATTCGCAGTGAACTCGGGATCCTTGACTCCACTTTGATCTAAGTCATGCATTGCATTTTCTTTCCTACATGATTTCTAACTTGAGCGTCGGAGGCGTCTAACTTCTTTTTGCAGGTATCACCCTAGAGCTAAGAGCAATTCTTAAGCAAACCGCGAATCTGCAGCAATGCCCCTATAAAAATCGATTATCCCGTATCAATAATCGACTACCCTCTTTTTTTTTCCAATAAATAAACCTTGTTTATTTCATCTTTTTGCATCTTTCCTTACTATTTTTTTTGCTAATGGCAAAAGGGGGAAGAAAACGGGATATTGGGTATGCACCACCTCTTAATTCATTGATTGCTTATAAGCTAAAATTGAGGGGGAACTCTTAAATTGAGGGGGAACAAGAACAAAATTGCATAATTGTTACTTGTCTTGAATTGTCAATATCTTTTGCCTAAATTGCATATCCCGCTTAATGTTTGCCATTATCAAAAAGGGGGAAATTGTTAGAAACACGTTCTCAATGCAATATACTAAACGTGTACTCTTTTGTAGGTTTTGATGAATGACAAACGAAGCAAAAATTGATATATGACGGAATTCAAGTACAAGCGCACAATGGTTGCGAATAAGATTGAAGTTCAAGATATAGCTTTTAATTGTTATTGAGTTGTTCTAAATTGTAATCTCGATCCTATAACTTGACTCATAGTATGGCCTCTCTCATAAAACTATTTTCCAAAATCATGCATATTTAATTCTGTGTCAAAAAGATTTTAAATCATGCATATTTACATTAGACAAAATGTTTTCTAAACATGCCTCAAAAATCTGGGCTAAAATAATCGATTATGTACTTATGATAATCGATTGTTTCTGAGCCAAGACTGCATGACAATCGATTATGAATTAATGGTAGTCGATTGTGAGTAAGACAGTGAACATCAGGTTTTTCCAAATCTGCATGATAATCGATTGTGAACAAATGACAATCGATTGTTGTTGAGGTAAAGTTTTTCAATACTCAAAATAATCGATTATGAACTAATGGTGATCGATTGTGTTGAGTTGATGTCTTCCAATGATTTTAAATTTAATTAAGTAATCGATTATGTCTTTAGATAATCGATTATCACTGAGACAGTAAGTTTTATGATTTTCAGAAAATAACAAGTAATCGATTGTTGCAAAGGACAATCGATTGTTGAAGCTAGCCGTTGTCAAATGATTTTCAAATACCATAAGGTAATCGATTATTGATTTTATATAATCGATGTTCTACTTAAAATCTGGAAATGATTTTTAGAACGTTGCTGAAGTAATCGATTATTGATTTTATATAATCGATGTTTTGCTTAAAATCTGGAAATGATTTTTAGAACGTTGCTAAAGTAATCGATTATGAACTTAGTGTAATCGATTATCTGATTTTGAACATTGCCAGTAATCGATTACAGATTATGTATAATCGATTGTGAAGCGTTAAATCTGGGATTGATTTTTAATCTGACTGGCAGATAATCGATTGTTTGGTCTTAATAATCGATTATCACTGAGTAATTTCAGCAACTCTTAATTGGCAATTAGACAACGGTTGAACCAATTTTTTCAACTATAAATACAGCTTCATTTCAGTGTTTTAAAAACAACAACATACACAAACTGATCATTACATTGCTATAAGCTTTCATTCAATTGTTCTTCATTTTCTACTCATTTCATAAAGCTTTTGAGAGCCATATTATTGCTTAAAGTTGTTGTGATCTTGAACATATTCTTTTACTCATATCTACTCAATAAGGAGTACTTTAGTTAAGTGAGTGTCCAAGTATTTGATATACTTGTAAGAGAATTGCGATTCTCTTGTTTCAAGGAACTTGCGTTTCCTTGGGTGAAGTCTTTGAGATTGCGATCTCCGAGCAACTGTTTGAGGCTTGTGTCCTCAAGTGTGTAACGGTTTGTTGAGCACCCTTAAGCTTAACAAGATAGTGAAAAATCTCGAGAGAGTCTCTCGGGGACTGGACTAACCACGTTGGTGGCCAACCAGTATACATCTTTGTGTAAGTTTATTTTTCTGCATTTATTTTACTTCCTGCAAAGTTTAAATTCCGCAAGAAAACGCTAAATTCTATTAATACACTATTCACCCCCCCTCTAGCGTAAAGCGTAGTTTCTAACAATTTCAACTCGGGTAAACCCCTCACTCAACATTCTCATTTATCAGCATCAAGATTGGAGCCCATTTCATATCCTTCCTCGGCAACACCCTTATCTCTCCTATCAGCAGATGAAGAAGGAATGTCAGCCGGCTACGAGGACGATAACTCATCTCGTCGCATAGCGCACAGAACTTCCATAGATGACCCCCAGTTCTGGACTCGGCATCATAGAAGGGTATGCCTTATACACATTGATGGTAGGACCTCAAATGGCAGATCTGCATCATCTTCAAGCATGACGATCGCCGGCTCGGTATCACCCCTCGCTGAATCTACAGCGTGAACGGTCCGATTGCTGACATCGACTAATATACTTTTACTTGAGATAAAACCCTCCTCGCTTGGTAATGACTCCTCTTTTTCATATATTAAATGATGCAAGTGGGAAGTTGGGAGTTCTGGTACTGATGCAGTCAACGATCGAGACGACCTAGTCGCAGCACAAGGCGGAATAAAAGTGAACAATCGGGCAGTCCTGGCCGTTGTTACAGTAAGAGAAGATTCCGAAGAAGTAGTTTTCCTCTTGCGAAACGCTATAGGAGGAGCACTCGGTCTTCTCGACAATCCCCAGGCTAAAAAAAGAAGATTAAAAGGTCATCGTTTCCCACAAGACAATAACAAGCAAGAGACCGGGAGGTCATAACAGTATAGATGCAGATGGTTAAACTTACTGGTCATGGAGGGAGCAAGACCGAACTTCTTGAGGAAGGTCGGCCATTCACAAATCCCCATTGTGTGGGACAGAACCCGGCCAACCCAATTGTGGATGTCTTCGACCAAAGGACAGGGTGCAGTATCGGCTACACAAAGAGAGAACAAAATGTCAAAACGCGGCCGAAGCTAGAAAAAAATGCTTTCTATAAAAAAAGAGAAGAGAGATACTTACAGGGAATAATTCCAAGCCACAGGGAACCCGCTTGCATTGGCCACCATGTCTTCGAATTTGACAAAGAAGTAGTTAAGCCAAAACTGACGATTTGCCTTAGCGTCCATCTTCACCACTAAACATTTGCTTCCTCGGTGTCGAAGGTGCAACATAGACCCCTATGGAAACTAATGGAGAAAAGATGCATTAAGTGACAAAGTGACACCTCGGCCTCAGCTAATTCTGCGTATTTCGTAAACATGTGGATAAGTTTATAGATGTATGGAGAAAGTTGGGCCAGGCAAATGCCATAATAGCAGCAGAATTCGTCTGCCATTGGGTGAATGGGAAAGGAGTAGCCGATGTTGAAAGGGTACACGTAGAAAGCAAAATACCCAGGGCAATGTATTTGAACCACATCCCACTCTTCTGGATAGATCGATATGGGCAAGGATTTTGAACTTTGCCCTAAACTCGACGAGGTCAACCACTTTCATCAATGACTCTGAGATCTCAGAGTGGTCCTCAGGCACCTTTGAAAAATCAAATCTAACTTTTTCACTACAAGGGATTATCTCCTCCACAATAGAAAAATTCTTGTCTTGAGCAACAATAAAAAACTATCGTCATGGGGAGGCATACCACCAAGGGAATATGGTTAGTTGCCCCACTGGAACTAGAGGATGCATTAACCATTTCTTTTAGAAAGGATATTGTGAGTGCAGAAGGGTTATGAGCAGTAGGTATCACCTGAATCAGGAAAAGTAGAGATACGATAGTGAGGTAAAAAGGGCAAGAACTCTACACGAAGAAGGAAGAAGAAGACACAGAAATTCAATATTTAGAGTGCAAAGAATAAAATGCATGGTTTCATATACCTGTTTATAAGAGCATCAAAATCAAGAAAAAAAACCATTATTACCTAGCTCAAGTATTAAAACACTAGATGCACGAAAAATGATACGGGGCATCAGGAAAACGTGTAATAATAACGCATGATGTCATGACGTCACTCTGAATCACCATGACCCCAAAGGTTTGCGGCTTAAAAAAGGTCACGTTGTTACCTCGGCTGAAACACCATTACTCAACTTGCTCGTCCAAACTTCCCAACTACGACAAACAGGGTCCAATCACCAAGGCCGTTTAGAGTCGACCTTAGTAAGCAAAGGAACTAACTGTATATACCAAAATTTTCCTTAAGGAAATTTAGCGTGAAGCGACATTAAGAAAAGGATTGGTCATCATTGTAAGAAGAAAGAATCTACAACCTCATTCATTATTCGTTCCCCGCTAACTTTACCTCACTTCATCCATGCTATCAAGTTCAAAGTCTAGAGATATTATTATTAACTAAGTTTAACCCCTTATTACATAATAAAATTTAATAGTTTAACCAAAAGTCTATGTTTTTTGGTCAAACAATTACCGTGGAGAATGGATCGCTAGTGAATTGGCCTTACTCGACATACAAACTTCAGGAGCGTTCTACAGATATAGTATCTCCAAAAGCTTGGTCAAACATTTCAATTTTGAAAGAAGCACATTTTTGAAAAAAAAAGAAGTAAAATACCTTAAAACCCCTCTAAACTTGACATTAGTTACAGACTTAAACTATTCATAGTCTTAATTACTCCCCTCAACTTGGCCTTTTGAGAGCCATTACCCCCTGGACGCTAATATGGCAAAGAGTGTGGGTGCACCCGCCTGCCACGTAGATTTTCCTGTATATGTGGCATTTTTTTTAAAAAATAAAATATATTTTTACCTTTTTAAGTTTGTTACTTCTTTAGATAATTTTTTTCAAATACAATTTATGATAAAACTTGGATAGAATTATATTATTTAGGCTAAGTTTTTTAATATGGCTAAAATAATAAAGTTTTAGTTAATCCTTTTTTTGAATTTGACCTGAAAATAAAGATTTATACAATTGAAATAGATATTCAAGGCATCTAAAATTTATGAGAAATACATAGTTAAAATTAATTATTTTGGTCATAATTTTTTATGTAGCTCTAAATTATGATGCTCTAAAAATATACTCCCTCCGATTCAATTTATGTAAACATATTTTCTTTTTTGGTCCGTGCAAAAAAGAATGACTCCTTTCCTTATTTTTAAACCATCATAATTTAGAGCTATATAAAAAATTGTAGCCAAAATAATTAATTTCAAACTATGTATTTTTCATAACTTTTTAGGTGCCTTGACTAATTATTTTTATTGTATAACTTTATTTCCAGTAATTCAAAAGAAGATTAACTAAAACTTTATTATTTTTAGCCAAATAAAATATTTTGCCTTAATAATGTAGTTCTATCCAAGTTTTATTATAAATTATATTCAAAAAAATTATCTAAAGAAGTAATATACTTAAAAAGGTAAAAATATGTTTTATTTTTCAAAAAATAACTGCCACATATAAAAAAAAGTCCACGTGGCAGGGGAATGCTTCCACTCTCTTTGTCATATCAGTGTTCAAGGGGTAATGACTCATAAAAAGCAATTGAGGGGAGTAATTAAGACCGAACAATTTAAAGTTGTAACTAATAGCTTTATCAAGTTTAAGGGGATTTAAAGATATTTTGCCAGCAAAAAAAAAATGCACCTAGGATTGAAAAAGCTTGGACAAACAAGCTGAAAAAGACAAAGAAGTATAAAAATATATAATTTAGACATTTTTTTAAATGTTTAATACATTTATGTAAAAATGTTATTTATTTCCTCTATCAATATATTCAATAATACTAATATCGTACTTCATGTTGTTTCAAAATTTTTACTGCTTGCATCTGGCTGGGACATCATAGAGCAGTAGGTACCTGGGAAACTGAATTGCAATGAATATGTACTAAGACAAAAAATAGAGTGGCCCTAAATGCTATAACAGCTTGTGTGTTCATCAACACAATTGCATTTATATGGAGGGAAAGGAATAGAATCAGATTTGAATTGAATAAGTATGAAGAAGCTTATGTTTATAGAGAGATTGCCCTTCTTATTCATACCAGAGGCAGAAAATGCAATCGATGGAAGAATGGCTTGAGGCAAATAGATAAATTTCCTTAGCTATATTGTATGAAATTCCTGTACTGAGTATAATAGTGATTCCATAAAAGGACTCAGTCTAGAATGATGTAAACTAGTTGGAGCAAGTCAAAGCTCCTACTAATTATCTTGTACAGTTTGTGATATTAATGCATATAATGTTTTATTTAAAAAAAATTACTGCTTAAAAAAAAGAGAAACTTTCAGAAATCACTATATTTTAGAGGTTATTAACTAGTTGTAGTTACCATTTACTATATTACTTCTTATTGCTATGTTTTCAAAATTTTTAGAGTATATTCAATGTATTTAAGCTACTGTATTCATGAATACAATAGCATTTATATGCGTGAAACAGATGATTACAACTAGATAAGTTTTTATATTTGAGTGTATTCGACTGTATTCATGGGGTAAAACATGGGATTACACTATTTTTAAACAGAAAGTAAATCAATTAATATAACAGTCTCCTAATAACTCAACAAACTCAATTATAACACACAATCTTATATTTCTGGTTATAAAAAGGATTCTCAACCGAAAAACACCCCAAACATATAGCAATCTTCAGAGAATTCATATAATATATCTTAAAACATAAATTATATTAATTAAAAATAATATGTGAATACATTCATGGAATATAGCGAGACAGTGAATACAATGAAATACATAGAATATATTGAAATATAATGAAAAAAGACAATGAATACAATGAAATAATACTGAATAAATTTTTTTAAAAAAAGACAACGAATACAACGAGATACATTGAAATATATTAACAAAAAATTGACTTTGTTGCGCCTGAGGATAAACCAGAGGACAAAGGCTACGACACCAACAATGACCAAAAGAGTGCAGAGTATTTGGAAGATGCAAGTACAAATGTAGTTGAAGAGATAGCCGTAACAACAGTTGATTGGGTTGCAGCAGCACTCGCCACCGTGGCCTGGGCAGTGGTAGGTTTTGGACGGCGATGGAGTTAATGGGCCGTAATATGCTTCGTTCAAACTCCGGCTATGGTTGACATGAAATCAAGAAAAGGAAAAAAATAGTTGAGTTGTTGGATGGAGTTGAGCGAAATAGCGGAGTTCATCTTCAGCCTTGATATGCGGAGGAAAAAACATTGGTAAGTAGAGAGAGAGGGGAGGAGAATAGATAAAGTGTAGGGGATAAGAGAAATTTGAGGGGATATGAAAGAGAGAAATAATACAAAATTTATTTTATGGCTCAAGGGTAAGAAGTAGGGGTGTGCATTCGATTTATCGATTCGATTTTGACCCTTATCGATAATTACTTATCGATTATCGATTTGTACATATGCTTATTGTTATCGTTTCAATAAGGTTTCGATTTTTTCGATTTCGATTTATTAATTTTTGGGGCTTATTGATTCGGTTATCGATTACACCAATAAGAAAATTTACGGGATTCCACAAAAAGTATATCGCTATAAACACGCCTAACTAATATGGACAAAAAGAAGCTAAAATAAGACGAACACCGTTTATAACATCAAAATTGTGTCAACAAGCACATGCAACAAAACTAAAGTAAGGGATCAAATGTATGTCACCAACACTCCAACGATTTTTAAAAAATAAAAATACATCATTACTACTAATTCTATTTTTTATTAATTTGAACTTCATTCTCTTGAGCTTTAAATATGACCATTCCTTAAACGTGGTGGATGAAATAACTAGGGATATGCATTCGATTTATCGATTTGATTTTGACCCTTATCATTAATTACTTATCGATTATCAATTTGTACATATGCTTATCGTTATCGTTTCAATAAGATTTCGATTTTTCGATTCGATTTTAACCTTATCAATAATTACTTATCGATTATCACTTTGTACATATGCTTATCGTTATCGTTTCAATAAGATTTCGATTTTTTTGATTCGATTTATTGATGAATCGATAACAAATAATCGATTTACTTTATCGACAAATCGATTCAAATACACACCCCTAGTAAGAAGTGATCATAAATAGATATATGACTATAAAAAATTAAAAGGTAGCTATGAAACATAATTTTTAAAAAATATATATTAAAATAAATAAAGTATCAACTATTCTTAAATTTTAGTCATGCCAAATTTCCCTTTAATGTAGCCCCTGCAGAGTTTCTTGTTGCACACCGCTGTCAAATGTTAGTTACGCAACCAAATGCTACTGAGTATTCCCTCCAAACTCAAACCTCCAAAACCCAAAACCCTAATATCTCTTCATCTTACATCTCCACTATCATCACCTTATCACACATTCTCTTTATCCCTTTTGCAAACCCATAAGCACTTCAACCATTTCACCCAAATCCTCTCTCATGCCTTCACTTCAGGATTCTTCGCTAACCCATACATCTCCAGCCAACTCCTCAGCCACTGTCTTTCAAATCCTGATTTTACCCTCGGTTTTTCTCACACCCTTTTCTCCCAAATCACCAACCCTAATGTCCATTCTTGGAATTTCCTCCTCCGTGCATACTCCCGCAGTTCATTTCCTGAACAAGCCATTAGTCTTTACAATCAAATGATGGGGAAAAGTATGATTCTTGATAATTTCACTTTCCCTTTTGTACTGAAAGCTTGCGGTAGATTAAATAGGTTTCACAAGGGTATTGAAGTTCATTGTGTGAGCTTGAAAATGGGGTTTGGATTTGATGTGTTTGTGCAAAATGCTTTGGTTTATATGTATTTCAAATGTGGGGTTGTTGAGTTTGCACAGAAGGTCTTTGATTTTATGCCCGACTCAGGTCGAGACGTTGTCACTTGGAATAGTATGATTTCTGGGTATTTACAATGCGGATTTTGTCATCAAGCAGTGAAAACATTTGGAAAAATGTTGCACGAAAGTGGTGTGAGGTTGAACGATGTAAGTATTGCGAGTGCTCTTACTGCGTGCGCAAGAACTGGGTTGCTTGATTTGGGGAAGAAGAGTCACGGGTTGATTGTTGTTTATGGGCTTGTGATTGATGTGTTTCTGGGTTCTTCTTTAGTTGACATGTACACAAAATGTGGGCAGTTAGAGGATGCTAGGAAGGTTTTTAATAGATTATTAGATAAAAATGCAGTCTGTTGGACTTCTATGATTGCAGGTTATTTGCAGTCGGATATGTTTAAGGAAACAATAGAGTTATTTAGGGAGATGCAGATGGCTGGGGTTAAGGCCGAACCTGCCACAATAGCATGTGTTGTTTCTGCATGTGGGCATTCGGGTGCACTAGATTTGGGAAGGTGGGTGCTTAAGTATTGTGAAAAGAGTGGTATTGAAATGAACCTTGTAGTGAAGAATTCTTTGATTGATATGTACTCTAAATGTGGATTAGTTGATAAGGCTCTTGAAGTTTTTCATTCATTAACTAATAAGGATGTCTATTCATGGAGTATGTTGATTTCTGGGTTAGCTATGAATGCAAGATCCGATGAGTCTTTGCAGTTATTTTCACTAATGGAAGGATCGAGTGGAGTACGGCCAAATGGCGTCACATTTCTCGGGATCTTATCTGCCTGCAGTCATGGTGGGTGTGTTGGTGAAGGGTTTTACTACTTTGAGAAGATGACCGGACAATACAAATTGTCCCCCGGGGTTGAGCACTATGGCTGCCTGGTTGATCTCTTGGGCCGTGCAAATCTTCTGGTTGAAGCTGTGGAGTTCATCGGTTCCATGCCCATTCAACCAGATGCTATCATTTGGCGATCCTTGCTTTTCGCTTGTAGTAGACACGGAAATGTAGAGTTGGCGGAAGTTGCCGCCAAAAAGATCAGTGAATTGGAGCCAGAGAAATGTGGGGCACACGTACTGCTGTCTAATGCTTATGCCTCTGCATCTAGGTGGAAGGATGTGAGAATGGTAAGGAGGAATATGGGTGCTGGCGGAATCCAGAAGCAACCTGGATGTTCTTTTATTGAAGTTGATGGTTCTGTTCATGAATTTCTTGTCGCTGATAGCGTTCACTCTCAGATTGACGTCATATGTGATACACTTCAAGCAATGAATTTAGTTCTTAAATCAAGAGTATTTGAGCTTGATTTTCTGGATTATTAGTGTTAATATAATAATATTCCGGTTATAACGTGATATCATCCCAACATATAAGCCCATTGGCTCATTTTTTCCAATATAAATGGCTATGATTAGAAGCAATTCATGCTCCTATCTGCATTAGGATGAGAAGCTGGTGTCTTGAAGACTCTGTATTGTGTTACATATTTGACAATTCTTCTGGAGAGCATGAGATGTATATGTGGTTATTACATGTAAGTCAACTGCATGTATATTACACCATTGCTTAATTATAAATCCCTGCATATGTTGGGCCAAAGTTGGATGTTACCTTCCAGGAATTGTTGAAAATCCCATGCAGAATTTGACAATGTAGAGATGCTTACTGGTCTGGATCGAAGGTGCTCATGTTCTGCTGGAAGTGTGAGATACGCCTACCTGAAGCTGCTTAGCCCATATTTTGTTAAAGACCAGCCACAAAAGGAGCTACTAAGTGATGCCATCCAGCAGTATCTGGAGTTCATCCGTAATTTGAGACGGAGTGAGTATTATATTCAGGGGCGGAGGTTGAAGGCAACTTATGGGTTCGGCCGAACCCAGTAGGTTTGTCCTAAACCCTGTATTTGTGGTTTGAAATTCACTAAATATATACAAATTTTAAATTAGCACTTGAAATCGTTATTGTAGAATTCAGAACCTATAAAGTTCAAATTCTGGATTCGCCTTGTTTGGAGTTTGTTATTTTGCATGTGCATTATATGTCATGGTTGAGGGCGTGCAAAAGGGGGAAATTGCGGTGTTAACAGAAAGAAAAGCAGCAACTAATGGAAGGAAAGAAAGAGCATCGATATATCTTTCTTTGGCAGTAAAGAAAGGAAAAGAGAATAACGCCCATGTTAACATGACAATTTGTACCATTATCACAATAATGAGTTCCTGATTAAGATGAATTTAAATACTTTTGGTAGATTAGCTGTACTAACTACGATCGACCAAACAAGAAAAGAACAATGATTAAATAATAACTTTCGAAGCCTAATCGCAGAGGAGGAGGAAAAAGGGGAAAAGAAATCAGCTGGTTGAGACCTGTGAAGGAGAGGGGTGAGTTAAAGTATCACAAGCTCGACTCCTTTAGGAACTTTCCCTTGTAGCTGCTGCCAAGCCCAGCTTCTTGACCTCTCAACTTTGGAACTCTTCTTCCTTGAATGATCAAGGGCTAACAATGACTTTCTCAAGTGCTAACGATATTTTAAGAAGGTGACTTATAAATTCCTTATCAGCTGTACCCCCAATATAACCTCCATATCTCACCACTTTGAGATTTTTGATATGGATTTTTGTCTGCGTAGCTCCAGAATAAATTGATCATAGATCCTTGTATTAGTTCACTTAACCTGAAAATGCAAAAAAGATTAGAGATATTTTTACATTAGAGATAAAATTATGTCGGTTTCAATGGATAATGCACTAACGCTGTAGGCTTGCTTACAACTTCACTAAATCCTGCATTTAGTAATATTTTTTATGTTAGATGTATTTATTATATTTACCATTTAATCATCGGTGCTGGTATGAAAGTTTTAAATGTAGAAATTGAAAAGGTTAAAATGGTTCTTAATTGCCTTTTTTATTCAAACCGTAAAAGTAGGCTTAGAGACTATTTTAAAAAACGTGATGAATTTGGCTTTAGAAAAAGAAAGACTCTTAAACCTTGTCCCACTAGATGGAATTATATGTATGAAAGTTTAGTTGTTGCATATGAATATAGGAACCCAATAAGCGCAACGTATAATACTCGTGTAGGTTATGGTGATGATGATGATGATGACGTGCACCTTACAAATCAAGATTGGAGTAATGTTAAAATGCTTGTAGACTTTTTAGAACAATTTCATATTGCTACAGATAAATTATCTAGCAAATATTATCCTACTATTTCTAACTGTTTAGTTTATATTGTAGCACTTATAGATTTATTTACAACATTTTCAGAGGGTTTTATGTAAGCTAAGTTTAAAAAATATTTTTTTTTCCTATCTCCCCTATTTTTGGTATTGCTGTAGTGTTAAATCCTACAATGAAATTAGGTGGTCATCACTTTTGGTATTCAAAAACTTATAACGCTTTACCATTTTCAGCTGAGGAATTTGCTACACTTGGAGATGCAAAAGCCTCAATTAAATAAAAGCTCAAACAATTTATAATACTTATCAACTTGCTGTAAATCATGCTAGACCAAATGTTTCAACTCCTACTTTGTCTAGTTCGCAATCATCTAAAAGAACTGCAGGCCTAAACGCCCTTAGTTCTTGGACGGAGTTCAGGGGTTCTCAAGGTAATAATTTTGGTGATAGTTCACAACTAAATGAGCTTCAAGTTTATTTGTCACAGGGCCTTGAAAAGGAGAATCCAGACGGCACCTTTGATCTTTCGGGATGGTGGAAGGACAAACAAAAATACTATTCGGTTCTTTCAAGGATGACTCGAGATATTTTAAGTGTTCAAGCTTTAACAGTAGCATCGAAGAGCGCTTTCCGTCAAGTGAGACTTCAAATTGGTGATCATAGAGCGTATATGAGCGAGAGCTTAGAAAAATCGGCACTCTTCAGAGTTTGGATCCGTTCGGAAAGAAGTAATATTGGACTTGTAGAATCACAACCGGAGATAGACGAAGCTTATGAAGAAATGCTAGCGGCACTTGCGCAGGATGCTACATCGTCCAGAAGCGGTGATGAACAAGCATTTTTTCCACAATTACCAACAGAAATTCCTCCGAACCTTGAAGGATTTATGAGATTTGTTAGAGATAATACATAGACTAATATGTAACTTGTATTTTGGCATATCTTCTTTAGTTTTTTTCCCTTTTAATGGTGGTACTACTACCTTGTTGTGCTCATTCCATTAGGGGGAGGAAGACTAAGAAAGATATTGTCATTCTTCGTTAATGTCGTAATAATAAAAATTATAAGACGTTTCCTTGAATTATATATATATATATATATAGCCCGAAATGAAAAAAGCCCGTTAGTCCCATTTAGGATCGTGGGCTTGGCCCATTAAGCCCCGGACCATGTAGGCTTAGGCCTATGACAGGCCGGTTCCACCCATTGGGATCATGAAGACCGAGACTGTTTTGGCCTGGGACTACCAAAGATCGGACCTGCCAAAGTCCGGGCCCATTTGGCCTGGCCCGTTCATGCATGAGCCTGACCCAGAGTACATGCTTATTTAGACATGAGGGCAAAAATGTATACGTTGTAGGACAAATAAGGCTAAAAAAAGAGAAGGTTTTTCTTTTGCATGAAAATTGTTCAGCCTTTGAAATGGACGAACCAAACCGTGTCAATTGAGTTTTTGGCTTTTTTACAAATTTATATTTAGTTTTGTGACCTTATCTTTTCTTTTTACACAAAGGAAATTTACTATTACACGTAAGAGATTTCTCTTTTATACTTAAGAAATCTAAAAAGGTCATTTTCTTAAATTCAAAATTGTAAAGGGTCATAATGTAAAAAACACTGTCACACCTTCTTTTTACACACCTGAAAGGATAAATAAGATTTTTTCCAATTAGAGTGATATTATTCGAAATGTGATTATTTTATTTAATCAGAGTCGCCACTTGTGATAATTTATTTGGTGTTCCAAGTCACTGGTTTATTTTAAAATCCCAAATTGAGGAAATTCGACTTTCATTTTTTAAGTCTGCAAACCTAAAATTCTAAGTAAGGAATTTTGTTAACCCGGGAGAAGGTGTTAAGCATTCCCGGGTTCCGTGGTTCTAGCAGAGTCTCTTAAACTATTAAATTGGCCTATTATCCGATTTATTACATGTTTTAACATATGGTGCATTTTTAGCTTATTAATCATTTTTAATTATTTTTAAACGCTTTAAAGAAGATTCAACGTTATTTAAAACATGCTTTGAACCACGCCACATGAAATACACCCATGGTTCGCGACACGTTCTATTTAACATTGCTAAGAATTGAAATTGGGTCACATGAAATGTACACCCGAATTTAGTAATTAAAAGAAAAACAATTTAAAGAACGCACCTAAAGTAACTATGAAGGCTCAAATTAATAACAACGTTTGCGGGCCATGAAAAATTCAATTGATGACACAACTCGATTTTTAAAAAGGTTAATATTAATTATATGAGAGGGCCATGGGCTTAGAGGTTTTATTTGGCATGGCACGCCTAAAATTATTCTTAAAAGTTTCTTGATCTAATCTTTGAGGGCCATAAATCATTGGTTTTGATAACATGGCACACCCCTAATTTAAAAGAGTCTAATTAATTAAAGAAGACTAAAGGAATTCAGATTTATTTTAATCAAACTACACCTAATAATAGATGGGATCGCGCTAAATGAAAACGGTTTTGTTTACTTGAAAATGGCTTGGGCCGGCAGTAGGCCCAATTACTTTAAACACAAAGGGCCAATTAGAACAGTTAATGGTTAAGCGAAACACGTGGCGCTGGATTTTGAGATTGAGCCCACACCTTGAAGTGGCAGCAGCCTTTCTGCGATTTAGCTGGGGCCCAAAGTGTGCCCAACATACACCATTAGCTATCGATTCAGACCACAAAATGGGCCAGCCTTAAACTCAACGCTTAATGAACCGTTTAATTCTAATACACGATTAATTCATACACAAAAGGGGTAAGGGAATTGATTACAAACAATGCTAACTGCCAACACATGATTATGTCATAACTCTAAAATTAAAATTCACATTCTTTAACACGTCACTACTTTTATGCAACGAACTCTCTTCACTTAAGGACTTAAAATATGTTATAGACCTTGAAACAACTGAACTCCTAATCTATGACCATTTATGTTATTAGACATACTAAACCACCATTCCAACTTTAAAAAATAATCCAAAGCTTTTAATGCATTGACTAATGAATATCCCTTCAATCATTGTTATTATCCCTTCTAAATACATGATTCTAGATTATGAAATTATTGATGATCCTCACAATGATTACAATAAAACAGGCTATCAATCACAATGAGATAACTTTTCAAAAATCATCGAGGATCTACACTATAATACCCACATCCATCACCATTCTTACAATACAAGAGTTGCATTTTCATCAATCAAACATTTGAAAGAAAAACAATCCTAAATGATTACTACTAAGTATAACAAGTTGTTAACTACTTACATTATATAAGCTAAAACAACCTAAATATTAAACCATCCATCTATACTAAATTAGCGGTGACCATATTTTAAACAAATTGAAACCATATTATGAAAAATAGGAAAAGATAGCATTTAGCCAAACGAAAAAGAAATCCCATTCTAAATCAGTAGTTTACAAGTCCATTTATCACTTCAAGTTCATGAATATACCTTGAACGATAGGAAATTAACAACAAAACTTCAGCAAATAAATGAAAATATTAGTAGCAGCATGTCACACTCCGCCCTTTTCTAAGAGGTTATGCCACGCAGGCGATGACTGGGAGACACACAGGCAATGATTTGGCGCACGAATGGCAACCTTTCTCTAGCCAAGTCTAGATCTTTCCTCAAATGGAAGACTCTAGACCCATCTTGTATATTATAGATATTTGTAGACTCTTGTAGAGTTTTCTAGGCTTTTGATCTTAGCCATTGATTCAAATAGATCATAACCGTTGGTTAGGGACTCTAGCAACTATAAATAGGCTAGCATTTGGCACTTGCCATCATAGAAGACATAGAAGAAAACAATCAAGCAATCCAACACTCTTGTACAAAGCTCTCTTGTTTAATACAAAGTTTTCTCACAAGCTTCTCTTCTTAGCTTCTCTTAGCTTTGTTGTGGAGTTAGTTCGGGGAAAGGCTAACTTAGCACATTGCAGGGGCGAATTGTGACTAAGGCCGCGCAGAAGATAGCTAGGGAGTTATCCGGTCCGTGACAAGCAGATCTTAAACAGGTAATAAACATCAATTGTCACATAGCTACACCCATTTTTTGAGCGCAGAAGATAACTAGTCCGCTTGGACTTTTAAAATTCCTCGAAATATGAAAACAAACTGTAATGGAATAGTGATTGAAAGATTTTTTCTCTTTTCTTTCTGATCTTCCATGCTTTATTAGTAAGGATCTATTTTCAGCCATTTCTAAATGTTTTCAAGTTCTAATCGATGCTTCTAAATGAAAGAAAGCAACCTTATATTGAAGTCCTAAGGCAGCAGAATTGGTTTTAAGCTTTACCATTTACCCTTTTCCAAATTTTTCATTCTTTCATTGTAAACCCCAAAATTAAAGTGTGCTTCTTAAACCAATCCTAATCTCCACTTTCCTGACAATTTCCAAGCGGTTGAGGAAGATTCTTCCCAACCAATTCCCTAAACTATCTTTTAAAAGGTTGGTAATTACCTTTAGAGAAACACAGCTTATGAGTTGACATAACCCAAAACCAAACACAAAACTAACCCTATGGCCCAAAATTGACCCTTTCCCTATTTGGGCTTCTCGTCTACGAAGCCCAACTTTTAATTCAAAACCAAAACCCACGAGAAAATAGGCCAACTGAGTCATAAGAACTCCTGAAGCCATGATTTCAAAGAAAACAAAAATAAGAGGAAATTTGAGCAAAATCAAACGACAAAATCAAATGAACTAAAAATATGCTGACTAAAATGAATTAAACTTAACATGCACACAAAAATGATTTAAAACAGAAAAATAAGAAAAAAAAGAAGAAAGAATCACAAGGGGACGAGGATGAGAATAAACCGAAAAAGAGAAACGAACAAAGATACCTAATTAGGCAGACAGACAAAGCTTGACAAACCTCAGGCAGACTTCGATTTAACCAAAATTGGCATCAATTGTGTGTTCTCGTCAAGAACAACAAACAATACCAATTTCATCCCTAATCGTTCTTGGAATCTGGAAGACTTGAGAGATTTTCGTTTTCTTTTTTTTTTTAGATCCAAAACTTGTTCGATTTGGTGAGGACTTGAGAAGATGTGGTGGTGGATTGGAAATCAGGTGTGGTGGTGGTTGTGTGGTAAAGATTTGGGGTCGATTGGGCACCACCATCGGCCGGTGAAAGCTTAGGAGTTTCAGGGCGGGGGACTAGGGTTCTTAACTTTGAGAGAGCTGAAAGAAGTGAAGTGAAGAAGGTACTAGGTTGTTCTGAACGATGTTTGGACAAATTTAAACGAAAATAGGGAAAGCATCAGGGGCGTTAGATGATGGAATGCTAAGATCAACTTAACTTAATTGAACTCAAAACGACGTCGTTTGAGTGGTTTAGCACCTGAAGGGTTTGAACCGAGTATGAGGCGATTTTGGGCCGAATTTGGAACGGGTTTGGGGGGAAGTTATTTGGGTTGCGACAAAACAGCCCAAAATCAACAACATTTTTTATTCTCTTTCTTTTTCTTTTCAATTTCAATTGTTTTCTTCTTCTTCTTTTTTTTTTCCTTTTCAAGTTAATTAACAAACCAAATTAACTCTTCCATTAAAATAATTTATTAAATTAATCTAATTACTCATCATAGTATTTACAAAAATTAATTAACTCCTCAATTAAAAGAAGAGCTAAAAATTTAAAATTAAAAGGTGAAAAATGTAAAGTGAGTCATTTCTTGTGATTTTTTCATTCATTTTTTTTAACAAACAAGTAATTACTAATTAACTAAAAAATATAAAAATAAATCCTAAATACAACTGCAGAGTATTTTTGTATTTTCATGATTTAAATAAAAATTAAACATGCATAGAAAAATGCAAATAATTAGGAAAAATCTACAAAAATTTCTAAAATGACAAATAATTAAAAAAAAATCTATTTCCTTGGAGTTCTGTAGAAGTATTTCATATAAGGCAATAAACACATGCTCACAACTACAACCAAAAAGGGTGACATATTAATTAAAAAGAACAAACGCCTCTATATATCGAACATTTCCAAGTATGGAGACGCTTGCAAAAGTGGAGCAACATTAAGTAGACTGCTATTGGTTTGTGCAAAGCCAAGACATGATCTGCCTCAACGCTTCCTTTCTGCAAAACTCAGTCCAATCCCAGTCCTTCATCACAAGGTTAAAGTTGAGACGTGTGACACGTGTCCATGCATCGACTTGAAAGACAACTTGTGACCACTGCTTCTTTCAGTGTCAACTTAGAAAGAATTGATACAAGAATGTCATCTGGCAACTGGCTAAGCCTGTCCTCCATTACTACAGGGGGGCTACAGCAGGAATTTTGTTGTAGTTGCTAAAGGTCAATATTGCCTGATTACATCAGTAACGAAGTAATAATTGCGGAAAAGAGCAGTTTAAGAGTAGTAAACAATTACTAAAACTTAGCATACTACAACTTTGTCAAAAGCTACAACAGCAGCATACCCACTATAAACTATGTCAAAAGCTATTAGTCTCTTAATTGAAAGGATAAATCCAAACTGCAATCCAATCAAAAGAAACACAACAGCAGTTTCTCTACCTTCCCAGATTAGGAGTAATGTCCTCCTCGGACCTTCACTTGTGAGATTGTTGTTGTTGTTGTGTTGTCAGTAAAGATGAGATTTTTGGCGCAAATTGAAGGCATTAACTTGGTTTATGTAATATTAAACCCCACCATGAAAAACCTGGATATTTGCATACAAAGCAAAATATTAAAAAGGGTGACTTTTACAATTGTTATACTTAACTGTATTTTATATGGATACTGTCTACTAAGCTTAAAAAGAAAGAGAAGAAAAATAAAAACAATAAACAAAGATGTTGAATTAAGTCAAATCAAGTGCAGACTGCTAAAAATTCTGAAAAATAAATTACCTTCTTCAGTAAAACATTTGCGCCTGTATACCAACCTATGAGAAGAACAATTTTACAATTTATTCGGAGCTCTTCCATATTTGGAATTTCATATAAGGGCTTCGTAGGCTAGAGAGGCGGTTTAAGGTTTTGGGAGATTAGGCAATGTTTGTGATTTTCCTATAAAATTTTGCAACATGTAGTGGGTGTTTGGACATAAGAATTGTAAAATTTCAACAAAAAAAAATCCAGTACAACAATAGCATACTCAGTATTATCCCATATCGTAGGGTCTGAGGAGGGTAGTATATACGCAGACTTTCCTTACCTTGTGTAGTGAATTTTTTTTAAGTGAAAATGATATTTGAAAATTAGAGTTGCATTTGAACATGAATAAAATTTTGGGATGCCTTTGAATTTTTTTGAGTGAGTTGAGTAAAAATTTTGAAATTTAACTTTTTGGAGTTTTTAAATTTTTAAAAAATTCAAAATGCATCTTTAAGTGAAAATAGAATTCTTATGGCCAAAAAGTTAAAAAAACCAATCGAAAAAAGTGAAATATTCTTATGTCCAAACGGGTAGTTTTTCAAACACAATATTTTTAAAATTTCAATTATCACAAAACTAGATACAATATCGTTGCTCTAAAACAAAATATAAACCATAGTGCTATAATAGGAAGGAGAAAGAATGAGTATAACATGTAGCTATACTCGTTTTTTGTGTCACGTTTTAACTTGTGTTTGTTTTGTAAAAAAATTATAAGCTTACTCACTTTTTCGCATAACTTCATCATATGGGGCCGAAGTAGCAAAGGCAATCACGCAAAACATCAGTAATCTAGTAGACGGGCCTGAAGTAGCAAGTGCACTGAACCAAGGATGCTGAAGTTTTTGTTTGTAATTGTTGAACTTAAGCATAGTAGCTGAAGTTTGGTTCTCTATTTGCTGAAGTTTTTGTTTTTATAACTTGAGGTCTAGAACTGAAGTTTTTGTTTTGTAACAGGAGAACTTCAGCTCTAGAGCTGAAATTTTTATTTTTTTAACGGGCGAACTGTCACGCCCCAAATTAGGGGAGGCACGACTAGACCTCGATACTGTATTTGACCGTGTTAGCCACTAAACATACTAGCTAACTAAACTGGGGTCCCAGTAGATCGGGTAGCACAACATCTGAAATACTAAGCCTGGACCATTAAGGTCATGACATGAATAACAATAAGCCATAAAACAAAAAGTAGACGAGCCAAAATAATAAAGTACTAGCTGGCCGACGAGGCCGCAATTGGAGACATACATGCCTACACACATATATATACATGCCAAGCCCATGGGCTGGAGACTGGAAGCTGTAAAAAAAACCCAGAATACTATGTCTACAATAGCCTCCAGAGTATCATAAGCAATGTTGAGACAAGGCCCCGACTATTCCCAAACTGTACAACAAAAGTAACCATCCTATGAAAGCTCCAGGAAGAGGTGGAGCTTACTAACTCACAGCTAAACCTCGAAATCCTAGCGAAGGGGCCGATTAGAGTCCCTACCTGGACCTGCACACACGAAACAAAAATACAGTATCCCCAGGCAACATGCATCATTACGAATAAAAATGTACTGAAATGTAAGGCAGAAAGTAGAATCGTACATAACTGATGTAAAAAGAAATAGAACTACCACCTGACACTGAAACTCTGATAGCCTCCATGGACGACATCCGACCTCATAGTAATCAAAATATGCATGGTATGCTCGTGTAATCGTATGTCGTAAATTCATATATATATATATATATATATATATATATATATATATATATATATATATATATATATATATATATATATATATATATATATATATATATATATATATATATATATATATATATATATATTGATGCAAATGCATGACATACCCAACCAAATGCTAGAAGTGGTGGTCTCTTCTGATAGCTAACCGGTATCATATTGTCAACCTGTGTTCATTTGTACAATATATAGTTTTTCAGACAAATAGGCCACTTACCTCCGATTATAGCTCAAATTCCATGCATAATATGCCATGTATGATATGAACTTAGAATGTACATAATAGGCCATAACAAGAACTTAGCCAATCTTGGCTCATAGGTACTTTTATTCGCATGATCTCATAATCACCTTCGTATCGCACAATTGTCTCGTGGAACCTCATATGTTTCTTTTCTTTTGAATAAGCTTGAAAACTTAACTCAACTTTTAGAAAGATAACTTAACTCTGAATATGTTAATAAAAAGCTTAAGGTACTTCACTTAGTATTTATACCTGATTTCTTGATATTTAATAAAAGAAAGTATTTCAAAAAAATCAAGTGTTTTAGTATTTTAAATAAAAATTTATATTTGAGATTACTGGATTCGACGTGCCACTTCAGAGATTATAAATACAATTTAACACGGAAAAAGGACTGATTGCAAATACTAAATATCTTTATTTATTTATTTATTTATTTTGTCACACAACTAAAGACGAATAAGAATTCATATATATAGACATATAGTTAAGAAAATCGAAAATGACATAGATGTCGAATACCCTATTTAACCGAATGAGTGGAACTTCAACCTAATAGAGCAATGAAAATACTTCAGCCATGATCCCAATGCCTTTCACAAAAGGTCTTTCTAGAAATAGAATAGTAAAATATCATATTTGACGTCTTAGAAATTTCCCAAAATTCGTGCTAAAGGAAGGATGGAGCTTAGCCTTAACATACCTTTCCAACGAACGTTCGAATGCATGTAGTTCCTTCATGAAAGTTTTTACTTACATCCTAAGATTCACAAACACTATATATATGCAGATTGTACGCACCTATAAACCATTCATAATTGAGTTTAAATCGGCAGATTTGCCATATGACCCTAACTAGACGAAACGTCCGTAGGACTTTGTAAAAATGATCATAAAAGAGTCCCCAGATTATTACCTTGGCAAACCAAGTATAAAGCCCGAAGAACCAGAAAGAACAACAGATTCCTATCTTCCAAAAATAGATCCAAAACAACTAATAAAATGGGGAAATGATTGCAAAGTGTAGAGATTGCGTTTCTAGGCACGAGGCAAATTTTAACGATAGAAATCGTTAAAAACTCACCTTAATCACTCAAGAACACCATGGAACGCTCTCTTCAACTTGCTCACTGTTTTGGGACTGAAATGAAATGTTTTGAGAGCTTTAAAGTCGAGTTTACCGACGTTTACCACTTGTTTGGCCTGACCCGGTTCGCGACCCGGTTTCAGCCTGGACAGTCCGGGGTAAATTAATCATAACTTATTACTCCAATATTGCATTGATGTGATGTTTTTTGGTTTGAAAACTAGACTCGTAAACCTTCGATTCGATAGGTTTTTCGGTCTCATAACTCTTTATATATTAGGAAAAATGATCTGATATATTTGACCCAAAATTTAGAAAATTTATTAGAAAAATTTATGATAACTTTTGCCTGACCTTTATTTGGCAACTTGCTTGACTCCAAAACATAACATGTGACCAGTGTGATGTTATATCCAATCATATATACCTAATATAACCACACCATGTTACGTATATTATGTAAGAGAAGAGGAAAGAAAACATGGGGTCTCACACGAACTTCAGCTCTATAGCTGAGGTTTTTTCTTTGTAAGTGACGAACTTCATCTCTAGAGCTGAAGTTTTTGTAACTGGGGAACTTCAGCTCTAGAGCTGAAGTTTTTATTTTTGTAACTGGCAAACTTCAACTCTAGAGTTGAAGTTTTTGTTTTGTAACTAGCGAACTTCAGCTCTAGAGCTGAAGTTCTTATTTTTATAACCGGCAAACTTCAGCTCTAGAGCTGAAGTTGTTTAGTTCTTTTGTAAAAGCTTCAGCACTATATAAGCTAAAGTTTTTGAAAAAGCTTTCTAACATACTAGATAAATAATCAGATTACCAACGTTATCTAAATCATAAATTTTGGAAACAATAAACGTGAAAAGAATAGAATTATCACTGTCTACTAACTCAGTACGTGGAAATATTCATAAATTATTGTCTACTAGCTTACATCATTATTTATAATTTATTTTTAAATAATCTGATAAACATATTTATGAAAATCATCCCATGAACTGAAGTTCCATTGCAGCACCAACAACAGAAGAAGAAAGAAGAAGAAGAAGATGATGATGATGAGGAGGAGGAGGAGAAGGAGGAGGAGGAGGAGAAAGGGGGATGAAATTATTTTTAAAGTGGGTACAAGTTAAAAGTTTAAAAAAAAATGAGTATAGGTTAATGGGTGCCTCGTGCAAATTACCTTTATATTAGTAAAACGAAAAAGAGTTCAAAATGCTCCTAAACTATTGAAAAAAGTTTAAAAATATCCTTGATCCGCCCATTGGCTAAAAATACCCCTCCATCCACCTTTTTGGTTCACTTAGGCTCTTTGACCGTTAGGTCAATACTGAATTAAGAATAATTATTATTCCTGTAAAACTTAAAAGAAAGTTACGAAACATTTTTGTTTTTTGAACAAATGCACCAGTAGTCCCACTAATTTAGAAAAATCTCCTTTTTTTCCCGGTTTTTAGAAAAAAAAAATTTAAGTTTTTACAAAAAAAAAAATCAATTTTTTAAAGCATTTTTTTTTGTAAAAACTGAATTTTTTTTTGTAAAAGCGAAAAACATATTTGTTTTAAAAAATTGAAAAAAATATTTTCAACAAAATATTTCCGTTTTTGAAATTTTTTTATTTTCTTCAGTTTTTTTTTTAAAAAAAACGAAAACATTTTTCTTTAAAACAACTGATGACGAAAATAAAACATATATATTTGAAAAACTGAAAAAAGTAATTTTTCAAAACCGAAAATATTTTGTTGAAAGTATTTTTTTCCAGTTCTTACAAAAGAAATGCTTTTAATTAACTGAAAAACATATTTTTTTGTAAACATTGAATTGTGTTTTGTAAAAACTGAAAAAAGGAAGACTTTATTAAATTAGTGTATTATTGGTGCATTACTTTAAAAAAACGAAAATATTTTGCAAAATTATTTTTTAAATTTTTTAAAAAGAATAATAATTATTTTTAATTTAGCATTGATTTAAGGGTCAACGGGCACAAGTGAACCAAAAAAGTAGATGAAAAGCGTTTTGAAACATTTTCCAATAATTTAGGGATATTTTAAACTCTTTTCTATTGTAAAAATCCATATTTTATTACAGAACCAAAGCGAGCTAGTAGGCAGTGGCGTAGCCATATACCGAAGTTCAATACCTTTGGTCGAAAAATTCAGGTATAGCATATCCTTTAAGGTAAACCTAGCTTTAATTGTATTTCATCTATATCTTCATTAAAGGGACACCTGAATGATCCTGTCCACGACCACCATGGACAATGAAAGGCCAAGGGAAAGAAGGATTCAAAAGAAAAATAAATGACGTGGACGGCAGGATTCGAACCTGCGCCGGCAGAGCCCACATGATTTCTAGTCATGCCCGATAACCACTCCGGCACGTCCACCGTTTTGTTGGCTTTCACTTAATATCTATTATATTAAAATAAATAAATAGTACTCTACAGCTCTGCGCTTCTCAAATCTATTACCTAATTTTAGCGGACTTAGTTACACGGCCACTTGGTGGTTCTAATAACGACTAGTTACAGGGCTACTTGGGGGTTTTGAAATTTAGAATGACGATTTCAAATGTTAATAGCTGTGTTCTAAATTAAATATTTAGACATATTTAATAAATATATTAACACAATTACATTGTGTAAGCAAAAGTTATTAAGTTTAACTGAACCCGTATCTTAGCTTCTGCTTCCGCCCGTGATCCATGGTGTTAGCTTCAACTTGTTCCAACTACACAAAAAGATACACTCATTCAAATAAAAAAAAACTGGAAAAAAAGGAAGAGGAAGAAAGAGAGCTGAATTACCGTTGATAATTGGGTTGTTATGTATCTCTTGAAAACGCTTGAGGCATTGACCATCAAAATAATTAAGGTGGAGATTTCAACAGAGGGTTGATTTGAACTAATAACACAAATTTTGTCATTCATAGGTGTGCCAGCGCCAAATTCGTTGTAACTGTTCATTTCAACTTCAACCAAATAGAAAGTTTCTGAATCGTATAAGAGCTATTTATGTCAAATTAATGAATTCCTCTTTCCAAATGAAGTTACCTGAATGGTGGGGAATATATATTAGCGCCTAATAATAAATATATAGAGGAGGCATATAAAAGCTGTCCCCCTCTGCAGATAATTGTGTACTAGGGGTGTATATAGACCGGGTTGATTCAGATTTTACAATTATCAAACCAAATCAATTGTGTCGGGTAATTAAATTTAAAGACCAAACCAAACCAATAAATTCGGGTTTTTCAAATATCGGTTTTTCTCGGGTTTTTTCGGGTTTTCGGATTATTCGAGTTTTTTCGGATTTTTTTCCCGGTAAAATCTTCGTAGAACAAAATATATAACGTATACTCAAAATATTTCTTTAATCCTAGTAAGATACAACTATATGAAGTATTTTTCAAGAAAATAATACAAAATATGAGATATGTCATGACTCATGACATTATTCTAAAATATTCAACAATAAAAAATAATAAAATTATGTACTATAAATATTGCTAATTAAAAAGTCATAATAAAGATAAACATAATCTAAAAGCACTAATTCATGCTAAACTAGATAGACTAATAAGGGAGTATTAGTTATATGCCTAAAAGCTAAAGAAAAATAAAAATAGGTTATGTATTTTTGTCTAAATTATTACAAAATAAAAAATAGACATTTAATATATTCTCGTTCGTAATATTGAATTGAATGTCTTTTGTTAGCATTGCTAGCATTATTTAATTTACTAATATTAATGAGGATGCTTAGGTGGATGTGTGGGCACACCAAGCTAGATAAGAGTAGGGGTGGCCTCGGTGGATGAGAAGATGCGGGAAGCGAGGCTGAGGTGGTTCGGGCATGTACGGAGGAGGGGTCCCGATGCCCCGGTGAGGAGCTGCGAGCGGCTGGAGATTGTTGGCGGTCGGCGAGGAAGAGGGAGGCCTAAGAAGCATTGGGGAGAGGTGATTAGGCAGGACATGACTAGAATGCAGGTTTCCGAGGACATGACCCTTGATAGGGGAGTCTGGAGGTCTAGAATCAGGGCTGTAGGCTAGGGGCTCATAGAGTTCTTCGTACGCCTCACCCGGGGTTGGGTGTGGGATAGCAGGGTCACCCATAGATGATTAGTGTTTTAGCTTATGTCCCCTTATGGTTGTTAGTATGGTAGTTACGGTTTGTTATTATTGCATGCGACTGTATTTATGTTTCTTATGTTTACATAATTATTTACGTTATTTCTGCGGGATTTACTAATGCTTTATTGTTTTGTTTTGTCTTGTTTTTGTTTCTAATTTTGTCTTTGTTTTTGTCTTTGTTTTTGTTTTTATTTTAATGTAGCTTTTCATTTTATCCTATGCGCCGAGGGTCGAATGGAAACAGCCTCTCTACCCTTTCGAGTAGGGGTAAGGCTCGTCTACATATTACCCTCCCCAGACCCCACCTGGTGGGAATATACTGGGTAGTTGTTGTTGTTGTTGTTGTTGTAATATTAATGGCTATAAAATTTATTGGAGCATTTAAAAGTTCTAAATCAAACCTTGAAATAATACCTTAAAAGATAAAATTATGAAATTTTTTAAGAAATATTTATAAATTACATTACGATAAGTATATTTATATATTAAATATATCTAAAATTGCTATATATGTAATGTCGGGTTGGTTTGGTTTCGGTTTGACTTTCTTTAGTTAAAACCAAACCAAATCAATTGTGGTCGGGTGTTTTTTTCGCAACACCAAACCAAGTCAAACCAAACCATAGTCGAGTTTTTTTTCGATTTGACTCGAATTATCGAATTGATGCAATTTATCGATTTTTTTTGTACACTCCTACTGTGTACCATACGAGATATGCAATTGTATAATAAGATGACTCTTTTTGACTGTTAAGTTGAGTTTTCAAACTAGGCATTTGTTTGCTATCCATAGTTATCATTTTGCTGATAAGTTGCTGTTCCAATTCATCATACCAAGTACACTTCCTTAACGCCTTCAATTACTAACTTATTATAGCCTAGCCTACTTCATTCTCCGCACAAGCAATTAATGACTTATTACAGCCTAGCCTACTTCATTCTCCGCACAAGCACATTCCCTCTATAAGTAAAGAAAGTACTCAAACATAAACATATTGATTTGGAGTCCGTTTGGCTCAGGTGATTTAGAATAGCTGATAAATATTATGTGCTAAAAAGCACTTTTAAGCGCTGAAATTGATTTAAAAAATAAGCAGTTACTTATTTGGATAAAAGTGCTGAAATTAATAGTAAGTAGCTGAAAAACTGGATATACGAAGAGTTTTATTTTAAAAAAGAAATATTTTAGGGATAGAATAGTAAATATTTTGGTCAAACCTAAAGTGCTTATAAGCTAAAGTTTGATAAGTTGGGGAAGACCAACTTATGACTTTTGACTTATTCTTGACTTATAAGCACTTTTAATTTTACCAAACGCATAAATAAGCCAAAAATTATTTATAACCCAGTTTGACCAGCTTATAAGCTTAACCAAACACCCTCTTATTCTAAATGTAAAGAAAGACCACTGCATTTATTACCTTATACACCTATGCGTGAAAAACAGTCAGAGTTTACATATGGATATGGTGCCTTATGATAAATTGTATGCTATAATACACCAGGGACCAGAGTCACCAGACTGAGAGAACCTCACATTAATACAGATTCATAGCCTTCCTCCTCTCTTTGATTCCGGCGTTGATAAATTACAGCAGCACCAACAAGTACTGCAATTCCAAACACTGCCAAGACTCCAACAGCGTTGTGCAATATTACAATCTCACCTGTCTGCAGTAACGAGGAAAACATAGGTTCAGTAATTCTTATGAAATCGGACAGAATATCACAACGATAGTAAGGGTATGGAGTGACGCAACAACTGATGCAAGTGTCAGTATCATTAGCTCCAACACCTACGAGCATCTCAGCTGACCATATAGACTTTAGTTTTCTTGGTTGAAAATATCATGTTTAGGCTTAACTAGGAAATTCACTACTCTAGATCGACAAAAATTTGAAGGCGTCAAGATCTTACTCCATCTGTAGAATGCAGGAAAGAGTTAGGCTTTGGTGATGGTTCAGCAACTAAGATATAGAACAGCCCCATCACTCCTGTATGCCTTTGAGCACTGCTATAATTTGATATTAATGTTACAGTTTCCCCTTCCGAAATCTTGATGGAACCAGGACGAGGATAACAAGAGGACATCCCAACGATGTAACCAGCTTCATTTCCTGGTTCCTTTCCTTCCCCGTAGATTGGAATAGATGAGCATACGATGCGGCCATCCTAGACCAATTCAGCAGAAAAAGAAATAAAGAAAATCTTAAACACAACACTGTTTACTGGAAAGTACTGAAACATCACAGGGATATCAACATAAAATTTCAATAAGGATGCTCCATAAAATCAGTATAGCTGAACCTGCTTTGTAACGGCGAGGTCATTTGAGAAATAATCAGTAGTTATTAAGACGCATAATAATGTATTCAAAGAAGTAGGGTGGACGCATCGTTGGACATACTTATTTCAACTGTGATGCTGCTTTTCACACGAAGGCAATGGCCTCATACACTTACACAAGTAATCTAAGTTCCCACTACGGTTGACAAGTACTGACCTTACACCTATCCACTCTAAAAATTCAAGCAATTATATTTCAAAAGAAACCACTATCATTCACTTTCCTATATAGTCATGCAGTTCATCAAAGGGCCACTCATATTCATTTACAACAGACAAAAAAATACATTCATTAATTGTCTCAAAGGGCAGGAGGGTCCATTCACTATAATAACAGACAAAGCTTTTTGCAGCTAATTGAAGATGATACTGAACAATGATACAGTTTCTGACAGCCTGGGATATAACACTTTGAATCAACATAAGCCTCTGAAGTATGAAAAACATGTCAAATGCAAACACATTTTATTTTATTTTATCCAAGGTTAAAAGCATGAGATTAAATGGATTCACTCAATTTGTTCTTGCAAGAGGTGGCATATATAATATGTGTCAATAGCAGTCCAAATAAGCCAAGTATCATTAAAAGAAAAAGCTTTTTGCACGAAATCTTTGTTTTGATTAGTGAGTCGATTGTCCCAATATCTATTAGAAGCGTTTAGAATAATCCAGACCGTAGGCAGAACACGACCCAAAAAAAAATTAGATTAGCTCAGAGTACCTCACCATGGAGGGCTGAACCAGTCCCTCCTGTATGTTGGTGAGCAACTCCATAGATGACATCTCCACCACTAGGAAAAGTTACACTTATCTTTTTTGTATGAGTGCAATCGGCATTTGCCTCAGCTGCAGAGCATGACTCCACTAGATATTCAATCTGAAATAAAGAAATTGCCTGAATTATTCCTAGATATATTTAAGTAGCAAAGAGCTAAAAATGATTTGATTTGAATTATCAATAATTCATGAGAAAATCCCGCGTACAAGATTATGCACATATTATATGACGACGGTCAATTTCTTGAATTGGTAAATTTTTCCATTTTGACAAGGGATAGATCCAAGTAAAAGTTGGTCAGAAAAATGAACACCCGGAATTCTCTCTACAAGATAAAAACTTTGTTGAAGAAGGATGTCATTAAGTCTTTTTTAGCTCTTAAGGAATTGTATAATACTAAGATTTAAAACAAGATTTGTATTTATTCTGGATGTGCAGAAACTGATGTTTTAAAATAACAGGCCTTTAAGGCGGTGGTACCACAAATATATACAGATAAAGAAAATAACACATCACATGAAATTGCTCACACCTTGCAGTGATGTCTTGACACGGTCGCTGTTGATTTTTCCGGCTTTTTCCATGTATCAGTGACATCAAGTATGTAAATTTTGACAGGCACAATGGAGGGATCCCAATCAATATACTTCACCGTATACTTCAGGTACAGGCTTCTCCTTGCACCTTGGAACCCTTCTTTCACCTTGCATCTTGTTTCATCGTAACAACATCTCAATCCTCCGACATAATCTGGCTCTATATTTCGGTCATACTCGTCCTTGGTAACGTTATAAAGATCACACCTGCACTCAGTGCATCCCAATCTATCTTCGGCACCTCGTGTATCAATTGCATGTACATTGAGCAACCATCTCTCCTCGTATCCCGGAGGTACTTCGACTGGATTACCGACCTCTATACCATAAGGATCTGGAACATACGTTATTGTCTTTCGGGTCTCTGACCCAAGTCCAAAATATTGAGTAAGACCCTCATCGCATATCCCTGAGTTTCTCTTAACAATAAAATCTGATTGGTGGAACCCCAGATTTCCGTGGTACTTTGCCACTTCCACACCTTTTTGCCGATAATATCTTACAACAACCCAGTGATGAAGATATGTCTCATAAAGGGGTACAGAATTCCCTGCCTCATCAACTACTTCAACATCAAAATTTTTGATAGCAATATGGCCTTTTGGGAAGTCAATGTTGTAGTAAAACTTGTTAGATACCGATCCAGGTTCCAGCACAATCTTTGGTGATAGAAAGACTGCTGATTTCACACTGTTTTCTTCCGTTAATTGAGATTGTGAACTTGGATCAACCGCTATTAGAAGTAAGAGTGCCAGTGAAAGCAACTGGTAATTTGAAGAGTGTGACATCTTTTTGTCTTTCACAATTCACTTGATGCTAGTATATCTGTTGAGAACAGCATCATCAACCAATTAACAACCCATAAATTTAATTTCCCAAAGTTTTTGTGAACTAGAAAAAAGAGTCTAATAACCTATGGTAGTTTCTATATAGTAGGATTATTTTTGCTTATCTAACATACCAAATGATAGTGCATAAAACTTAAACTCTTTGAAAATTAAGCTAACTAAGATGCCATAACTGCTTAATTAACTCTTTAATCTTTACACAGAACCTTAGATTAAGTATAACGATTACCGATGATATTTCCTGATTGACAAAATAGAAGGAAAGGAACAGATGGAGGCAACCTTTTCAGTATGATATCCATATTCACTTACCTATACATATTTCCTAATCAATGCATATTTCCTTATCTATAGAACTAATGATCGGATACAGAGCTCATAAAAGAATTCAAACAGGCCGGTGTATTAAGCTCGCTTGGGTCCGAAAATGATGACAAGGACCGTAACCTCCTAATCATGTAACAACAATTTTACCGGGCTCCCTTCTCCTACATTAGAACAACAACACCCAAATTATTAAGAAGAAGAAGAAGCAGAGAGACTTACCCGATATGGCTTTTGGGCAAAATATTCACACCTTGTTATTGTCACTCGACGTGTACAGAGTAGGATCTAGGAACCCAAAATCTGGAATTCCAATAACAGTGAGAAGTGGAAGTTGGTAAATACAGACTATGAAAATTGTATGAAGCGTACATAGACAGGTATATTCCATAAGAGGATGCCACGTGTCATTTCTGCTGAGGACACTGCTTACGAGTTCCGTCTGCGCCTGAAAGATCTATGTTTTCTAGTTTTCTCCACAAAAAGAAAGATAAAAAGAGGGCCGGCGTAAGGTTGGATTTTAGGGAAATGGTCAAATGATTATGGACGATACTTGGTACGAGTGTTAGATATATCAACTTATATCTACATACATGAATAATATATGGATTAATTATATGTTATGTGCTATTTTTTAGTTTGGCCTAAATTAGTGGTCTTATGGACATTGTTAAGGGGGTTAATATATTGTCATATAAAGTGTAGGACTAATGTGTAGATACCCAAAATGGTAACTTTAGTTAATGATGGGCTAACTAAGGTTACATATATGTAACCATGGTTACATGCTTATGACTTTTGAGTTTCATAACTCATATGTTATAAGTGGGGGGTTATGGTTCCCATAAGAATGCAAGACATTCTCTTCTTCTTCCTCCCATTGAAATCAAGAGAGCCATTTGTTGTCTTGCATATCAAGTGGAAAACCATTCTCCATTTTTTTTGGTCTTAGATAAATTCTTGTGAAAGCCAATACTTCAAGAAGGACAATCTTCAAGAAGGATCAAGGAGCTTTCAAAGCCAACATTTGGACAATCTTCATAAGGACTAAGGATTTCCACTTATGGATTCAGGTAAGCTTCCGCTTATGTTGTTATTCCAAATAATTTGATATGAAGGCTATAATGTTTTAGTGGATATAATAATCCTAACAATTGGTATCAGAGCCTCCTTCATATTTGGATTATTTGGAAGTTCATGAAATTCATGTTATATAAAGTTCATGTTTAAATTAAGATAGAATTTTGATTATGAAATTCTAGTACCATGATATAGCATGATTTCATGAATGATATGTTGTTTGAACTTTGGTGTTTCAATATCTTGTTATCACTAGATGAAATGAAATATTGAAGTATGCATAATTTTGGTTGATGAACAACATGGTTTCTTGTTTAAGTTTTTTGTTGAAATGCCCATTAAGTTTATTATCGTTAAAAATAACCTTCAGTGACGGCCTCCAGTTTCAATACATAGTCGCCACTAATAATCTCAAATGTTGCCACAAATAACCTTCAGTGACGGCAACTCCAGTTTCAATACATAGTCGCCACTAATACATTTAGCGGCGACTTCTATGGGTTTAGTGGCAGCATTCGTCGCCGCTAAAAGTCTTGGAATAAATTTACAGAAACGTTTTTTTAATAAAGATAACGTTTTTTTAATTAAAAACGTTTTTCTGGTGACATTAATGAAACCATAATGCAAAATTTAATTAATAGAAACGTTTTTCATTATTATTGAAACGTTTTTTTTATTTTAAGATATTAATGGAGTCATAATGCAAGATTAATATTAAAACATTAATCTTGCATTATTAAAGAAACGTTTTCTTTATTATTCAAGAAACGTTTTATTATTAATGAAGACATAATGTACAATTATTAAAGAAACATTTTTTATTATTAATAGAAACGTGTTTAAGTTTTCAGTTTTAAATTGTACATTAATAATTTGTCAATTAATATTCAGTTTTTTATTTATTAATGTTTTGTACATTAATATTCAGTTTTTAAGATTAACTGTTTTTGTCCATCATGCTTCAGATTTTGGTATTGTCCAAATAAGATTAAAACAATTAATATTCAGATGTTACATGTCAAAACATGTAACTTTTCAGTTAAGATTCAATATATGGCTTAAAGAACTATTTGATTAAGCATCTAATATTTTAAATTAGTCAATTGAAGCATTATGTTGCCAAAGTAACCTCTTTTGTGTAGATTGATTGATCTTGAAATATAAGATGACTGTGGATGTTAGTCTTCCATGCGTTTAACACCAGCCCAAAGGAAGGTTGTTATTTGGCAGGAATTCGAACATGATTGTGGTGATAAATATGTGATAATTATTTGGTTTTCCATGTGAATATTAAGTCGGCCCAAAGGAAGGCTTGGTATTTGACAGGAGTTTATTGTCAATATTTGATTACTACACCAAGAGTACCACTTACAAGTTGATTTTCTGTCCAAAGACTAAAATCAATGTTGTGCTAGGTATATTGTAATGGGATATGCCTATTTTGAATCTGTAAACTAAAGTTAAAGTTCAAGTAATTGTAAGCATGTATTAAGTTATCCTTGTTCTATTTTCAGTGAATTCTTCAGCTGCTACGATATCTGCAAACATAAACAGCATCGCTGTGCTTAACGGCACAAATTTTACGGAACGGAAAGAGAACATTATGATAGTTCTCGGTTGCATGGATCTTGACCTTGCACTTCGGAATGAGCAACCTGCTTCTCTTGAGAATACATCTTCTTCTGATGATAAGAAGGAGATGGAGAAGTGGGAACGCTCAAATCGCATGAGTCTAATGATCATGAAACGTGCAATTCCAGAATCATTCAGGGGCACTATGAGTGATGAAAGTAATGCCAAAGTATTCCTTGAAAACCTTGAAAAGCGTTTTGCTCAAAAAGAAAAGGCGGAAACAAGTACTCTTTTGAGTAAACTTGTTTCCATGAGGTATAAAGGCAAGGGAAACATAAGGGAGTACATTTTGGAAATGTCTCATCTTGCTTCGAAACTTAAGTCACTCAAGCTAGAATTACCTGAGGAACTGCTTGTGTACTTAGTTTTGATATCTCTTCCTGCACACTTTAATCAGTTTAAGGTCAGTTACAACTGCCTGAAGGAGAAATGGACTCTTAATGAGCTCATTTCACATTGTGTGCAAGAGGAGGAAAGGATAAAGCAAGATAAGACAGAAAGTGCTCATTTGGCATCCTCTTCTAAGGATACTATGAAGAGGAAAGGTAAGGAAGTTGCGGTTGCGAGGCCCCAGAAAAAGCAAAATAAGGAACCTAAGGTTGAAACTTCAGAATCAGGTTGCTTTTTCTATAAGGGGACTAATCATGTGAAGAAAGATTGTACCAAGTACCATGCTTGGCGTGCGAAAAAAGGTACATCTCTTTCTCTTGTTTGTTCTGAAGTTAATTTAATTTCGGTACCTAAGGATACTTGGTGGGTAGATTCTGCTGATACTACTCACATAAGTATATCTATGCAGGGTTGCCTGAACTGCCGAAAACCAAATGATGGTGAAAGATACATCTATGTGGGTGACGGTAAGAAGGTGCAAGTTGAGGCTATTGGCAAATTTAGGCTGTTGTTTAAGACTGGATTTTATTTAGATTTGAATGAGACTTTTGTTGTACCGTCTTTTAGACATAATTTAATTTCTGTTCCCAAATTGGACATATCCGGTTATACATGTTCATTTGGTGACAATAAAGTTAGTCTCTTTCAAAATTCAAATCTTATCGGTACTGGTCTTTTATCAACATATGATAGCCTATATTTGGTTGATATAATAACCTCACATAATGAAACTTTGCATACAAGTTCAAGTAGTACCAAAAGAAAATTAACTAATGAGAATTCTATACCACTCTGGCACAAACGTTGGGTCACATATCCATTCAAAGAATTCAGAAACTCGTGTCAGATGGAATTCTTGATTCTCTTGATTCCTCAAATTCGAAAATTTGTGTTGAGTGTATCAAGGGAAAACCAAGTCTAATCTTCACCAAAAACCCTCAAAATTGAGATATAAAATCCTAAACATATTTCGAATTATTTACAACAACACCCAGTCCAAACAAATATTGATTTTTGAAAATCCAAATTTGAATTCAAAGCTTTCAAGCTTTTTAATGGCTATCAATAGTGGAAAATATATGGAGAATGAGAGAATTACACTGCAATAGATTCTCTTCCGTTTTAAATTTTGAAATTAATGGTGATAGATTCACCATTAAATCTGATTCATACAAATTTGGCACCTTTTTAGGGTAGAATCTATCTATTTTTGGTTTGGTACAGATTTTGTAGCAAAAATATGGACTAGGCGGTAAATACAATATTATGAATATTTTTGGTAATAAGGTTTGCTATATGGTATAGATAGGTAAAAATCCCTTTTATTTTTTTGTTAGACTTCTGGTCTAATATTACCTCGCCATCAGGAAAAGGTTTTATTTTTGCTTTTGATACCTAATAGGAGCCATACTAGAGAATAATTGTAAATCATTGTAAAAAATTGAGGGTTATGATAAATTAAATGTCTTTTATTTTGATGATTTAATAAATTTTATGAGAAAATCAGATAAGAAATTTAATACAATTAGTTCCCTTACATTCAGAGTAACTAATAAGATGTTTACTTCAACTCTCAATGAAATTAGTTAAGGGAACAACAACACAATGTGCAAATCTGGTTCTTAGGGGATATAACTCTAAGTTTGTCATCATCAAAAAGGGAAAACGGATAAGTTATGTATTATTTTGTTTTGATAATTTGACAAACTTCACGAGAGAACCAGATAAGGAACCTGAAATAATTAGTTCCTTTGCGTTCAATGTAACTAATCAGATGTCTGGTTCAACTCTCAATGAAATCAGTTAAGGGATCAGCAGAGGGAATAATAGAGGGAACATATAGAGATCAGTTTCTCTGGTCATAATACAAGTCAAATCTTTACAACTATTAAAGCTACCGCACTGTTGTACTACACACGCAACAGTGCAGCAGTAACTGTTTGAAGCATGTTGTGTACCGGATATTTGCTTACATTATTCCAATGGCATCACACATACATATTATCAACACGAGGAAAGGGATTTCATCTCTTTAATACTTGCAAATCAAAAGAATATATTCTCTCAGTGCTAGCCACCACCTCTCTCAAGAACAAAGCTGTTGTAACCTCAACAACTAGATCCAAAGATTGAAGATATATTAAGTTCATAGGTTTGTTGAGTCTTTGTTATTTTGTTCTTTATTTGTTACTCCTACCCAGCTTACTTAGAATCTTATGTAGGAGATCTTTTTTAGAATCATAAACTCTATGTTAGTATTTTGGTTAGAGTTAGTCAAAGTGTGTGCTTTTTAATACAATTATTGCAAAGGGCTTCCAATAGAATTAATGTAAGGGGTGAGGGATTAAGAGTTTAATTCCTAGATTGCAACAGGTTGTAATATGAAGCTTGCTCGGCTTAGTGGAGTTGAAATCTTACTAGGGTAGATCGTGATTTTTAATCCCCTGAGCAAGGAGTTTTTCACGTATATATTGCGTGTTCATTATTCACTGCCGATTTACTACGGAATAGATAGAGAACTTGGTTCCTTATACTGTTTGATTTTACAGTTTGTTGCTTATTGTAGGAAGTTCTCAGTTCTCTATATAGTTTGGTGGACTCTTAATTTCTATCAATTAGGATCAGAGCGGGTTATTTCTAAATGGTTAACACCTGGAAAGGATCCTCATGGCTGCTCTATCAAACTTCGAGGAAGGACAATCAACAAACAGACCACCAAGATTCAATGGCCAATATTATGGTTGGTGGAAAAAAAGAATGCATGGCATCATAATGGCTGAGGACTTTGAGCTTTGGGACGTGATTTGTGATGGTTCATTTGTCCCTATGAAGGCTGTTGGATAGGGAAAACGGGCTGTTCCAAAAATAAGAAAAGAATACAATGGTGACGACCAAAAACCAATTGTGAAGAACTTCAAGACGAAGAAGATTCTTGTATGTGGTATTGGACCAGACGAGTATAATCGTATATCGGTATGTGAATTGGCCATGGAAATTGGGGAAGTTCTTCAAACGACTCATGAGGGAACTACTCAGGTAAGGAAGTCTAAAACAGATATGCTTACAACTGAGCATGAACTCTTTAAAATGAAAGATGATGAGTCCATTCAAGAGATGCATACCAGTTTCACCTCCATAATTAATGAGCTTCATTCACATAGTGAAATCATTCTTACTAACAAGCTGGTCCAAAAGATACTCAGTGTTTTACCAGGTTCCTGCGAGAGCAAGGTTAATGCTATCGCTAAAGCCAAGGACCTGCAGAATCTGACTATTGACGGGCTTATTGGAAATCTCAAAACATATGAGAGTGGAGAAAGAAGGATCTTGAAAGAAGAGAGCCCAATAAGGAGAGGAACCTAGTTCTCAAATTTGCCCACACTAACTCAAGTAGTGATGAATCTGACATGACCTATCTCACTTGAAAATTTCAAAATATGGTTCGTAAAAATGGTGGGATCCCAAAGAAAGGAAGTTCCAGCTTGAATTTCAAAGGAAATGATTGATGTCACAAGTGTGGAAAGCCTAGACACTTCATTAAGGACTGCCTTCTTTGTAAGAAGGATCATTACAAAACCAATAATGATAAGGCAACTAAGAGGAACCAAGTCTCTGACAAGAAATTCAAAAGAAGAGATATTGCTGACACACATAGTATAGCAAGCTTTGGATGACTGGGGAAATTCCTCCAGCGAATTTGAAGGTGAGGATGACCAAGGAGATGCATCTACGATAGTTTTTGACATTGAATCTTCATAATATGAGTCACTCTTTGCACTCATGGCTAAATTTGATGATGACAAGGATAAGAAGGAAGATGAGGTAAGTTTTCTTGATGTTTAAATAAATTTAAAAACTTACTCTAAGAAAAAATTGATGTCCTTACCAAATGTGTTGAGTGATGCCTATCATATCCTCGTTAATGAGAAAAATGCTCTAATTGAAGAAACCAGTGACATAGAATAAGAGAGGGATTATACAATAATTTCTATTGTAGAAAGAACATATGGAAGAAGTAACTATACAAAATACCTTGTTGAAAAACCAAATGAAGAAATGGATAAACAACTTGAGCTTGAGAGTAAGCTTAAGAAAGTTAAAACAAATCTTGTTGTTGAGATTGAATAAAATAGACAACTTCAAAAGGATCTGAAAATTGTTAAATAATATTGATAAGTCACTTAAATGGACCCGGTCCTATGATGCAATAACATCTATGTACAAGGGTAATGGTGGAAACATGCAAGGAATCAGGTTCAAACAGGCTAAAAACTCCTATAATCCCTATAGCAAGCATGTAACTGCGGCAGATAATTTCTTGTGTACTCACTGTGGTCAAATTGATCATTACAAGGACTCTTGTAAAGTTAAAATTCAGTCTCTACAGAAAAATGAAGTTTGTGTTGAAAAGAAGCATAATGTTGAGGAATCTGGTCCTCTAAGAGAAAAATATGTGTTTCCTGTATGGACAACAAGAAGTTTGATCCTCCCATTCTATCGTTATAAGGGATCCAAGATGGATTAGGTTCCTAAGTCTAATCAGTAATTTCGTGTGCAGGCTGGAGAGAGAGGTAGCGATCAAAACATGATACATGGATAGCGGTTGCTCTAAGCATATAACTAGAAGAATGGATGATTTTCTCTCACTCTAGGCCTTCCAAGGTGGGAGTTTATCCTTTGAAAATGGCAAGAAGGGCTATATTCTTGGTGTTGGAAAAATTTGGCAAAACACTCTCCCATACAATTGAAAATATGCACTATGCAAATGGCTTGAAATATAGCTTGTTGACAGTGTCTCGAATCTGTGATGAGGAAAAATAAAGTGAAGTTCTTATCTAAATCTTGCATTATCACCAATCTCAAAACTGGTGAAGTGGTGTTGATATCCAAAAGGTTCAAGAACATATATGTTGCAGACCTTGATTCACTTAATGGTGGTGATCTAACATACCTAAGTTTTATTGGGATGACCCAAAAGGCCATCTTGTGATTTAAAATTAAATTCTACATTTTGGGGTCTTAAAAACCTTATTTTATCCCTCATCTATTTGCGTGCGCAGTCCGGATGTAATTCAAAAAAGCATCTATGTTGAAAGTTGATGAAAATATAAATTTTGTCTTTAAAAGTTGAGTGATTTGACTTCGATAAATGTTTGAGTAAACGGATACGGACTCGTGTTTAGACAGTACCGGTAGTTCTGCATCAAGATATGGTACTTGGGCGTATGCCCGGAATCGGATTCGGAGGTCCCTAGCCCGAGTTATGAATTTTGTTAAAAAATTGTAAGTTTGAAAATTTAATAGTTTTTAAGAAATTGTTAATGTTTGATCTTGTTTGTATCGGGTCCGTATTTTGGTTCCGGAGCCCGATACATGTTCAATATAATATTTAAGACATGTCAGTGAAATTTGGTGAGCAACGGCGTTGGTTTGACGTGATTCGAGCACCTGGTTGAGAAAAATAGAAATTTTAAAGTGTTCTTGAGAATTTTACTTGATTTGGTGCTAAATTCGTAGTTCTATGTGTTATTTTGGGAATTTGATCACGCAAGCAAGTTCGTACGATATTTTAAGACTTGTGTGCATGTTTCGTTTAGAGCTCATAGGGCTCGGGTGAGTTCAGTTAAGCTTCAAAGTGTTTTGAACTTAGAAAATTTTGTTGATATGCTTCAGGTCTGCAGGCTTCACGATTACGAGGTCTGTCTCGCATATGCAAGCCTCACATTTGCGAAAGTTCATTGCAATTGCGAGCAATTGGTCTAGGGGCATACTTCACATTTGTGAAGATTAGGATCGCAATTGTGATCACCTAAGGATGCATTTGCAAACAATAGTTCGCATTTGCGAAGGAAATAGAAATGCTAGGAGTTCGCATTTACGAATGCGACATTTTTAGTTGTTCAAAACGTAAGTTGGATGGTTCTCCCATTCTTCACATTTTTCAAATCCTAGAACCCTAGAGGCAATTTTCCCAAGACCAATTCTTCCCCAAAACTTTGTTAAGTGATCCTAACCTACTTTCTTTCAATTTTCCATCGCATTTCACGAATTTCCAACCAAAATCTAGGATCTCCACGGTAAAAACTGGGGGTTTGGTTATAATTAAGGATATTCGGTAATCTTGCACATCACTTAAGGATTGGTTATAACTAGATACTGTCAAGACACTTGATTTCTATGTTCATTTCTTGCAAGTTACTGCTTTATATTATCTTGTCCTTATTTCTGATTTTATTACACATTGTATGCAAGTTATATTGTAATTGCGCTGCTGTAGCCTCATCACTACCTCTTCGAGGTTAGGCTTGGCACTTACCGGTACATGGGGTCGTTTGTACTGATACTGCACTCTGCACTTTCTGTACAAATTTTAGAGCAGGTAGTGGCTGATCGAGAGGTCGGTTGTAGATATTTTCAACTAGGAGACCCAAGGTCGTCCTACTGGCTTCCGCAAGCCTTGGCGTTCCTTTATACATCTCTATATTACAATTTTCTTTATTTCCAAAAAAGTTATAATTTCTTTCAGACTGATGTTTGTAGAAATGACAATGTATTCATGAATTGTGACACTGGATCTCTGGGTAGAAGTATTATGTAAACGAAACTGATATCTATACATTTTTCATTTAATTTGATTCATTTTGCCTGTGTACTGATAATTACTAAAAATGGAAAGAAATGGCTAAATAACCTCTAATGTTGGCTTGCTTGGAAACTGTGATGTTAGGCGCCATCATGGTCCCGATAGTGGGAAATTCGAGCCGTGACAAGTTGGTATCAGAGCACTAGGTTGCCTAGGTCTCACAATTCATGAACAAGTTTAGTAGAGTCTGAGAGATTGGTACAAAGACATCTGTGCCTATCCCCTAGAGGCTTCATAGTTTAGGAAAACTTTCACTTCTATTTTTATCTGTTGTGAGATTTGATATCTCAATGCTAATTGAACTATCTACTTTTGTTCCTTCACAGATGGTAAGAACACGTGCCGCTTTATCAGCTGAGCAACAGCTAGAGCCCTGAGTGGAAGTTGCTACGAGGGGCAGAGGACGAGGCCGAAGCCTGGGCAGGGGCAGGGCTCAGCCCTAATCTCTAGCAGCAACACCAGCGGCGGAGCCTCAATTAGATTTTGATGAGGAGGCTTTAGCCCAGACCATTCCAGTAGGGCCAGCTCAGTTCCAGATGGGTTTGTTGCTACCTTTGTACTTCAGGATGCTTTGGTCCATCTAGTGGGCCTTATGGAATGTATTGCTTAGATCGGCACATTTTCTGTGTCACTAGCCATCTCTCCGGAAGGGGGAGGAGTTCAGACTCTTACTACTCACACTTTGGAGTAGATGGCTCCCCAGTTTCAGATTCCAACAGCTTAGCCAGTTGGGGCAGTTCCGTCGGGTGTTGCAGCACAAACCAGTGACAGATCAACTATGTTTTCTGAGGCTTTGTTGAGATTGGACAAGTTCACTAAGATCTTTCCAATTTATTACACTGGGGAAGATTCTGATGACCCACATGATTATCTTGACCGTTGCCGTGAGGTGTTGTAGAACATGGGGATAGTGGAGACCAATGAGGCTGATTTTGTTGCATTCTAGATGATAGGGTCCGCCAAGAGATGGTGGAATGAATTTGTGTTAACTAGACCAGCTGGGTCGCCCGCTTTGACTTGGGACCAGTTCTCTAAGACATTTGTTGAGAAGTTCCTTCCAGTTGCACCGATAGAACACTATTTCAGTTAGTTCGAGCATCTCCAGCAGGGTAGTATGTCCGTCACTTAGTATGAGACATGCTTTATTGATTTGTCCCATCATGCTCTTCTTATACTTCCTACCGATATATATAGAAAGAGAGAGAGAGAGAGAGAGAGAGAGAGAGAGAGAGAGAGAGAGAGAGAGAGAGAGAGGGTAATGAGGTTTATTGAGGCGGTTGCTCAGCCTATTAGATTTTAGATAGATAAAGAGTCTAGGAGTGAGATTCCTTTCCAGGATGTAGCCAATGTTGCCAGACGAGTTGAGACGGTTCTAGCTTAGGGGAGTGGTCAGGGGTTTGATAAGAGGCTGCGTCACTCTATTGGATTCAGTAGGGCCTCATCTGTAGGTCGAGGTACTTTTGGTAGGGTCCATCCTCCTAAGTCATTTTATTCAGCATTTCAGGCATCCCATGGAGCTTCAGGGAGTCGTGGTCCTTATGTACCTTCTTTGGGCCAGCCAGCTTATAGTGCACCAGTAGCTCCTATCACAACACCTTCTCTTCAGAGTTATTATCACGGTTAGTCTGCTCGTTGGGTCAGTCTTAATTTTCACATCCACAGTATCAGGATGGATGTTTCGAGGGTGGTGATTATGGGCATATTCAGAGGACCTGTCCGAGATTAGTAGGCATTCCGCCACAACATCAGGGTTCTCGTGCCAAAATTTTGTTACATGGCATGCCACCGCCCGCTTAGCCAGCTAGAGGTAGAGGTCATGGAGCCAGAGGTAGAGGTTAGACTGCTAATGGTGGAGTCATGTTGTCAGAGGTGGAGGCCAGACGCTAGAGGTGAAGGCCAAACAGCATGAGGCAGTCCCATGATATGGTTTAGAGTGGTTGGGCCCAGCCCCGATGTTATGCCTTCTCAGCCAGCCTGAGGCTGAGTATCCGATGATGTTATCATAGGTACTATTTTAGTTTGCAATAGAGATGTTTCAGTTCTATTTGATCTAGGGTCTACATACTCCTATGTGTCATCTTACTTTGCTTCATATTTAGTTGTGCCTCGTGATTCTTTGAGTGCTCCCGTGTATGTGTCCACACCGGTAGTGGATTCTATTATTGTAGATAGTGTCTATCGTTTGTGTGTGGTTATTATTGGGGGTTCTGAGACTAGAGTAGATCTCCTACTTCTCGATATGGTCGATTTTGATATTATCTTGGGGATGAATTGGCTATCACCTTATCATGCTATATTGGACTGTCACGCCAAGACCATGACCTTAGCCTTGCTGGGGTTGCCTCGATTAGAGTGAAGGGGGGCTCATAGTCATTTTACCAATAGATGAAGGCTCGGCATATGGTCGAGAAAGGGTGTTTGGCTTATGTCTGTGATTCTAGTGCGGAAGTTCCTTCCATGGACTCTGTACTAGTTGTTGGAGAGTTTCTAGAGGTATTTCCTGCCGACCTATCGGCGATGCCAACCGACAGGGATATTGACTTATGTATTGATTTGGTTCCGAGCGCTCAGCCTATTTCTAGTTTTCCATACCGCATGGCACTGCCAAAGTTGAAGGATCTGTTACAAGATTTTCTTGATAAAGGCTTTATTAGATCCAATGTATCACATTGGGTGTGCTCGTGTTGTTTGTAAAGAAGAAGGATAGATCGATGAGGGTGTGCATAGAATATCAGCAATTGAACAAAGTCAACATCAAGAACAAGTACCCATTGTCGAAGATTGATGACTTATTTGATCAGCTTTAGGGTGCCAAAGTGTTTCAAAGATTGATTTTAGGTCTGGTTACCATCAGTTAAGGATTAGGTCATTCGATGTCCGTAAGATAGCTTTTCGGACTCTGTATGGGCATTATAAGTTTCTAGTGATGTCATTCCTGCTGATAAATGGCCCATCAACATTCATGGATTTGATGAACTAGGTGTTCAAACCCTATCTCTATTCCTTTGTGATTGTTTTGATTGATTATATCTTGATCTACTCCTGCAGTCGAGAGGAGCATGAGAAGCATCTACGGACCATTCTTCAGACTTTAAGAGACAACTATTTATATGCTAAGTTTTCAAAATGCAAGTTTTGGCTGAGTTTAGTTGCTTTCTTGGGTCACGTTGTATCAACATAGGGTATTCAGGTGGATCCTAAGGAGATTGAGGCCGTTCAGAATTGGCCAAGACCTACTTCAGCCACGAAGATCCGTAATTTCGTAGGTTTGGCAGGTTATTACCATTGGTTTGTGGAGGGTTTTTATCTATACCAACCATATTGACCAGGTTAACTCAGAAGGGTGTCTCATTTAGATGGTCAGACGAGTGTGAAGCGAGCTTTTAGAAGCTCAAGACAGCTTTGACTATGGCGCCGATATTGGTGTTACCCACGGGTTTAGGATCTTATACAGTATATTGTGACGTATCTCGTATTGGACTTGGTGTGTTATTGATAAAGGGTGGCAAGTTCATTGCATATGCAGCTAAAGGTTCATGAGAAAAATTCTCATGTTCGTGACTTGGAGCTGACAGCCATTGTTCACGAGCTGAAAATTTGGAGGCACTATCGATATGGCAGGTCGTGTGAGGCATTCACGGATCATAAGAGTTTGTAGTATTTGTTCAAGCAAAAAGAGCTTAATTTGAGGCATAGAAGGTGGTTGGAACTATTGAAAGACTATGATATCGTCATCTTGTATTATCCTAGGAAGGGCAATATGGTGATCGATGCTTTAAGTAGGAAGTCAGTTAGTATGGGCAACCTTGCGTACATCCCATTCGGTGAGAGACCACTTGCATTAGATGTTTAGACCTTAGCCAATCAGTCCGTAAGGTTAGATAGTTAGATAGAACTAATATGCAAGTGTAAACTCAAGTGAGAAGATTTCACTCACGTTTTTACCTATCAACACAATACTATCAACGGAGAAAAGTACATAGTTTAAGTAGGAGATAATAAATAAGGGACATACAGAAACAAGTATTCAACACATTTCTTATGCTAATAGCCAATTAAATTCAGAGAAATATGTTAGTATGTTTCAGCGAGCAATGGATGTAGAATACTTTGCAGCACCCTCAGACGAGTACTTTTGTACAATCATATTAAGTTGGCCTCGTCATTTTGGAGGATTACACTTTTACTTGCAAGCTTATAAAATAATATGTAATTAGATTTATCTGACTTAGCACACTCCTCATCAGGAAATATCTTTAAAAACTATCTCGCTTGCCTAACTCATAGCTTTTTAATGTTCTTTATATAAGAAAAATAATTCATTTGATTTCACAGTAGTATACAACAACAACTCAGTATAATCCCATTTAGTGGGGTCTGGGGAGGGTAGTGTGTATGCAGACCTTACCCCTACCCTTGGGTGAAGGGTCTATTTCCAAATAGACTCCCGACATCCTTTCCTCCAAGAACTTCTCACCTTGCTCTTGGGGAGACTCGAACTCACAACCTCTCGGTTGGAAGTGGGAGTTGCTTACCATCAGAGGAACCCCAAATATATACAATAGTATATATTTCACAATTTCAGGTTCCGTAATAGTACATATTTCAGAATTCTACTGGCTTAAAATCTAAACTAACACCCTTTAGACAATTGCATACTTGGATAGAAGCATATCAGATATTGCTTAACTAACCTTGTAGAGTATATTCTCTACTCAGCACTCTCAAATTACTTTTGTCCATGTGCGTCTTTTCTTCATGTGGATGCAGAACCAACAACCTAAAATCAAAATATAGAATGCATTCCAATAACATTGATCAAAGAACCAAGATGGTAATTGTGGAAAAATAAATTAACAGAAATAGTTTGAAATTTAGGACAGTCATAAGTTTGTAAGTATTAAACATACCTTTTTCTTCTAAAAGCTAGTACAAGAATACTTTGGTTTGTTCATAATTATTCTGCAGAAACAGTGTGCTGAAACACTGTACAGGCACAAATAAATATTCAGAAACATGCTAGTAGCAAGACAAAGCAGATCCAAATATAACTACAGTCCAACAGAACTACCGCAACATATCAATGTAGAAGAAGGTGAAAGTTACCTTTCATTGGCACAAGAAAATCTGAATCAAGAACAAGCGACTCGTCTTCTTCTGGCGACGAAAAGGGAAAAACAAAGCAACTAAAGTAAGACATTCGGTCTAAAAATACCTTGCAGTTCTGATTAACCTAATCCCTAAGATGTCACCATTGCGCCGTTTAAATCTCGATGTTTGCATAAAACTTCAGTCTGGCATTAGTTATAAATGAAAATTCAACACTTATCCAATTCAACAAATATCAGAAATATATGAGACTACAGGAAGCTCTTTTTCAAATTTAACAAAACAAAACACTCCATGAGAAAGTGAATCACCCTCTGGTCAGAGTAGGGAACTGACGACATGTGCAGATTTTTCCTATTTTGGTAAACAACAAGATCTTTTATCGCACAGTTTTTGTGGAACGTCAACATACTCAACAAGAGTTATACCTCTTTTTAAATTCTATGTTTTGATGTCTATTTTCTGCATTTAATTCTACTATTTAGAACCCTTGGCAACACTTTTCAAGCGTTGTCTAAAACTGGTGTGGCCTTAGGCCATTGTTGTTTTAGTGTTTGTTCCTCAAAGTCCCAACGTTTAAAAATTTCTATGTTGTATGTGATACTTTGATGCTATATGTGTATGAAACTGAGTTTGTTTTTGATGAGGAGAAGCTTGGGGAGATTCTTAGTAATCTGATGGATGGTTCAACCTGCTCAGATAGGTAGAGAACCAGATTCCCATGGACCCTTGGCAGAATAGAATGCTATGTTGAAGGGTGCGAATGAAAGATTGAGGAAACAGGTGAAAGACCTGAGAGAGCAGATGATTATTGATCAAAGGATTGTGAATGAACAAATGGACAAGCTCATCAAGGCCTTGGCCCCTTACTTTTCTTCCTGCTCAGTGATCCATGTCTTTCACTTCTTTAAAATTTTCTCGAATTCCTATCTTTTTTTATCCCTATGTTTGATGGCATTGGTATTTTAATTGTTTATAATGTCATATTTTGTATTGTTGAAATTACTGTGCTTTTATATAATTAATCTACTGTGGGCAATCACTCTATTTTATGCAATGGCATTCGCTTGTTGCTCTTGTTATTGTTAATATATATGTTTTTTGTTGCCCATGTGGCATGAGTTAATGTTGATGAACTTCTTTTTGGTTGTGCTTCTTTTGTTATTCTTTTCAATGATGCCAAAATGGGAAAGTTACATAGGTGTCAACCGAGATAGGAACATAATCGAATTGATATGTTGTGTTGTGCATGAAAAATAGCTTTGCTTCGCAAGGAAACCATTGCTGATAACATGTTGATTATGGATATAAAGGGAATAAGTGAGGAGTCTAGTTCTCAAGGGGAATATCAATTTTGAGTTTGTCATCATATAAAAGGAGGAAGTTGCTCTAAGTTACTATAATAAGAGATTAAGGGGATAATATTATTTTTTCTAAAACTTTGGGTTTGTTTGGTTGATGGTTTGAAATAATTATTCCCAGTAAAAAATCGCACAAAAGATAAAGAATGTTTGGTTGCCCATGTAAGAAAATACAATCGCCCCATAACTAATGTAGCATTTGAGTGAAAGTATTAAAAATATATGCATTAAGTTATGCAAAAATTTATATATTATTTTATAATGGATTGAACGCCGAATAAGAATATGCCCGTAAAATATCTAAACAAAAATAACAATCTCCTCGTTATTAATCATTACACGTAACAATCGATTCATTATTAATTTTTGCACTATAGTCTAGCATAACTAGTATAAAGTGCAACCCAGTATAATCTCACTTAGTGGGGTCTAGGGAGGGTAGTATGTACGCAAACCTTACCCCTACCCTGGGGTAGAGAGGCTGTTTCCAAATAGACCCCCGACGTCCTTACCTCCAAGAACTACCCATCTTTGCTCTTGGGGAGGGTAGTATCTAGCATAACTAGTATGTGAACCAAATTAGATGTTAGGGTAGATATAGAAACAAATTATTAAAGTGGTTCACGCCTATCATTGGCTCCAAATATACCGGAAGATAATACGCAGTTTCTGTTACATAGCATTTCATGCATTCAATTCTCAACCAAAAGGCAAAATCTAAAATGAATTAATACAGAATAAGTTGAGATTCAAAACAAAAATAAGAGAGGAAAATAATGGATCATAAAAAGGAGAAGGCAAAGGAGAAAAGAGAAAAGAGACGCCAAGAAATCTCTCTTTTACATACTATTCCTTATTCCGATCACCGAAAGTGAGTTTTTCATTTCTTTTAAATTTTGCCATTCCTTCTTTCTGTGTGGGGCGTATCCAGAATTTTAAATCACGCGAAATATCATTGTTCCTTATCTGGGTGTGTATATATGTGCGGGCGCGCTCAAGCAAGCTTTTTTTATAGATTAAATTAAATAGAATGGATTGGGACATGATTATGGTAATTAGATCTATCATAATCGCAACGGCAACGTATGTCTGCTTGACCATTACCTGTCGCAAACATTTTAATTCATTTGATCAATTATATGCTTTCTTGGACATTATGCAGTCTGTCCGACAGGTCAACAACAACAACAACCCAGTATAATCTCACTTAGTGGGGTCTGGGTAGGATAGTGTGTACGCAGATAGGGCAATGGCTCAAAATATCCGTCCAATGATTATTACTAGTTTTAGCATTTAATTAAGCGGTTTTGTGCGTGAATTCATTTTTGAGCGATAACACTAGCTTTATTGATCCGATTGCTAGAGCTTTTTCTTTTGGTAGGAATAAAGAGATCCAGGGCATATAGCACAAGATTGTCTTTTCTGCGAACAAGGTAAATCCAATGGGAACCAGAAAAGCTTACCGCATTTATTTAGCAAATGATGATCCAAAAAGCGAAGACTCACCCAAATGAACTAATTGCCTTTGGTTTCTCCAAATGGCAAGTCTTCATCTAGTATCAAGACGATTAGCGTCTCACTTTTCAGCGCATTTGACTGCTTGGAAGGTCGGTATTTCATGGCATTGGGTACTTACTCGCAGACCTAAATGGCATGGACAAATGCTTCTTGTAAAGTCGGAAGTACGACATTTTCTCAAAAGAGACATGTAGGCCGGCTCATGTTCTATTTTAGAGGCGAATTCAGGATTTTAAATAGAGTTTTACTTTGTGCTAACTTAATACTATAAATTTATATTTTCTTATAAACTATTCGGCTGATAAAAATGTAGCATTTGGCTGCACTCACTATCATTCCCCCGTGTTTGGCTGAACCCAATAGCTTTGCTTTATGCCCTATATTTATCTTAAAAAATTTACTAAATATTTATAAATTATTAATTTAGAATCAAGTAACTTAAAAAGTATATAATTCCAAACCCATAAACTTCAATTCTAGCTTCGCTTCTACATTCCCTCCGTCTAAGATGGAAAACTCTTAAGCCGCAAGTTGCAAACATGGCAAGAAAATATGCTGAGAAAAGTTTAAGATGTATTGTAGTCGCTAGGATTTTAGTAAAATATCCCTCACAACTTCAACAACAACAACCCAGTATAATCCCACTTAGTGGGCTCTGGGGAGGGTAGTGTGTACGCAGACCTTACCCCTACCCTGGGTTAGAGAGACTGTTTCCAAATAGACCCCGACATCCTTCCCTCTAAGAACTTCCCACCTTGCTCTTGGGGAGACTCGAACTCACAACCTCTCAGTTGGAAGTGGGAGTTGCTTACCATCAGAGCAACCCCTCTTGTCTATCCCTCACAACTTCAGTTAATGCATAATGTATTTGCTCTGTTTGCTCTGGCCACTTTAAATGGAAGGTGAAATCAGTGAGGTTTTATGATCAGCTTAACAATGTATTTGAGCAAAAACTGTGAAAACTTTTTATGAAACATATATTAAGTTCTTTTTCTCCTATATTGCACAACCTCGCTTGGCGCTTCCTCCCCCCTATGAATAATTGCCTACAATTTAATAATGTCATGCACGGTCCATTTACTACGTGGAAATAGCCTCTTGCAGAAATGTAACTTAAGACTGCATACAATCGACCCTTATGGTCCGGCCCTTCCCTGGACTCCCACGCATTGCGAGAGCCGAGAGCTTAATGCACCGGGCTACCCTAGTGTCCATTTACTAGGTAGTCATTTCACGTGATTCATTTCCCATTCAAATTAGTGAATCAAAAAGCGGATGATAAAAGCTGTTTGATGCTATTTTTATAGTTATTCATACTGGCTAGTTATAATTTTATCTTTATAATCACATCTTTTTAGCAACATAATTTTTCTAGAAGGAACATGCTTTATTCAGTCAAACTGTAATTCTCTAGTATGTTGATTTTCAAGCATAACTCTAATAGATGGTGGATGATTTTCAGATGGTGGTCATCTGATACTGTTGCTGTTGTGACTGGTGCAAATAGAGGGATCGGATTTGAGATTGCCCGTCAGCTAGCATCACATGGCCTAACAGTTGTTCTAACATCGCGAGAGACTGGTGTTGGTGAAGAGGCAGTGAAAGTCATGCAAGAAGGAGGTTTAAATGTAGCATTTCATCAACTGGATATCGTCGATCATGCATCAGTTGAAGCATTTTCTGATTGGATAAAAGAAACATATGGCGGTTTAGATATACTGGTATTATGCTACCCTATATTCTCTTTATAATTAAGCTAGCTACCAGCAATTGCATAACCAACTAGAGTAGCTTTCATTAGTATGCTACTATTTTGACTGGTGCAAAATCTCCTAGTCTTTCTCTTCTTGATCATTGATTAAAAGAGGGCGGCTTTCATTTGTTGTTCGGGGATTTCTTTACTTATATTTCATTGCCACTTTTGGTTTCAGTTACTATTTTCGCCAGATATGGCCACTTTCAGCTGATGATATGGTACTATACATATGTAGATCAACAATGCAGGAGTGAGTTTCAATGTTGGTACAGAGAATTCCATGGAACATGCTGAAACTGTCATCCAAACCAACTATTTTGGCACAAAGAATATGACTAAAGCGATGATTCCATTGATGAGGCCTTCTCCTTCTGGCGGTCGTATTGTTAGTGTGAGCTCTCGATTGGGACGACTTAACGGCAAAAAGAATGTGAGAACTTCAGTTTTCTTACAATTCTTGTTATTCTTCTCATTCTTGTGTCTTGTTCATCTTGTTTGCTCTTTAAGCAATTCCTTAAGGTTCCAGGCTACACTAACCTTTCCAGATTGAAATCAAGCTAGGTCAGTACTTTGTCCTGATCAACAAGACAGCGCGATGTACAAAGCATCTTGCGTTCACGCAAGGTCCGAGGAAAGGCCGTATCCTAAAGGGTGTGATATAGACAGCCTATCCTAATGCAAGCATTAGCGGCTACTTCCACGGATTGAACCCATGACCTATAGGTCACACGAAATCAACTTTATCGTTGCTCCAAGCAGAGGCGGGCCTATGTGTGATGTTGCGGGGCCACCGGACCTCGTAAACTTCGGCAGAAATCTTGTGTATATGTGTATACTTTAAAAATGGTAAATCTAAATCACTTGGCAATCTAAAGGGGCACTGATTGAACAAAACATTGTACCCCGTCGCGTTAAAATCCCGAACCCGCCTCTGGCTCCAAAGCTCCCCTTCAAATACTTTGTCCTGATTGGGATGCTACTTAATAAACTAGCGTGATATATATTAGTTGTTCATAAACCATTTCTGGTTGCGCTAATTATATGCAAATGTCATTTTCTTCTTTAATATCTCAAAATCATCTACATTTTGTTGATGCAACCAGAGAATTACAAATGTTAGCTTGAGACAGCAACTGGAGGATGTGGGCTCTTTATCAGAGGAGCTGATTGATAATACTGTGAAGAAATTTTTGGAACAAGTAAAAGAAGGGACATGGGAATCAGAGGGATGGCCTCAAGTGTTTACTGACTACTCAGTGTCAAAACTTGCTGTAAATGCTTACACCAGGCTGATGGCAAGGATACTCGAAGATCGTCCAGAGGGTCATAAGATATATATCAATTGCTATTGCCCGGGTTGGGTGAAGACCGCGATGACTGGTTGGTCGGGGCATATATCTCCAGAAGATGCTGCTGATACTGCAGTCTGGCTTGCTCTACTACCTGATCAGTTTGTGAGTGGTAAGTTTTGGGCTGAAAGGCGCGAGATAAGCTTTTAATATGTGGAGCAGTTGGTGTTTGCATTATTTGTGAAAATCTATTGATTACTTGCTATATTGGTGGAGAATGTGTGCACTGAGCAGGACTGGATGGAAGAGCCTGAAGCAATGGCCCAGTTTGTAGCAATGCTCTTTTCTTGTAGATTATATTGAAATAGTAAAAGCTAACTTTGTCTAACTTATACTTTTAATGTGATTGGAAGTTTACTTCTTAGGAATGCAGCTATACTTTCGGGGAGAGAATAAAGTTAGAGTCAACTGAGGAATAGTTATAATTGAAATTTTATTATTACTAGAATCAAAGAATCTTGTTTAAAGCCAAATAAGAATTAAACAAGTTGACCCTAATACTCATTTGTTTTATAATTTTCGCGAGATACAAGAAATTGAATCTTTTAAGTAATAACAAAATGTAAGCTTTGACAGGATTTTTATGTTAAACTTAGTAATTTATGTTTTAAATTTCATAAGTAAATTAATATTTAAATTCCATGTCTTTCAAATAGTGTGTTATAAAACTAGAACTAACATCAACAACCCTTAGGTATAGAGGTTGTTTCCAAATTAGACACTCGACATCTTTTTCTTTAAAAACTTCCCAACTTTTTGGTTGAAAATAGAAGTTTCTTACCTTCAGAATAATCCCTCTTGTCAGAAAACTAAATTACTAATTTTATAATTTAATTTATATATATTGACAAAGTATAAAGAAATTTACACTAGTACACTGTTGTTTAATTGGTCCTTAATTAACATTTATTTCAAGCGACTAATTAATACATGAAATATTAAATCAAGTTACATATAACTAACACTCCATGAATTTGTTCGTATAAATAATATTTGTTATGAAATAGAAGATTCTTACACTTCTATTTAAGGTGAATGTCTTTAATGTACTTAATTAGAGAGATTTTAGAGTCCTATTATTGGTAGCAAGATCTTCCTCCTCCCTATAAATAGAGGTGCTCTCTACCATTGTAATTCACACCTCTCAACACAATAAGAAGAACTCTCTCTACTCTTCTCTCTATTGCTATTGCTCTTGCATAATTGTTCTTGTCTTTACTTTAGTTTATAACACGTTATCAGCACGAGACTCTACCGTCTCAAGTATCATTCTCGAAAATCCAAGGTATTTTCCCTCTTCCTAATTTAATTTTCGAGTATGTCTGACATTATGAAAAGAAAGTTCGTTGCCCTTGAAATTTCGGGCAAGAACTATATGACATGGGTGTTGGATGCTGAAATCCACCTAGATGCTATGGGTCTCGGAGACACCCTCAAAGATAAAGAAAAAGCATCCACCCAAGATTGTGCGAAGGCCTTGATTTTCTTGCGCCACCACCTTGACGAAGGTTTGAAGATTGAATATATCACCATCAAGGATCCACTCGTTTTGTGGAACAGCTTAAAGGAGAGATATGACAACCTGAAGTTGGTCACTCTGCCACAAGCACGATATGATTGGGCCCATCTGAGGCTACAGGACTTTAAGTCCGTTTCTGAATATAATTCTGCTATGTTCAGAATTACTTCTAAACTGAAGCTATGTGGAGATAACATCTCCGATTACGATATGCTTGAGAAAACGTTTACAACGTTTCATGCCTCCAATATGGTACTGCAGCAACAGTACCGAGAGAAAGGCTTTACGAAGTACTCTGAATTGATTTCTCTCTTACTAGTGGCTGAGCGAAATAATGACCTGCTCATGAGAAATCACGAAAATAGACCAACTGGGTCTACACCACTGCCTGAAGCAGATATGGTGCACTCGCATTATGCCAAACATAAAAGGGACCATGATCACGGTCATAAACGGGGTCAAAGCCAAGGACGTGGACAAGGAAGAAATTCCAAAGAAGTCCGTCACCCCCCAAAGAGAGATAACCACCGAAAGCAGAAACGGGATCCCAAAGATCCTAAGGCAAATAGTTCAGAAACTATATGTTATCGTTGCGGTGGGAAAGGGCACTGGTCAAAGATTTGCCGTATACCAAGACACTTGGTTGACCTTTATCAAGCATCTCGAAAGAGAAAAGGCCCTGAAACAAACTTTGTCTATGACGACAATGAGGACATAACCCACCTGGATGTGGCAGACTTCTTTGAGCAACCCGATGGAAAAATAGACCACCTAATCGGCGATGGATCCGTGATGAAAGAAGATGGAGTTATTTGATTTTGTTCTACTTATTTGTATTAGTTAGTGAATAAACTAATAGCATTAGCTCGTATTAGTTAGTTCATAAAGCAATGTTAGCAGTAGTTCTTTAGAATATCTTCAATATGTTCAAATATCAATAAAACTTTTATTTTCCAGTGGGGGTAATCGACTAGCCTGAAAAACTAGTCGATTATCAACTATTTTCGCATTAAAGTTGAAAAACAATTGATCAACAATCGATTGTCTTTGGCTAACAATCGATTGTCTTGAAACAGTGTGTTCTGGAATTTTTCAAAAATAGCCAACAATCGATTGTCTTTGTCTAACAATCGATTGTCTTGAAACAGTGAGGTCTGGAATTTTTCAAAAATCACCCACAATCGATTGTCTATATCTAACAATCGATTGTCGTTAGGCAGTGTAATCTGGAATTTTTCAAAAATCATCCACAATCGATTGTCTATGTTTAACAATCGATTGTCTATGTTCCAACAATCGATTGTGTGTGTTTAATAATCGATTGTCTTATGAAAAACGCTGAAATTTTCAAACTGCATAGTAATTGATTATGGACAACATATCTGATTTTGTTAGTCAACTGTTAGTAGCAGATCTTGAAAATATTATGTGACACAAAAGAATTGAACTTGTTTATTCTTATGTTCATGTATTCCTTTTGTATGTCATACCATGGGAAGTAAATTGATTGAAAGGCTCCGGAAGAGCAAATGTAACTCTGCCCAAAGGCATGACGTTTATCTTAGAGAATGCAATATTCTCCTCCAAGTCTAAGAAGAAACTTGTTGAGTTTTAAAGATGTACGCCGGAATGGCTACAATATTGAGACAATGGATGAAGATAATCTTGAATATCTCGTCCTCACTTTAAAGAATGTCTCCGGCCAAAAGAGGGTTATTGAGAAATTCCCGTCTTTATCTTGTGGCCTGTATTGGACAAGAATTAGTGCAATTGAGGCACATTCAACAGTAAATCTAAAGAATACTGAGTCCAATACATTTGTACTTTGGCATGATCGACTGGGTCACCCAGGATCAACCATGATGAGACGGATTATAGAAAGCTCATATGGGCATCCGTTAAAGAATTTCAAAATTCTTTCAAGTAATGAATATCCTTGCACTTCGTGTTATCAAGGCAAGCTGATTACCAGACCATCCCCAACAAAGGTTGGGACTGAGTCACCCCAGTTTCTGGAACGTATACAAGGGGACATTTGTGGACCTATTCACCCACCTAGTGGGTAGTTTAGGTATTTCATGGTCTTGATAGACGCATCCTGTAGATGGTCTAATGTGTGCTTGTTGCCATCACGCAACCTTGCGTTTGCAAAGTTAATGGATAATAGATGAGAATAATCTTGAATTCTTCATGAAAACGAGGCTGCCCATTTCGGTTTGGGTTCACGCCATTTTGCATGCAGCAATGCTACTTTGTCGGCTGCCCGCTTCGGCTTAGGGTCACGCCATTTCGCATGCAGCAATGCTAGTTCGTCTCTGACTGACGAATTATCACAAATATTCCCTATTGCAATTGGTTTTGGGTCATGAACCCAATATATCCCATTTAAGAAGCTTTGGATGCGCAGTATAGGTGCCTGTAGCACCGCCATCCCGCACCAAAATGGGTTTGCAAAGAAGGTTAAGAATATATGTTGAGTATGAATCGTCCTCCATTATTCGCTACCTCGAAACATTGACAAGAGATTTGTTCACTGCACTATTTGCAGACTGTCAATTTGATGAGACACTTTTCCCAAAATTAGGGGGAGAAGTCGGTGAAACCAAATGGGAAATTTTGTGGAAAAATGTATCATTATCTCATCTTGATCCACATACCTCTATTTGAAAGAAAGAGGTACAAAAGACTATCCATTTGCAAAGAATAGCAAATCAAATGCCTGACGCATTTACGGACTTGAAGAGGATAACGAAATCCCACATTCACGCGGAAAATGTTCCGATCCGTATTGAAGTCCCTATTGGACAAATATCTAGTGTCATATCCAATGAGTCAAATGCACGCCAGAAGCGTGGCAGACCATTAGGTTCCAAAGATCGAAATCCTAGAAAGAGGAAAAAGAACGATCTAAATGACACTATGAAAGAATCACATAAGGACGCTCATGATTTGATTAATTCCGAGATTCACGAAGAATCTATTGAGCCTGAGACTCTTGAAAATACGGAATGCAAGAATGTGAGGATCTCGAACCTCAGTCTGTGGTAGTACAAAATTAATTGAGAGCTCTCGAAGAGCCAATTATTACTATGTTGGAGAAACACAATTGAGTATTGTGCTGTAGTAAGTCTCAAAGAAACTTATTCAGTTTCCAAAAGTACACGCGAAGGCGATTGATGATATTGAGACTATAAATAAAGGAAGGCTTTGATTCTCCTATTACTACAACTTGTAGCGGGGTAATTTGTATATGAAAAGCTACTCGCTTTGTTCTCCAGTTTGTACTACACAAAAGAAAGAATGCCACAATAAAGTGGATATCTATTGGTATAAAACCCATGTCATAATAAACCCGAAGTTTATTGATAAGTGCACATGTCATGGTGTAAATTTGAAATTTACCAATATTGATAATTTAGTCAGTTGACATTCGTGTTAGCCATCTCATTTGAAGTATGATGTGCAAATTCACATAGGTGAATATCAAAGAACTAGAAGTTCTTGTTCTCAGTAATGAACTGACCAACTAAAGAGTTCGGGTTGAAGCCCCTAAATTCTGGAAATATCAAAGGTGAATATGGGCCCATTCACCTGCCATGTATACCAAATATGATGCATCTATGGAATGGTTACATGCGCAATTGTTATTGACCCGCAGCCTGGCCGGTGCTTGCGGGGTAAATCGCTCAGTAATCTAACTTCGAGCATAGTTTCCAGATTCTCTACTCAAGACAGTTCATCTTGATAAGTTGGTTTATATCAAAGTTGGTTTAGCAAGATAATTATTGAGTGCTTCCACTTAATAGCTAAACTGTTCATTATGAGAACAAAGTTATATATATATCAGTTTGATATAAGTTGTATACGAGAGTATATTCTCCCCTCACAAATGGTTCAGGGTCAGGAACCAAATAATTTCATCTTATTATTAAGGTGCTATGTATATTGACATAATGCACAAAGATGATTTCCCAAAGTTGAGGAAACAAGTTAGCTTTACTAACATGAGGGGGAGACATGATAAACACTTGAGAAAGTGTTACATGGGATGAATTTTCATTTGTATATGTATATCCCCGAATATCATGATATGAACCTGTAGTTCATAAAAGGGAAATGCAATTGCAACATATTGCAAAGCATGCTATACGCATTTGCTGACTCAAAGAAAGTAACTAAATGGAAGAGATACAATTCAAGAAGAATTGATTCCATATGAAAGACATGTAGTTTTGAACCTATAGTTCAAATGCTTGAAAGATAAAAGTCAAAGGTATGTATAGTCAGTTTTCGATATCTTATTTGTTTAGTATCACTAATGAAAGCTTGATATGCAGCTAAAGTTTATTATATGGCTTATATGACTTAACTTGAAAGATTTAAGTTGCTTGAAGCATATGCAATTCGTGGTCCTGAAGTACCACATCCTAAGTGCAATTTGTGTACATATGTATCTTGCCATAACTATAAGCATGATGGATTTGAGAATGCATCTATGGAGATATTGAAGAGCTATTCCACGACATTATATGAAGATGTTCATATCTATCAAGAATGATGATTTCAAGGTACGGAATATTTATTCAAGTCAATATGGTTGATTTGTCAAATCTCTACCAAAGATCGTTTTGAAGATGATGCACAAGATTGGAATGCAAATGCTCAAGGATATAAATTGATGTACTCATTAGGGGGAGTCAATGCGCGTTGCACTCTTTTTCCCTTACAAGGTTTTGTCCCATTGGGTTTTCCTTGCAAGGTTTTTAACGAGGCAACCAATAGGCGCATATTCAAACATGTGTACTCTTTTTCCTTACTTTAATTTTTCCCATTGGGTTTTGGTTTTAAGGTTTTATGAGGCACATCATTGAATAGACATTCAAGGGGGAGTGTTATGAAATAGAAGATTCTTACACTTCTATTTAAGGTGAATGTCTTTAATGTACTTAATTAGAGAGATTTTAGAGTCATATTATTGGTAGCAAGATCTTCCTCCTCCCTATAAATAGAGGTGCTCTCTACCATTGTAATTCACACCTCTCAACACAATAAGAAGAACTCTCTCTACTCTTCTCTCTATTGCTATTGCTCTTGCATAATTGTTCTTGTCTTTACTTTAGTTTATAACAATATTTGAATTTTCAGTCAAATAAATTACTACGTATTACAATTTAGACATCGTTTATGTGAATGCATATCCAAGGGGAAAAGCCAGAAATTGCTTAAATTATGACTACTAATTGAAAATAAGTTACAGTTTCAAAAGTAATTAAAATTTAGTCAAAAAATCACAATTTAGTTAATTTTTCATGTAAAAATAAAATCTGAATAAAAATATTATCAGAAATTCAGAAAAATTCGAACATAATATGTTGGAGTTCGAAGTTTTTATATATGAGATTCCAACATAATATGATGGAATTTCACAATGTGCTAGAATTCTAATATAATATGTTGGAAGTTTAATCGAAGAAGCTCCGCAATCCAGCATATTATGCTGGAACTTTCCGTATTTTAGCTAAAATATTTTTGTCTAAATAATATCTTTGCATAAAATAATGGCTATTTTATAATTATCAATCCAAAAACTAATTAGCTCAGAGGTGCGGTCCATTCAAATTTAGTGAAAAATTTTACCTGCCACAGCTGATAAATTATAAGAGTTATCTAAGGATAATAACTACCTTTTAATTTAATTATTTTTCATAACTAGAACGAATTTTCAAAACTAGCTGCCATAGTTGTTTATTCCCCTTTAGTTTTCTTTTAGTCTCAAAATTGACGCCAAGAAAGCCATGCCACCCTTTGATTAGCAAAAAACCAGCCTGCAATTTAACACCCAAACCCCCCCATCTTCTAGTCTGCTGAGCTTTAATTTACTTTGCAATTGTTTGACCAAAATATTTTGAACTCTTTTAGTTAAACTAACTTAATAAATAAATAAGCGATGAATCCAAGTTAAAAATAACAAATTTTATATCCGAAATTAATCAACTTAGACGGTATGTGTCCACATCCAAGTTAACAAATGCTCAATTAACACTCAATGACTAGTAACTAATACGAGGATCAAAACATGTAATAAGTGTGATAAATGACATTAAATATGATAAGAAAGGATTTGTCACCCAAATGTTGGATGAGATTGATGATTTCTTTTTCTGACTGCAAAATGTGGCAACAGACAAATGAAAGTGAACTATGTGTTCTTGGATCTTGTGAGCTAAAGAGATATTATGTGATGGAACTAAATAAGAGACACAAAACTAGCTTTTTGTATATTCCTGATCATCAACTCTTTACAAGATGTTATTCCACAAAAGTATCGATCACCTTTTTGTTTCCTCTCTCTTCCTATTTATAAGGGATATCTCTAGAAAACCCTAATAAAGTACAATATAGGGGAATATTTAGTAAACTATTCTTGTTCATAATCCTAGGAACATTTTAACAGTTGCAGCCGTTAACCCTATGCTCGACCTCGACACTGGTCTCTCACTTTGAGCGACTACTTTCCACTGGACCGCGGTTGGTTTCGACCTCGGCCTAAGCTTGCTCGTCTGCATTTGCTAAACTAGATCTAATTTTGACCCATACAGTTGTTCCCTCCACTTATTAAGGTCATCTCTTGGTAGTCCTTGATGAGCAAATTTTATCTGTATCTAATCACAAAATGTCCCGCCACAACAAATGAACTGAATTGGCCGAGGTCACGTTAATGACGGGTCGGCCTCTGTTGCTTCGATCTTAGTGTAAGTGAAAATTTATTGCATCGATCTAGGCGTCATAATACCTTATAAATAGGGGAAGGGAGATTCAAAAATAAGACTTTTCAAACTTCATACTCATTTGGCACTTTACTTGTTCTTCTGCTTCTTCTCTAACCCTTGCTTCCGATTCACTTCTGCTTTTCAGCTATAGCTTTCCCGTTGATCATACACTTCCCGTTGATACCCTTCTTTCGGTTCTACTGTATATACGTTTCTTGTAGAAATGACAAGCTCCCCTCACACTTCGGATATAGTTTCAGATGCCACCCCTTTATCAGTAGCTATGCCTTTTGGTAGCGGCGGACCCACAGTTGCAGAAGACGAAAGTTTTCTATCATAGATGAGATAATTCCCCGGAACCTATTGGTCTAAATAAACTTTCAGAAGGAACAAACCTCTGCATGAGCATGTACTATCAATCATTAGGTTTAAGCAAATATTTGACATGCGGTCTAAATTTCATATTCCTAGTCATGTCGACATCGTTTCAGCAGGGAACCACTTAATACAAGTTCACCGATTTGGGTATTGTGGCTTTCTACAAATACCCATTTTTTGGTGGGTTACTCTTTTCCTCTTCCCTTGTTCACTGAGGAGTTTTGTCTTTTTTATTGTGTCTGCACGACACAACTTTCCCTTACCTATATAAAGACTTTTTGATGTTGGCGAAGTTCGCGGAGTTAGCCGATTGCGAAGTTTCCATTCTTCATCTACTGCACCTCTTCACGCCTAGTTTATATAGAGGCACGATGATTCATCTCTATCACTTTGGGATTAAAGTATTGGTGACGGGGATGGGTGATAAGGCAAACCGCCGATTTTGGTGCAACTACTTCTTCGTCAGGACCGAGCACGTAGTTCATCATGTGTTTTGTTTATCCCTCCTCTTTAATTTCTGACTTGATCATGTCTTTCTACTTTCAGTTAGTAAACTTCCACCTCCTTCGGTTATTGACATCGAAGACTGGGTGACTCGCGGCTTACCTCATACTATGGGGATTCGCAACTAGATTTCATTTAACAGGCAGTTCGGTCCAAAGTCTTTGACTAGTGAGTCTGATTTCCCTTTCAACGACCCTTTTGTTTTTGTTATAGTTTACCACTGTCTTGTCGGAACTTTTGTTAAATATAATTTTCTTTTTTCCCAAGGTTTGCGAGCTTCCAAGAATATTAAGGCTCCGGTGCCCTCATTCCGCTAGGAAATCGTATCGGCTAGAATGCAATTTGTACTAGCTGAGTTAGTACGAGAGAATCGAACTCTGGCTCTGCCTTTGGGTGATTCTACCCCACAGGCAGACGTCACATCAGCTGAGACCTCTGATCACCGTGTCTTTTACCTAATTGATGAGTCTTATCATGACGAGGGAGAGGAAGTATCGAGGAAAAGAGGAGGGTGGAGAATGGAAGGGTTGATGTTGCTGATACCAAGTCGAAAAGTCCCATTGATTTGGACTTAGAGGTGGAGCCTTTACTGCGCAATAAGGCTACTCCTACACTATCTATCATCACGGAGGGAGGGCCGTCAGAGGTTGAAGGTACCTATGTCATAGGGGAACCTGCACGAATAGCCAGGGTCAGCTCATCTACAGAGGGAATAGATAAAATCGTCCTCGTAGAAGATGATGGGTTGGGTTCCGACATCGACCCTGAGGAGGTACGGGTTTTTCAGAAGAGGTTCACTCGAGTGGAGATAAGGACGTAAGGGCCTGATCGACATATAGTCATTTTTGTTGATTATGATCTCTTGTCCAACTCAGAATAGGTGGGTTGTCCTTCACTCCTATGTGTGCGGATTCTGAGAATAGGATGCTGCAGACACTTGAGGGATACAGGGATGCGAATATGTTATTGGGTATATTTATCATGGCCTTGCGAGTGAGTTTGCTTTTCCCATGTTAGGTTAATTCATTTCGTATGTGTAATTTGCTTCCACTGACCTATATTCTTTTGCATGTCAGGCCCTCATCATGGAGATTGAGTGTGATCGGCGAGAAGAGCGAAGGACGACCCTCTTCAAGAAGATAGTGTCTAAGTACAGAGAGTATCGTTGTAAGCACCGAATACTAGTTAACTTTCTTAACCAGGACAGCTAGTTCCAGATGCTCCGTGATGGGATCAAATAGAAAGATGAGGAGTTGAGGGAGAAATATGAAGAGCTTTTGAGGGCCATTGGCAGATGTAGCGTGCATGAGAGGGCGTTGGAGGCTAAGGAGGATGAGCTCGAGGTAATCAAGGGAGTGATGATAAAAAATACTGACCTTCAGGTGCAAGTGGCATCTTTAACGGTCGATCTCGAGTAGAGTGAAACAAGGGTCGTCAACTTGCGGGATGAGTTGAGCACCAGGGTTTAATAGTTAGGCCGAAACGAGAAAGCAAGAATGATCGTTGCGGCGGAGGCGACAGCCCTAGAGGGTACCCTTCATATTTGTAGACCTGAGCAAGCTATTGAGATGGAAACTTCGGCACTTAAGGAAGCGAGATTTGAGGAGAGGATTGGGGGTTTAGAAGGAAAGCTATCTCAGCTGAATGAACAGGTTGTCGCCCTAGGGGTCGAGAATGTGCAGGTGCAAGCTCAGGCATCCACTTCTCATACTTCTCCTGCTCCCAGTGTGTCACAGGAGTTGTATGAAATGTGGGTTCATGATGAGGCCCAACTTGACATATGTATGTCTTAGACGGTTGGGATGATTTTTGAGGCTGATTGAGGATGTTCGTATTAAGGCGCGTGCAGCTCGTGATGCCTATGGTTATGATTCTTGTATGCCTAGAGGAGATGATGATTAAGACGCCTTAGATAGGCCTACCTCCAACCCTGGGTACAACGATAAGTATGTCAGTGATGTTGATCATGGGGGAGATGGTAATGTGGTGTGAAGCCTTTGTACTTGATTTTTCCTTTTTTGAGTTTTACTATTTTTGAGGGGGCGTCTTTCCTGCCCTTCGTAAAAATGTATTAGAATGGAATGATTGAAATGAAAGAGTTATCTTTTGTTGTGTATTTCTAGCTCATCTTTCTCTTTTTTTTTTGTTGTGAGTTCTTTTGCGAGAAAGTTCCTGACTTTCGTTTTGATTCGAGGTCGAATGTATATTGATTTGAATGAGGTGTAGAACGATTCAAACGAGGTCGAATGTAAGTTAATGCGAACGAGGTTGATTGTAGGTTAATTCGAGCAAAGTCGAATGTAGAATGATTCGAACGAGGCCGAATGTATAATGATTCGAACGAGGTCGAATGTAGAATGATTTGAACGAGGTCAAATGTAGGTTAATTTGAGCGAGGTTGAATGTAGCATGATTTGAACGACGCCGAACATATATTTATTCGAACGAGGTCGAATGTAGAATGAGTCGAACAAGGTAAAATGTAAGTTAATTCGAGCGAGGTCAAATATAAAATGATTCGAACGAGGTCAAATGTATATTGATTCAAATGTGGTTGAATGTATATCGCCTTTGTGTTGGCGTGATGTGCTAATTTCATGGAGACATACGAAATAATGCTTTGTTTATTCATTGGAGAATATTACATTTCTCTTTGGTCCCTACATACATTCGATGAGTCCCGGTCTATCTAGTCCCTTCATCGGTCGACCTAGAGAGGTAGTCGATATGTGGGGTGATGAACTAAATACCTAAACTCAGAGACTCCCCCTTCGTCACCTCATTAAGAATATCCCCGAGAAAACCCAATTGGGACAAAACTTGGGTGAGGGAAAAAGAGTACAACTTCGAGGACGCCCATCTTCAGAAGCTGAAGTATTTGAGATGGACAACGTTCCAATTGTTTGGTCGTAGTTTTCCCTCCATTGTTTCTAGTTGGAATGACCATTTATTTACTGTTGCCATGAATTTGTATGGTCCATCCCAATTGGTTCCCAATTTGACTTATCATGGGTCTTTGCTTGCTTGAGTTTTGGCTTTGAGTACATAATCCCCTACCTTGAGTGGTCTGACTTTGTCTTTTTTGTTGTAGTATCGTTCTACTTGCTATTTTTGAGCTACCATTCTTACGTAGGCCATGTCTATTCATTCACCTATTTCGTCGAGGTCTTTCTTTCTACTTTCATCGTTACTTGGTCCGCTCTCGTTGGAGTATCTTAAACTTGGCTCCTTGACTAGTGAATATAGTATTTCTCCTGTGTTTTTTTGGCATGGTGCGATATGCCCATAGAACTTCCGGTAACATTTTCGGTCACAGCCCCTTGGAATCCTCAAGCTTCTTCTTCATGATATTCAGTATTGTTTTGTTGGAGTATTCCACCTAACCGTTGCTTGTAGGATGATATGGCGTGGAGAGTATTCTCTTGATGTGTCATTTCTTGAAGAATTCGACGATCTTTTTTCCATTGAATTGGTGTCCATTGTCATAGCTGATTTTTTTGGGGATGCCGAAGCGGTATATGATGTTCCTCCATATAAATGTGATAACTTTTTGCTTGCCTATTTGGGCGAATACACCTACTTCTAATGAATTCGGCAGCTTCCCTTTTCATGGAGTGGAGGTGCTCGCCTACCTGGTAGATCATTGGAGCGTATTTTTGGCAATGTTCACACTTTCTAACAAAGTCGACAACTTCTTTTTCATGGTGGGCCAGTTATAGACTGCACATATGAGGAATATAACAAGGGCTCGATTCGGTATGTGCTCCATAATAGCCTTCGTGTACTTCTTCAGGAACATGCCTAGTTTGGTTTGGTCCTAGGCACTTACCAAGGGACTGCCAAATGTTCTTTGGGATAGCTCATGGTTGATGATGTTATATCAGGCTACCTGAATTCGTAGCTTCTTGGCTTTTTTTTTGTCAGGTGGGAGCACTCTGTCCTGCAAATATGACATAATACGGTTGCGCTAGTCCCAAGTCAAGTTTATAATGTGTAACTCAATTTGGTCTATCGACAAACGGAGAAGGGTGGCCACGTTTTCTTTTTCGCCTATATTCTTGGTAGTTGCTGCTAATTTGGCAAGACCATATGCTTTGATGTTTTGTGCTCGGGGTATTTGGTCGAGTTGGCACTCATCGAACTTGGGTAGTAGCTTATAAATTTCTGCCTAATATTTTGGTAGCCTTTGTTATTTATTTGGAATGTCCATGTGAGTTGGTTGACGACGAGTTGTGACTCACATTGGAGGATGACTCACCGTGCTCCATACTTAATAGCTAGTTTCAGTCCTTCAATTACGGCCTCATACTCGGCCTCATTATTATTCATGTTGGAAAACCGTATGGAATGACAAATGGCTTCGACCGTTGGGACCTCGAGCATGATTCCCAGTCTAGATCCTACCACGTTGGAGGCATCATCACTGTACATGACCCATAGTTCAGGTAACTTGGCGCTAAAGTCGGCAACGAAGTCGGAAAGTACTTTTGAGTTTATCATTGTTTCTGGCTGATATGTTAGATCATGATTTCTTAATTTGACAACCCACTTGGCCAATCTACCCCGCAGCTCGTGTTTATGTAAGATGCTTACTAGGGGGAAGGTTGTGACCACCGAGATGGGGTGTCATTGGACATAGTGTCTTAGATTTTGTGAAGCTACGACTAATGCCGGGGTTAGTAGGTGGGACACCTCAACCAGGGTTTTGCTAATGTAATATAGTGGAGATTGTGTACCTTTATTTTCACGGACCAAGACTGTGCTTAATGCAACGTCGGACATGGCTAGGTAGCTTAAGAGATGTTCGCCTAGTTCTGCCTTAGCGAGTAATGGGGGTGAGGATAAGTATGCCTTTAGTACTCTTAGGGCATTGACTCATTCGGAATTCCACTAGAGTCTATTGTCCTTTTTGAGAACGTTAAAGAATTTGTAACATCCGTTAAATGATCGTGAGAAGAACCTCGACAGGGCTGCTATATGGTTGGTCAACTTATGTACTTGTTTCTTGTTGATCAAAATTTCATGTATTCCCTCTATAGCCTTGATTTGGTCGGGATTGACCTCTATGCCACTCTGTGACACCAAAAAATCGAGGAACTTTTCTGAGGTCATGCCGAAATCAAACTTCTTGAGGTTCAACTTCATATCATATCGTCTAAGTATGTCGAAGTCTTCCCTCAGGTGGTCAATGTGGTCCTCTTTTCTTTTTGATTTGACTAACACGCCATCTATATAGACTTCCATTGTTTTGCCGAGTTGCTCTTTGAACATCTTGGTGACTAGCCTTTGATAGGTCGTCCCAACATTTTTCATCCCTAACAGCATGACTTTGTAGCAGTACGTTCCTTGGTGGGTGACGAAGGTGGTTCTTTCTTGGTCCTCCTCCTTCATGAGGATCTTTTGTAGCCTGAGTAGGCGCCCAAGAAGATTAATAGTTGGTGTCCTGCTGTTGTGTCGATGAGTTGATCAATGTAAGACAATGAGAAGGAGTCTTTCGGGTAGGCTTTGTTTAGGTCTGTGAAGTTTACGAATATGCGCCATTTCCCATTTTTATTTTTCACCATGACCATGTTAGCAGCCCATTAGGGGTATTTTGACTCTCGAATGGAACCGTTGGCTAGCTATGTTTCTACTTCTTCGTCGACGGCCCCATTGACTACAACATTGAACTTTCTTCTAATTTGTCGTACCGACTGGTAGAGTGGATCGACATTTAGCTTGTGTGTTGCAATGTCTTTCAGGATACCTGGCATATCTACATGTGAGAAAGCAAACAGATCGACATTGTCAATTAAAAAATTATGGAATTTACGTAGTTCTATGAGTTTGTGGCCGTTATAGGCTTTTTTGTTGTGGTAGGTTTTATCCATATGGAGGGGATCGATGTCTTCCACTGTTGACTATGTGGCTTCCACGATGTTGGGGTCTCTGACGACGTCAATTTGTTCGTTGGACTCGGGCCCCGACTTCGGTAATTGCGATGCTTCTAACCCTTCCTCTTTTAACTATTGAGTTCATGTGCAATCTTGGGCGATTTGGTAGCATTCTTGAGTTGTGCGATGTTCACTGCAGATGCTGAATATTCCCCATGGGGTAGGGAACTTGATGACTTGGTATAAATTGGATGGATATCCCTATGGCGTGTATCCAGGGTCGCCCTATAATGGCTTTGTAGGCTGTGTCTGGGTTCATGACATGGAATGTTGTTTCCAGGGTGCCTGATAACTGTGGATTTTAGCCTATCTTATGCTCTCTTTTCTAAGGTTTTGGATAAAAAATGTGTATAAGTATTCCCGAAAACTGACTTATTGTGCTTGTTTGCAGGATTTGGTCAAAATGAGGCAAGAAAGCTATAATCAACTAATGAATGAGTTAAAATTGCACAAGTTCAAAGCTGAGGTAAAAGCGCTGACTGCAAAGGAAAAGTGAGGCCGTAGAAGATCCACTGCTGAAGCGGCCACAATTACACGGTTCAAAGGATTGATGTTCAGAGCAGGTGTTTTGGCTGCAACAGAGACCGCTGAAAGTGATGAAAAAGTGCGGCCAAAGAATACCTGACAATTCAGAGACCCTTCAAAGTGAGCCTAACTGAGGAGCGCGATCTGCATCCAAATTGCACGGCCATGGTTGAGGCTAACGTTGAGCGATAACTTTTACGTTGTCCGCGAAATCAATTCCAAACCAAGCACAAAAGTAAAAAAACGCGATCTGCGGATGTTTTGCATGGCCGTGGAAATCCTTATGTTGAGGCGCTCATTATTTTGATGAGAGCGGAACCTCTGTAGGGGTATTTTTGTCCAGTAATTTTAGTTGTATATAAATAGTTCTTTTTCACATTTTTTAGGTCATCTTTTTTCTGAGGAGCTCGTGAACAACCGCATTTTACTACTTAGAGCAATTTTAGAGCAACTTTAGCTATTAATCTTAGATTTTATTCTTGTAATCAACTTTTATGGCTTATATTTCATCTCCATCTTTGATTTCTAGCTTGATTATGAGTAGCTAAGCCATCACCAAGGGTTGTGACCCAATGACTTAGACTTTTCTTGAGAAAGAGGGTCTAAGTCTAGGAAATTTAGGCTAATAAGGAATTTGGGTGCATTCAATATTGACAGCCCCAATTAAAGGGTTAAACCTAGAGATAATAATACCCGACTTGGGCTAATTTTTCTCGCATTATTTTAACACCCGATTAGGCTTGAGAAATTACATTAGGGAAAAGTCACTCAAACTACCGAGAGATATAGAGTGAGTAATTATGTGCAAAGGTTATATCATGACTTCAAATATGACAAGCTTGTCCTAAATTCCACAGCCCACTAGATACTCACATTGGTGTAAGTCACTTTCATAGTGCTTTTTATATTGTACTTAGATTACTTTTGGCAATCAGTAGCAATAAAAGTAGAATAGAAACAAAATCCAAACATGGTTAGAAGTGCAATTAAGAGCAACTCGCATAGCTAAATTAGATGGAAACCCAACTCCCAACCAATATTAGCTCATTGTGGTTATCGATTCCGACCTTTCGGGTAAAAGATGCATCGACCACTCTTTGCCATTTTATAGTGGTATAGGATTGGAGCCGATCACTTTTTGGCATCGTTGACGGGGAGCTAAATGGTTTTGGCTATCTATCTGACTAGTTTTGTGTCTTAGTGTTCTTTCCTTCTATTTCACTAACTTGTGTTAGTTAATTGATTCAGGTACAACGTGGAAAATAATGATCCTATTGGAAATGTTCTCCCGGGGAAGGAGGTAGATGATAATGCTGAAGATGAGGTGCCTTTAGTACCTCAAGCTTAAAGAAGAGGACGCCAAGCCAATGGAAACATTCCAGACCCTCCCCCAACTCCTCCACGAGCTGCTCATCAGGTGCTTCCAAATGAAGGTTACACAATTGCAATTGTCCCTCCCAGGATCCGTGTGGGAAATTTCTAGATTACAAATTGATGTTAGCCTTATTGGAGCAAAGAGGGTACTTCACAAGCGCCCCCATCGAAATGTATATAAACATCTAAAAAGCTTATGGACTTGCTGGGAAAGCAAACAGATAAATGTGTCGGAGGATGCATGGAGACTGAGATTGTTCCCTTTTTCACTTAGAGGGAAGCTTTAAACTGGCCCAAAAGACTCCTTAACTAATCCATCACTACATGGGATGAGTTGGCCAACAAGTTTATAGCCAAGTGTTTTTCACTAGGGCATATGGCGACATTGAGAGATGATATCCTGGCCTTTAAATATGAACCTAATGAACCACTTCATGAGCTCTGGGAAAGGTATCGGATGATGGTGAAAGAATGTCCGAATTATGACATGGCCGAAGCAATGATCCAGTAAATATTCTACTGTGGTATCAACACTACCAATCAATGTGTAGTGAACCAAGTAGCATGGGGAAACTTTATGAACACACCTTATGTTGATGCCTGTGACATTCTAGATGAGATTGTAGATACTTCCTCGGTAGGGCAAAGTTTAGCTAATGTGACACAAGGTGATTCTAATATCATTCACCTGCACAAAGAGCTGTATGACCATGGCCAAGCAATAGCAGAGTTGACTAGAACAATGAACTATTGACCAAAGATCAATTGCAGCAAGTTCAAGCACCAAGATAGGATAAAGCAATAGGAGGGGTAAATATGATGGTCAATAAGAAGCGACAAAGAGTCCAAACAACTCAAGGAAATCCAAATCAATATGAGCAGGGTAGTCATGGTTTCAACTAAGATAATGGGTATGGTGATCAAAGTGAAGAAGTTTAGTATCTGAACAACTACCAAGGACAACAGGGCAATGCTTCGAATAAACAACAACAGTGGAGATCCCAAGAAAACTGAGGGAATCAAAACCAACAAGGAAATTAGAACAGTGGAAACAACAACAAACAAAACAACTAGGGTAACAACAATCAGAATTAGGGAAACAAGGGAAACTGGGGAGGAAACAACAACTAAGGGGGTTGGGATGACGATTATCAAGGGAATTGGGGTTCGAGCTTTCAAAGGCCTCCGATGTATAAATAACCAAACAACCCGCCTCCATTTCTGTCTCAAGGTCCTAGCTAGTTAAACAATGAGATGGGAAGGATAGAGTTGATGTTTGAGCAAATGATGAAGAAAAACAACGACTCTGATACCCATATGGCATCCCATAATACTTCGATCCGAAACTTGGAGGTCCAACTTTGCCATATTTTCCAATATTTGAACACCCGCCCTAAGGGGTCTCTACCTAGTGACACGGTAGTAAACCCAAAGGGTGGGAACAATCGGTGACTACAAAGAGCGGTAGAGATGGTGAAGTAAGTGCCTCCAAGCAAAAGGAAATTGTGAGTGATAAGGTTGAAGTGCAAAATTATGATGTTCCACTAGTTGATGAGCATGTGAGTGAAGAGAATTTGAATGTTGAATTAAAAATTGATATTCATGACAATGAGGTAGATACTCAAAATGATATGAACCCTTGTAGGGAACACGCGATAGACATACCAGAAACAATAGTGCCCAAGGTCAAGGCTCCTATTCCAAGGCCTCCTTCGCCTTAAACTTAAAGACTTGCTAAGCAAAAGAATATATACCAATTCAAGAAGTTTATTGAGATGATGAAAAGCTTGTCGATCAATGTAACCTTGGTGGAAGCTCTTGAGCAAATATCGGAGAAGTTTATGAAAGACTTGGTATCTAAAAAGAGATCTATGGATTGTGAGACCATCAAAATGACTCAACAAGTGAGTGAAATTGTGCACTCAATGGCTCCAAAGCTTGAAGATCCTGACATATTTTCCATTCCATGTACCATTGGTAGTGCGGATTTTGCAAAGGCCTTTTGTGATTTGGGAGCAAGTATAAATTTGATTCCTTACTCTGTGTTCAAAACTTTTGGTATTGGTCAACTGAGAGCTACTTTAATAATATTGGAAATGGCAGATCGAATAATGAAGAGGCCGTTTAATATTATTGATGATGTTCTTGTCTGGGTTGACAAGTTTATTTTGCCTGCAAATTTTGTGATTCTGGACTGCGAAGTCGACTATAAGGTTCCTATAATATTGGGATGGGCTTTCCTAGCAACAGGGAAGGCATTGGTTGATGTGGAAGTAAGGGAGCTCACCTTCTGGGTGGGTGATGAAAAATTTTCCTTCCATGGTTGCATATCAATGAGGCAACCGAATAGTACTGAAGTTTTCTTTTTTGTGGATCGTGTGACGGAGGTGATAGTTGATGAGACGAGTTCCATGATCAATGTGGAGGATCCTTGGAAGTTGTATTGTTGAACCATGATGTGACTGAGGATGAAGTCTTGGTAGAGTGTGTCAATGCTTTGCAAGGAATAGGTACTTACTCTTATGAGCCCCGTAAACTTTCCTTGGATCTTGAGAACATGAAGACTCCACCAACAAAACGCTCAATCGAGGAAGTTACCGTATTGGAGTTGAGCCTTTGCCTTTACACCTCAGGTATGAATTCTTGGGCTCTAGTTTCAACTTTACCTGTTATTCTTTCTTCGTGCTTAACTAATGGCCGGTAAAAAGAAGGCAATTGGTTGGACTTTAGTTGATATTTTAGGAATAAGCCTCGCATTTTTCATGCACAAGATTATACTTGAGGATGATGCGAAACCTTCCGTAGAACGTCAAAGAAGGTTGAACGAGGACGTGCAAGAGGTCGAAGTGGCTAGATGCAGGGGTTGTATACTCCATCTTGGATAGGTTATGGATTTCACCGATACAATGTGTGCCGAAGAAGGGTGGTATGAATGGCGTCACAAATGAGCAAAATGAATTGATCCCCACTAGGACTGTCATCCGATGGATGGTATGCATGGACTACCAGAAGCTGAATAAAATGACCCACAAAGATCATTTTCCATTGCCCTTTCTTGACCAAATATTGGATAGACTTGCTAGGAGTGCCTGTTACTACTTTTTGGATGGGTACTCAGGTTACAACCATATTTTTATTGCACTGAAGGACCAAGAGAAAACCACCTTCACATGATCGTATGGGACCTTTGCATTTTCATGGATGCCATTTGGTTTGTGTAATGCACCGGCTACCTTCCAGTGTTGTATGATGGATATCTTTACGGAAATAGTGGAGGACTTCTTGGAAGTGTTCATGGATGATTTTGGTGTTGTGGGTGACTCCTTTTAAGAATGCTTGAAGAAGCTTGACAAGGTGCTAGCCCGATGTGAAGAGACAAATCTTGTGTTTAATTGGAAAAAATTCCACTTTTTGGTTGAGGAGGGAATTGTCCTCGGCCATAAGATCTCAAAGAATGGTATTGAGGTGGAAAAGACGAATATTTAAGTGATTTCAAAACTTCCGCCTCCTACTTCCATCAAGGGATTAGGAGCTCTTTTGGGAATACAGGGTTCTATAGAAGGTTCATCAAGGACATCACAAAGATAGTGAATCCCTTATGAAAATTGTTGGAAAAGGATGTGAAGTTAATGTTTAATGAAGAATGCATGAAAGATTTTGAACTTCTCAAGTACAAACTGAAAACCACTCCCATTATTACCATACGCACTTGGAGCTTACCCTTTGAGCTTATGTGCGACACAAGTGATGTTGCGGTCGGTCTTAGGACAAAGGGTGAACAAGATGTTTCACCAGGTGCATTATGCAAGGAGAACTATGAGTGATGCCAGGTTAATTACGCAGTGACGGAAAAAGAGTTGCTAGCCATAGTGATTGCTATGGAAAGGGTTAAGCCTTATATCATAGGTGCCAAAGTGATTATTCCTACTTATCACGCTGCACTATTACTTGATGACAAAGAAGGATTCTAAGGCTCTGTTGATGAGATGGGTTCTATTGCTTAAAGAGTTTGACCTTGAAATTGTTGATTGAAAAGGGTGTGAAAAGCAAGTGGCAGACCACTTTTCCCGCTTGGAGGAGGAGGGGAGGCCCCATGATGGTCTCGAAATTAATGATTCATCCCGGATGAACAAATCCTCTCTATATATTTCAATAGTATGCCTTGGTTCGCCGATGTTGCTAACTTTCTTGTGACCGGCATTTTCTAGTGTGAGCTCTCCTATACCCAAAGGAAAAAGCTTAAACGGGATAGCTTGGTTACTACTTGGATGAGCCTTATTTATTCGTAATGATGGCGTGATCTGGAGATGTGTTCTGGAAGAGGAGAAAAGTAAGTATTCTTGATGCTTGCCATTCCTTGCCCTACGGTGGTCATCATGGTGGGAAGAGAACTGCTCCAAAGGTGATCAGCTGTGGTTTTTATTGGCCTACATTATATAAAGATTCTAGTGAGCTTTTGAAGAGATGTGATGAGTTTCATAGATTCGGTGGAATTTCCAAGAACGATGAAATATTTCTCATCACTATTCTTGAGGTTGACATATTTAACGTGTGGACCATTGACTTCAAGGGACCTTTAGTGAGTTCATGTGGTAACACATACATTCTGGTTGCTATTGATTATGTTTCCAAGTGAGTTGAAGTGGTGTCTTTGCCCAAAAATCAAGCACAGAGTGTAGTGGCTTTCTTGAAAAGATATTTTTACAAGGTTTGGCACTCCTAGGGCGATCATCAGTGATGGGGGTTCTCATTTCTACAACATGGCATTTGAAACTTTGCTTACAAAGTATGGTGTCAATCACAAGGTATCAACCCCTTATCATACTTAGGCTAGTGGACAAGTTGAGGTCTCTAACAGGGAGATAAAGAGCATATTGTCAAAAACTGTCAATGCAAATAGGATTGATTGGTCAAAAAAATTGGATAATGCTTTGTGGGCTTACAGGACTATTTACAACACTTCCATTGGTATGTCTCTGTACTGGTTGGTATTTGGGAAAGCGTGCTATCTTCTTGTTGAGTTAGAACATAAGGCCATGTGGGCGCTAAAGAAGTTAAATCTTGAGTGGGATGTTGCAGCAAATCTTCGGGTAGAGCAACTCAATGGACTTGATGAATTTAGGTTTCATGTCTATTCCATCTCCTCCCCGTATAAAGACAAGATGAAGTACTTAGATTCCCAGAGCAAAGAATTAAAGAAAGGTGATTTGGTTCTTCTATTCATCTCTCAGTTAAGACTGTTTTCAGGAAAGCTCAAGTCAAAATGGAGTGGCCCTTTTGAAGTGGTGCATGTAACTCCGTTTGGTGCTCTTGGTTTAAAAAAAGGTAAAATCTTCCGAGTTAATGGGCATCGAGTGAAGCACTATCTTGGCAAGTTAGATAACAGCCACGTTGTGGCAATGATCCATTTCAAGTGATTGATGGTAACACCATCGTTCCGTTACGTTAAATCAGGCGCTTCTTAGGAGGCAACCCATACGTCTTTCTTTCTTTTAGATTTTTTTCTTAGTGTTGGCTTTGTTTTGGACTAACTGGTTATGTAATTTGTGTAGGAATTGTTGAGCAGTGCAAGACTGTTTCTCAAAAATTGCCTTAAGTGTGAGAATTATGTTGACCACACTTAGAATTTCACAGTTAGTGGTTGCTTTTCACGGGAACGTAAATGGTCCGCGGACGCGGACTTGAAAAAATCCAGTATAGCAACTCTCTGAAATTCTACTCGCATCCGTGGTGGAAATTCCACGACACGCATCTCTCTTTCACAGTCGCGCTCGTTTTTCTGCTCTCAAAGGTTCCTTCTTGGTAATAGCCCTTCAAAAAAATGTGAAAGCGCGGAATGCGGTGTAATTTTACGGTTGCGCTAGCTATGGTTTGTGGGCCTTGTACTTTTTAGTATAAATAGAAGGTCATTAGCCCTTTTCTCCTTTTCCAACCCCAAGAATCCCACTAAACCTAAAAGAGTTGTTCATCCTCGTATTTTGTGGACTTTCAATATTAATTACTCAGGAATCAGTCTTTTACTACACATCTCACAATTGGTATGCTCGAAAGGAGCTTTTGGACAACTAGAAGAAGCTCCCAGATAACCAGAAGCTTATCATGGATGATTTGGAGGCCCAAGGAAAAGAAATCAAGGACCTGGGTAAACAATCAAAGAAGGTGAAGAAGACTCGGGCCTCAAAGGAGTTAGTAAAGCTGCTGAGCAAGAAGGTTGAGAAGATTAGATCAGTTAGAGACATTCCTTTGGACTACTCTATGAGGAGCCTGTTCCAGCAGCTCAAGCAGCACAGGCACCAGAGCAGGAAGCTGGCAGACAGCCCGTGGGGAGAGGGGTGATCCCCCAGACTGTGAATTTGGAGATTGAGCTGAAGGACCCCAAGGGAGGTGATTCAGGCCAGCCATAGAACCCAGCTAGTGACCCCATGCAGACAGAGGCATCATAGGGAGTTTTCTTTACTCTCTACTCTTCCCATATTCAATTTTTACTGATAGCATTGAGGAAAATGGTACTTTTTATTTGGGGGTGGCCTATTTTGATGATGATTTGGATATTTTGAATACTTGGTTTGTAATACCCTTGATAGTATTTTCCATTATTTTCATACTTTTTAATTTTTATATGTATATAAAGTACTTTTCCATGTATATATTTATTCTCCTTTTATGTATATTTGTCTCAATCACCAATTGTACATATTCGGTTTACTTTTCATATTATACTTTACAACTTCTTTTGCAATTTTCCTTAATAGCGTAACTTCTTATTTTATTCAATAGTTCTTTTTCAATTTTTAGCTTCTTACTTTTACAAGTTTTTATGATCAAATAAGACTTTGGTTTCTTAATGTCACAATTCTTTCCAAATGTGGAATTGGTATGAATCGGGTGGCTCTTCCCGATGATGGATGGCGTGAAAACCTTCTTCAGGGTTTGAGTCCATTTTTCTTTATGGTTTTGTGTAAATAGTAGTAAAATAAAAGTGACTCAGGCAAAGCTTCACTTGGTCCTACCATATTTATATTTAACCTTATGGTTAGAAACAAATTGATTTGCAAGGAATGGTGCTAGTTGTGACCTTTAGACTCTTGTGTTGACTAAACAATCATCGAGCGGCTTCTTGGAGCCATTTTTGTTGCTCAATCTTAGCTAGGGTTGTTGTGGTCCCTCTACTCTGTATCTCTTTAGAAATCCAACAACTTGTGAGCTGAGGTATTGATTTGCAAGTCCAAGTCCCGAGCAAATAAGTATATAACTTGCCCTGAATGTTTGTCTAGGCGAAATTGTAAGTGTAGCTCGACTTGAGAAATGATTATAGGCTTTACTTCATCCAAATTGAAACTTGAAGGTATCCATAGCCCACTAAATATGAGATCCTTGGTCAACCCCATTGAGCTAAAGCCCTTGTTCTTTCAATAACCATGATACGAGCCTTTATCCGTTATAAATGACCCTCTCTTGGCACCCGATATTTTTTTAGCATAATTGGAAAAATCACAAGTTTGGTGGGAGAAACAGGGAATGGGAAAGTGATAAAAGGTACAAAATGAATAAAAGGGAAGGGAAAATAAAAAAAAAGAAAAAAATAAAAGTCAAAAGCCAAAAAGGAAGTGAATAGTATAGAAAATGAAGGGATTTAATAAAAGCAATGATGAAAGGCTTGAAATAATTAGAAAGGAGAAAGAGGATTGTTATGAACACAAAAGAGTGGCAGTGTGTCTCTCTAGTCCCCTAAGGAAAAAGGGAATGACTCAAAAAGTCAAGAAAGTATGAGTCAAAATGAGAAAATGAAGTGCTTAAGGAAAGATGAAATTATCGTAGACTAATATATCCTAACTCAAACCAAAAGCATTCATTACATTCCCACAAAATTATTGTATGATGTCGAATTGAGTGAGCTTAGTGGTGATTCATATATGGGGCAAGCTTAGGGTACTTAGAGCCAGACTTGTGATCTCCCTTTTTTAGAGATAAGTGTACTTTTCCAAAATCCTTGTTCTGAGTGATACAATCTAAACTGAGGTTTGCTTATGGAGAGTAGAGGAGTAAGAGTTTGGGTTCTACAATGACCTATGTAGTAGAAAGAGTTTCCTTGATGAGTTGAGTCAACTCTTGATGTTTTTGTTTCACACTAAGGCTATTGTACTTAAAAGGTTGCGTGTTGTTAATAATGCATTTGAGTTGAGGGTAATTGTTAGTCCCAATTGATGCCTGATGAAGTCACCTTAGGATAGCTGAAATTTTCCTTTCTTTTATCTTGAGGAGGTGGGAATTACTTTGTTTTCTTGAGGACAAGCAAAAGCTTAAGTTTGTTGGAGTTGATAACTATGGATTTAGCTTATCTTATGCTTAGTTTTTGGATAATAAATGCGTAAAATTATTCCTGAAAACTGACTTATTGTTGTCTGCAGGGTTTAGTCAGTCTGAGGCAAGAAAGCCATAATCAACTCATGAAGGAGTTAAAATTGCACAAGTTCTAAGCGGAGGTAAAATAACTAACCGCAAAGGAAAAGTGCGGCCGTAGAAGATCCACCGCTGAAACGGCCACAATTACGCGGTCCGCAGAATTGAGGTTTAGAGAAGGTGTTTTGGGTGCAACAGTGACCGTTGACTGCAATGAAAAAGTGCGATCGTGGAACACATGACGCGACCGCGATGATATTTCCACTGAGAGCGGCGATCAAAGTTCAGCGACTCTGCAAAGTGAGCCTAATTGAGGAATGCAGTATGCATCCAAATTGCACAGACGTGGTTAAGGCTAACACTAAGGTGGTAAATTTTGCAGTGTCTGTGAAATCAATTGCAAACCAAGCACAAAAGTGAAGAAACCGGGTTTGCGCTTGTTTTGCGCGGCCGCGGAAGTCCTTACGCCGAGTCACTAATTATTTCGCTAATAGCCCGTAGGGGTATTTTTGTCCATTAATTTCATCTATATATAAATAGTTCTTTTTTACCTTTTTAGGTCATCTTTTATGTGATGAGCTCATGAACAACCATATTTTACTACTTAGAGTAATTTTAGAAAAGTTTTAGCTACTAATCTTAGATTTTATTCTTGTAATGAACTTTTCTGGCTTATATTTCATCTCTATCTTTGATTTCAACCTGGATTATGAGTAGTTAAACCCATCAGCTAGGTTTGTGACACAACCCTAGTATGAGTATTTAATGGGTCTTCGGTTTTAGGGCTTACTTGTTTATGGGTTAATGATATCTAGATTTATTCATGCTTTAATTGTAGAATTAGTGATTGCAAACACTATTTCGTGCCTTTATGACTTAGACTCTTTTTTAAAAAAGGATGTCTAAGTCTAGGAAATTTATGCTAATAAGGAATTGGGGTGCATTTAAGAGATTGATAGTCCAATTAAACGGTTAAACCTAGAGATAGTAATACCCGACTTGAGCCAATTTTGCTTGCATTGTTTGAACACCCAATTGGGCTTGAGAAATCCGATTAGGGAAATGTCACACAAACTACCGAGAGGTATAGAGTGAGTAATTATGTGCAAATATTATATCATGATCCCAAATATGAGAAGCTTGTCCTAAATTCTATACCCCATTAGATACTACCTAGGTGTAAGTCACTTCCCTAGTTATTTTTATCAATTGAGAGAAATCCTATAAAAACATTGTACTTATATTAATTTTAGCAATCAGTAGCATTAAAAGTAGAATAGAAACAAAATCCAAATATGGTTAGAAGTGCAATTAAGAGAAACACGCATAGCTAGATTGGATAGAAACCCAACTCCTAACTAATATTTGCTCCTTATGGATATCTATCCCAACCTTTCGGGTAAATGCCGCATCGACCACTCGTTTCCATTTTATAGTGGTATATGGTTGGAGCCGATCAAATCCCATGGCCAAAACGAGCAATATTATCTCTCTGGAGGTTCATTCAACTGCATTGTTAAAACCTTTTAGAGTTATGCAACGTGGTACTATCTTATCCTCGAGTCTCATGATAATGCGTGTGCGGCTCCCCTCGTCTACAATGATTCTTTTTACATCGGTATCTAAAAATCGTAAAGTAATGACAAACACGTCGAAATAAGGAAAGGTCAAACCGTACGTATCTAACTTATCAAAGATGATACTATCTTCGAGGTCATCATACCGTTCATCGATGATCGATCTCTTCAATCTGTTTTTAGGTGGTGAACTTCACATGGTTGATTATTGCTTCATTGCCTCCGCTGATGATCATTTGTATGGTGCGTGCGGGGAAGGGTGGCTCTGGGGGCGTTGATGCGGTCTCGTCCACGGGAAAAATTAGCTCTCCCTCGATTGCTCATCAACTCCTTTAAATGTCCTTGGTGGAGCATGTTCACTACTTTTTGTTGTAGGACTATGCAATCTTCGATCTTGTGGCCCCATTCCTGATGGAATTCCCATAAGGCATTTGAATTTCTTGAATTTGGGTCCGACTTCATCTTCTGTGGCCATTTCACCTTGGGGTCGAGCTTCTCCAGGGCGTAAATTATTTCTGAAGGAGAGACACAAAAATTATGAGCAGATAATAGTAGAGGCATACCTCTTTCGTTTCGTAAGTTCTCGTTTGTAGCCAGGATGCCCCTTTGGCTTGGCGGGGTTATAATGGTATGGTTGATCTATTGTACGGTTGGTGCCTTTCCCAATTGAGGCACGGTCCTACATGATCTCTTGGGTACTCATGTCGATGATCTTTCTTTGATTCCATTTTGATTGTCATTAGCCGTTGTGTCAAACCATTGAGGTCGTCTTCATCAGCCTCACTTGGGCACAGTTAGCATTGTGAATTTCATTCCAAGTGGTGGGAAGGTATTACAAAAATTGTCTCATAATATTCTGGCTGCCCTTGACCCATTCCTGTTTAACCCGTTTTGAAAGGGCACTACCGCCATCCCTTTAAATACGTCTGGCAAGCTCATTCTTAACCTATTGAACCAGGTGAGGAAGTCCCTGAGTCCTTCGCCAGGTGACTGTTTCATGATAAATATGTCATTCACTCTGCTTTTTACTTTCTTGGGCATGGGCAGTGACAAATTTATCAGCCATTTCTTCGAACGTCATTATGGGACATGCTGGTAATTGTGAGTACCATGTTAAGGCCCCTTATTAGAGTTTCGCCGAACTTCTTCAGCAGCCCCGCAGTACCTGCCCTTTTGAAAGGTCATTGTCTTTTACTGCCATGACGTAATGAATGATATGGTCTACAGAGTTTGTTGTGCCATCGTATATTTTTAGATATGGTATTTTGAAAGTTTTGGGTATGGCATGTGAGGCTGCATCCTTGTTGTATGGTTGTTCCACGAACCAGCCGACGCCCTATTTTGGAAGGAGTTTCGGGGAGCCCGATATCTTATCAACTCTTTATTGGTGCTCCCTCATTTGGTCGCGGAGTGCTTTATTCTCATTCTCCATTTTTTTCCATTTTCTTTAGAACAACTACGAGGGCGTCACTACATACATCAACAACGGTGTGAATGTTACCTGTTGGGGAGCGTGTTGCTCGTTCATATTATTTGGAGTTGTTGATACCCAATTTTTCCTTTAAAAATTTTCAAAAAATATATGTACTTTCAAAACATCAATTGTGCATCATTATTTAGTTTACAAATCTATACATGCATTATCTATAATTTTTCATAATTTTAGAGCTTTTAAATTGATTCTACACTTAAATTACTTGAATAATTATTAATTATTCCTTAAAATTATTTTGGAATGACCCAATTACCTAAAATCATTATTGCATCTATAATATTTGCTTCGGGTATTTTACTCTATTTCATAATTACATTAGTATTTTAGGCTACTTGTGCAATCTTGAAATAATAGCATATATTTTACATTTGTATTGAAATTTGTCATTTTATTGAGGATCAAAATCATATCCTAAATTCTTATAATCTTCTACTATTATTTTAAAATATTACTTTGCATAAATGACATTTTTATATCTTATTAATTGATTTATTAAATTATTTTCCCCTTAATTTTTTATTTTTAAAACCTGGCCCAAAATTGGTATCAATTTCGGACCAAAAACCCCAAATATCTGGCCCAACCCCCCTATGCCAATCTAAACTATTCTTATTCCCAACCTCGTCCAAAAAACTGGCCCAACTCTTCTCAAATCTTAGTCGTTGATCAAAAGTGATGAACGACTAACAACATTTCTCCTGTTTCTCCTTATATCCCCATTTCAAAGCCTTAGAGACCATTCTCTCTTCGGAAACCTCCCTCATATACTTATCCCTCCCTTAGAAACCCTAGTCGCCTTCTCAATCTTCTCGAAATCTGTTTCAATCATGGATTCCTTCCATGATTTTCTTGCCTTTTATGTGTTATCTCGGTATTACTTGCAAGACTATGGTATCGCTTAGGACTTTCCTAAACTTGGCAAGTACCATCTCTTTGATTTGGGTCCGTTCAAATTCAGTCGCTTGAATTTGGACAGAATCTCATCCATATACATTTATATCAAAGCTATAAGGGTTCGATTAGCCATGATCTCCAGTTAATTTTTTTATTTCTATCAACTTGGATTTACTTATTTTTTCCCTAAACCCGATTTTTATTGATTCTGTATGTTAATGCATCCTTATTTATGTTTGATTTTACATTTTTCCTTGTTTACTTTCTCAATTTTTGCTTCTATATAAACCCCACCCTATTCCCATTAAAGACATACTTTAATCGCTAGATTTTCACTAAAATTTCAAAGCTATCGTTCTGTTATTCCTTCATTCTCTTGTTCTATGCTTTATTTCTTGGCATGCTGGAAGCCAAGGCCACTGGGATCCTATTTTTCAACATTTTCTTGGTGCGAGCATTTTCTGGGGCTCCTTTAGATCTCTTGGAAACTTTGAGCATTACCAGGTTCTTGTAGAGTTTTTTGTTCCTTCTTGCTATTTGTTTAACTGATACGACACTTGGCTTTGCAATTTCGTTCTCACGTGCATGTGATTTACATATAGTCTAACTTTTGAAGTGCATGACTTAATGTGTTTTTGGGTGCAACTCTGTTAACTTTATACTCGATTAAGTCTTATTAGCATTTAATTTCAGTTAGCTTTGCTAGTTGTAAGACATGCTTATGCCTAATGTGAATAATTTGGACTCTCTTAAGTCCATTTAGACAATGTGTTCTGGGCTACTTCTATGTGTGATCTTGCTAGTTTTGCACTTATTTGAACTTCTTTAGTACTTAATTTTACTTAAAAGCTATCAATTCTGTTATTTGGATGTGCTTCATCCGAAAAAATTGGACCCTCTTTCATTAATTAGTCTATTGGTCAATACATGAATGCCTACGTTTGCTCTTTAACATGGTTACTTTCTCACTCTATTTTGAATCTCTGTAATGATAGTCTGGCATATGTAATGTGCTCGAATGTGTCAAGACCTTTTCAATCAGCTATAATATGCTTCCATGATAATGTGTCTCATAGCATATCCCTACTTTAGTTAGTCCTATATCCTTAGTAACTATTTGAAACCTTTAAAATAGCCACCTTAGTTTGTGTTTCCATACCGTGTTTGACACTTTTCTGCTTCATGATCTGTCTTGTGATATTATGATGCATACATAGAATAATTTGGACCTTTTAGGTTTTAAACTTGTTTAGTATTATGCACCTATGTATGATAATCTTTTCAAACTTGTTTTTCCCTTTATTCTTTCAATATGTGACTGCCTTTATATTATTTTGCTAAGTGTTGAACCTACTTCTAAGTGTTTCTTGAACATGCTTCTAAGTCTTGTGACTTGTTTGCTTATTGCTTTGTGTTCTCAACTTTGCTATGTCTACTTTAAGCTATGAGAATATTGTTGGAAACACGTTCTCAAGGATTTATACTAAAACGTGTGTTCTTATGTGTAGGTTTTGATGAATGACAAACGAAGCGCAAATTGATATATGACGAAGTTCAAGTACAAGCGCATAATTGATGCATAACGAGATTCAAGCACAAGACAAAGTTTTATAGTTTAAATGAGTCGTTCTTAATTGTAATCTTGATCCGACAACTTGACTCATGACATGGCTTCTCTCGTAAAATTATTTTTACAAAATCATGCATATTTAATTTAATGCTAAATGATTTTAAATCATGCATATTTACTTCAATCAAAATGATTTTTAAACATGCCTCTAAAATCTGGACTAAGATAATCGATTATGTACTTATGATAATCGATTATGTTAAGCCAAGACTGCATGACAATCGATTGTGAACTAATGACAATCGATTGTGTTAAGGCAGTGAACATCAGGTTTTTCAAAACCTGCATGACAATCGATTGTGAACCTTATGACAATCGATTGTGATGAGGCAGTGTCCATCAAAGTTTTTCAAAACTCAGAATAATCGATTGTGAAGCTAATGACAATCGATTGTGAAGAGACAGTGTCCTTCAGATTTTTCAAAGTCACAAAATAATCGATTATGAACTTATGACAATCGATTGTGTTGAGGCAGTGACTTCCAAACTGTTTTAAAATTATTAAATAATCGATTGTGAGTATATAACAATCGATTGTCACGAGGCAGTGTCTAAAATGATTTTCAAAGTCTGATAAATAATCGATTGTTAACATTGCACAATCGATTGTGAAGCTGACCATTGTCGTAAAATTTTCAAATACCGTCAGGTAATCGATTGTTGATTTTTTACAATCGATTGTTGATATTGAAATCTGAAAAAGATTTTTTGAACGTTGCTGAATAATCAATTATTGATTTGGTATAATCGATTGTTTTACGTAAAATCTGAAAATGATTTTTTGAACGTTGCCAATAATCGATTGTTGATCTTGGACAATCGATTGTTAAGCGTAAAATCTGGGATTGATTTTTGGTACGATTGGCAAACAATCGATTGTGGCTTCCTGACAATCGATTGTCACAGAGTAAAATCAGCAACTCTTAATTGGCAATTAGGCAACGGTAATGCCAAGTTTTTCAACTATAAATACAGCTTCATTTCAGTGTTTTTACAACACACAACAACTGATCATTCTATTGCTATAAGCTTGCATATTATTGATTATCATTTTATATTCATTTCATAAAGCTTTTGAGAGCCAAAGTCTTGTCCATAGTCGTTGTAATCTTGAGCCTACTTCTTTTACTCATATCTACTCATTAAGGAGTGTTTTGTTTGAGTGCTTAGTGTTTTGTACACTTGTAAGAGAATTGTGATTCTCTTGTTGTAAAGAACTTGTGTTTCCTTGGTTGAAGTCTTGGAGTGTTGTATCTCCGAGCAAAGGTGTTAAGGCTTGTGTCCTTAAGTTGTAAAGGTTTGTTGAGCACCCGTAAGCTTGACAAGTTAGTGGAAAATCTCGAGAGAGTCTCTCGGGGACTGGACTAGCCACGTGTTGTGGTGAACCAGAATACATCGGTGCGTTCTTTCCTTTTGTTTATTTAACGCACTTAATTATTTCCTGCAAATTTTAATTTCCGCAAGTTTACGCTAAATTTTATTATGACGCTATTCACCCCCCCCTCTAGCGTTAAGCGTATTATCTAACAATTGGTATCAGAGCCCTACTCTCTGAAGACTTAACAGTTTGAGAGAACCATCCATGGCTTCTACTCGTGACTCTTTTGCAGGAATTGATGAAGGACAATGCTCCACACGACCACCTCTATTCAACGGTACAAACTACACGTACTGGAATGAGAGGATGAAAATTTTCGTTCAAGCAAACAACTTTCATCTCTGGAAGGTGATAACGAAGGGAAATCAAATTCCAACCAAAAAGGTCGAAAACGAATGGGTTCCCAAGTCCGAAGAAGAATATGACGCGGATGATATCCGAAAGGATCAAAATAATGCTAAAGCAATTAATTTATTATATTGTGCTGTAAATGCTGACGATTACAGGAAAATATCGTGTTGCACAACGGCAAAGGAAATGTGGGACAAGCTGGAAATTACGTACGAAGGTACGGACCAGGTAAGGGAAGCTAAAATTGATTTCCTAACCCATGCTTATGAATTATTTCACATGAAGGAAGGTGAAAAGGTGGATGAAATGTTCGAACGATTTTCAATAATCGTAAATGACCTACATGCCCTCAAGAAGACATTCACAGACAGAGAACTGGTTCGAAAAATTCTTAGAAGTCTCACTCCGGCATAGCGATCAAAGGCCGACGCAATTCAAGAATCCATTGGCGTCTCAAATGTCACAATCGACGCATTAAGAGGTAACCTTAAGACTTATGAATCTACAATACTTAACCCTCTTGTTGATGATCAAAGGAGGCAAAGAATAGCGCTTAAGGCAAGCACAAGCCAACCTCAAGTTGATGAGGACGGAGACAATGAGTTTGGACTCGTTATCAAAAGATTTCAAAAGTTCATGCGAAAGGAGTATGAACGAAAGGGCAAAAAGCAAGGCGAGCAAATAAAGTGCTATGAATGCGGTGAAACCGGGCACATCAAATCAAATTGCCCAAACATCAAAAAGGAGAAGAAACCTTTTAAGAAGCAACGTGCATACATTTCTCGGGGAGGAGACTCCGGAGATGAGTCAAGCGAAGAAGAAGAAGAAGACGAAGCCGCAAACCTTTGTCTTATGGAGCAAGAAGACAAGCAAGATGAGGTATGTCAAATCTCTTCTAAAAACTTCTTTACTCTTGAAGAAATGCGAACTGCTTTTGATGAGCTATATACTGAATTTATTAAAGCTTCAAAAACTATCAAAAGCATAAAAGAAAATGCTTCTCTAAAAGAAAAAGATTTTCAAAAACAGCTTTCTTTAAAAGAAAAGGATTTAGAAAAACTGGTTTTAGAAAATGAAAAGCTGAAAGAGGAAAACAAGTTTTTCGGAAAAAGAAGTGCCGACAAGCCCGAAAGTTCTATTAAAAATTGCTATTCTTGCATGCATCTTGAAAATGAGGTAGATAGACTTAAAGGTACCTTAGATAAGTTTAATTCTTCTCACAAAAACTTGAATGAGGTCCTTGTTAATTTGAAGTCAACCAAGCATGGCATAGGTTTTAAGAATGAGCCTAAAGAAAAGGTTGAAGCCAAACCCCAACCACCTACCTAGGATTAATAAAACAAATGCTTATCCTAGAAAGAGCAATCCTAGAACAAATATGCATGTTAGACCAAATGTTGAACATTTTAGAAGACCTAGAAATGACTTACCACCTAGAAAAGACTACCCTAGAAATGATGCATATTTTAGGCCAAACACTAGAAGGAGTTTTGAACCTCCTAGAACATCTAGACATGACCATTACTCTAGAAACGCTGCTCATTTTAGAACTAATAGTAGGAGAAATAGTTCTCATGAAATGTGCAATAGTCATAACGAAAATAGAGTAATTCATTTTCGTCCATCAAGTTACTATGAACCTAGAAGGATGCATAACCCCAATGTGACTTGTCATTATTGTAGACGCATTGGTCATATTGCCCCTGCATGCTTTACACGACATAGACATATCACTCAATCGCATCATTATAATATGCCTAACCCTCAAGGACCCAAAATGGCATGGGTACCTAAAACGCATTAACTTGTTTTGTAGGTATGTTTGAAGGGATCAAGTGTACTATGGTACCTTGATAGTGGATGCTCCAAACATATGACGGGAGACGAATCCAAATTCCTTCAACTAGAACACAAAGAAGGAGGAAGTGTGATTTTTGGTGATATCAATAAAGGAAAGATCATTGGCATTGGATCGGTCGGTAAGGATGAAAATTCCTCTATTAAGCATATATTGCTTGTGAAAGGTTTAAAGCATAATCTCTTGAGCATAAGTCAATTATGTGACAAGGGAAATCTTGCCCTATTTGATTCGGATGAATGCTTAGTGTTTAGATGTAGTGATTTCAAAATTATCCTTCGTGGTTTTAGAGTGGATAATATTTACATGGTTGATCTTGCTAATTCCTCACCCGAATATGTGGATTGCCTTATGAGCAAAGAGGATGATACTTGGCTATGGCATCGTAGAATTGCTCATATAAACATGCATCTTTTGAACAAATTGATGTCTCAAAACTTAGTTATTGGCCTTCCCAATTTGAAATTTGAAAATGACTCTATCTGTGATTCTTGTCAAAAAGGGAAGCAAACAAAAGCATCTTTCAAATCCAAAAATATTGTTTCAACTTCTAGACCATTGCAGTTGCTTCACATGGATTTATTTGGACTATCTCGCATTGAAAGTCTAGGAAGAAACCGTTATGCTTTTGTGATTGTTGATGATTATTCTAGATTTACTTGGACTTTATTTCTTGCCAATAAAAGTGATGCTTTTCAGAATTTTAAATATTTTCTTAAGCGTGCTCAAAACGAGAAGGAAACAACCGTCACTTCAATTAGAAGTGATCATGGGGGAGAGTTTAATCACAATCTCTTTGCAGACTTTTGTGTCGAACTCGGTATCGAACATACCTTTTCCGCTCCACGTACACCACAACAAAAGGGGGTGGTGGAAAGGAAAAATAGGTGTCTCGAAGAGATGGCTAGAACCATGCTCGAAGAGGCTAAGATTCCCAAACATTTTTGGGCGGATGCCGTGAGTACCGCATGCTACATCTTAAATAGAGTAGTCATAAGGCCAATACTCATGAAGACCCCTTATGAACTCTACAAGGGAAGGAAACCAAATATCTCCCATTTTAGAGTATTCGGTTGTAAATGTTTTATTCATAACAATGGTAAAGATCAATTGGGAAAGTTTGATGCTAAGTCCGATGAGGGAATTTTCATGGTTATTCCTCACGTAGCAAAGCATATAGGGTTTTTAATAAAAGAACCGAAACTGTGGAGGAATCCCTACATGTTGTATTTGCCGAAAATAATGCTCGCTTGGCGAGAAAGGATTCCCGTTTTGATCTTGCAGGTATTTTAGATAGCTTGAAAGGCAAAATACAAGTGGAAACGCCTAAGGAAAATAAAGATGAAATCTTGGAACAACCAATGGAGGAAGCGCCACAATTGGAGAATGAAACAAAAATGCCTAACGAGTGGAGGACAATTAAAGATCACCCTCTCGAACAGGTAATTGGCGACGTCGGAGAAAAGGTAAGTACCCGAAACTCCCTTAAGAACACCTTAGGACATACTACTTTTGTGTCTCAAATTGAACCAACAACCATCTCCGAAGCAATTGGGGATGAATTTTGGACCTTGGCAATGCAAGAGGAGCTTAACCAATTCAAACGGAATGACGTTTGGGATTTGGTTCCAAGACCCGAAAATCATACCATAATTGGTACGACATGGGTTTTTCGAAACAAACTAGATGAAAATGGTGTAATCACTAGAAACAAAGCTAGGCTTGTAGCAAAAGGCTATAATCAAGAAGAGGGTATTGACTATGAAGAAACATATGCTCCCGTAGCTAGATTAGAAGCTATTCGTCTATTGCTCGCGTTTGCCTCTTCTATGAATTTCAATTTATATCAAATGGATGTGAAAAGTGCTTTTCTAAATGGTGTAATACAAGAAGAAGTTTATGTTGAACAACCCCCCGGTTTTGAAGATTTTAAATCTCCCGATCATGTTTTCAAACTCAAAAAGGCTCTCTATGGTTTAAAACAAACTCCCCGAGCTTGGTATGAAAGATTGAGTAAATTTCTATTGGAAAATGATTTCATTAGGGGGAAAGTTGACACCACCCTTTTTGTTAAGCATAAAAATAATGATATTTTATTAGTTCAAATATATGTGGATGATATCATATTTGGTGCTACTAACAATGTCTTATGCAAGGAATTTTCCGACTTAATGACAAGCGAATTTGAGATGTCTATGATGGGTGAGTTAACATTCTTTTTGGGATTACAAGTAAAGCAAATGAAAGAAGGTACGTTCATTTGCCAAGCCAAATATTGCAAAGAATTGCTGAAACGATTTGAAATGAACAATGCAAAAGCAATGGCGACTCCCATGAGCACATCCGATCATCTAGACAAAGATGAGAAAGGTAAGGAAGTCGACACTAAGAAGTATCGAGGTATGATTGGCTCTCTTCTCTATCTTACTACTAGTCGTCCGGACATCATGTTTAGCGTGTGCTTATGCGTCCGTTATCAATCGTGTCCGAAGGAGTCTCACCTTACTGCGGTAAAACGGATTTTGAAGTACCTTGTTGGTACTACAAATGTGGGTCTATGGTACCCCAAAGGTTCTTCATGCCAACTCGTTGGCTATTCCGACTCCGATTTTGCTGGATGCAAATTGGACCGCAAGAGCACTAGTGGCACTTGCCATTTGCTCGGTAGCTCTCTCATTTCTTGGTTTAGAAAGAAACAAGTAAGTGTTGCATTGTCCACAACCGAGGCTGAATATGTAGCCGCGGGGAGTTGTTGCGCTCAAATCCTCTGGATGAAACAACAACTCTTGGACTATGGCCTAAGTCTTGATCATATCCCTCTTAGATGTGATAATACTAGTGCCACATGCTTGACGAAGAACCCCGTTCTTCATTCGCGAACAAAACACATTGAAATTAGACATCATTTTATAAGAGATCACGTTCTCAAGGGCGATGTCGAAATCGAATTTGTTGAAACCTAAGACCAATTGGCCGATATCTTTACTAAACCCTTAGAGAAAGAGTCCTTCTTCCGAATTCGTAGTGAACTCGGGATTCTTGACTCCACGTTGATCTAAGTCATGCATTGCATCTTTTTATCTTACATGATTTCTAACTTGAGCGTCGGAGACGTCTAACAAATTTTTGCAGGTATCGCCCTAAAGGTAGGGGGAATTATAAAGCATGACGCGCAATAATCAAGTCTTCTTCAGAAAATTCGGTCTCTGTCGTCTAAATAATCGATTATCTCGTATCAATAATCGATTGTTCTGCTATTACTTGAGTTATTGTACACTCTTTAAGTAATCACGTTTTTTTTTTTCAATAAATAAACAAGTTTTATTTACATTTTTTTGGCATCTTCTTATATTATTTTTGCTAATGGCAAAAGGGGGAAGATAACGGGTATGCACTCTCAATATTTATAAGCTTAAATTGAGGGGGGAATTCATATATTGAGGGGGAACTAATCGCATACTTATTGCATATCTTTACTTGTCTTGAATCGTCATTATAAATTGTTTAAGTTGCATATCCCGCTTAAAGTTTGCCATTATCAAAAAGGGGGAAATTGTTGGAAACACGTTCTCAAGGCTTTATACTAAAACGTGTGTTCTTATGTGTAGGTTTTGATGAATGACAAACGAAGCGCAAATTGATATATGACGAAGTTCAAGTACAAGCGCATAATTGATGCATAACGAGATTCAAGCACAAGACAAAGTTTTATAGTTTAAATGAGTCGTTCTTAATTGTGATCTTGATCCGACAACTTGACTCATGACATGGCTTCTCTCGTAAAATTATTTTTACAAAATCATGCATATTTAATTTAATGCTAAATGATTTTAAATCATGCATATTTACTTCAGTCAAAATAAATTTTAAACATGCCTCTAAAATCTGGACTAAGATAATCGATTATGTACTTATGATAATCGATTATGTTAAGCCAAGACTGCATGACAATCGATTGTGAACTAATGACAATCGATTGTGTTAAGGCAGTGAACATCAGGTTTTTCAAAACCTGCATGACAATCGATTGTGAACCTTATGACAATCGATTGTGATGAGGCAGTGTCCATCAAAGTTTTTCAAAACTCAGAATAATCGATTGTGAAGCTAATGACAATCGATTGTGAAGAGACCAAATTTTTGACCAAATTTTTTAAACCCTTTTAGTCAAACCAATTTAATAAATAATGCTCAGTTAATACTCAATGACTAGTAATTAATATGAGGATCAAAACATGCAATAAATGTGATAAATGACATTAAATGTAATAAGAAGAAATTTGACACCTAAATGATGGATGAGATGGATGATTCTTTCCTCTCACTACAACGTGTGACATCAGACAAATGAAACAGACTATGTGTTCTTGGATCTTGTGAGTTGAACAGGAATATTATATGATGGAACCAAATAAGAGAGACAAAACCAACTTTTTGTATATTCATTGTAGTCAACTCTTTTACAAAATATTCTTCCTCAAAAGTTCTAATCCCCTATTTATAAGGGATATTTAAAAAAAAAAAAGAATATAATCACTCATAACCGTTTACTCTCAGCTCGACCTCCAACTTGTTTCTCTCTTTAAGCGACTCCTTGTCACTGCCGCGCTTGGTTTCGACGTCTTCCTCCGCTCGCCTGTCCTCATCTGCTAAACTAGGCTTAATTTTGATCCATACTTCAACCTTTCTAACTCATTTCTTGCGGTGGAAGAAAATGGAGAATCTAAGAAGGGCTCTCCTCTTCACAATTCCTCGAATCCATCAGAGGACTTCTGTTGCTAAGTCCGCACTCTCCTCTCTTAGTCTTTACCGGTTAATATCTCATTTTACTCCTTCATTTATGTTTCGTTTTTTGTTGCCCTCTGTAGTATTCTAATTTTATAGAATTGATGATATAATTAAGTAAATAAGAGTATTCTTTACCTAATAACTTTAATTGTAATTGAAATGATCATACACTTCAATATAATATCACAAGTCCCGGATTTGAAATAAATTTCCATATGTTTGAGCTACGAAAAAGAATCAGACTCACACATTAAAGGAGTGTATTGAAGATATAATTAAATAAATAAAAATATATTCAAATTGTTATTAATCTGTATTTGTAAAATAATGCTGGATTCTAAAATACTGAATTCTTGGTATCTGTTCACCTCGGCACACACTTATAATGTGTTACTATAATGGAGAAAAAGAATTATTAAGCTTGATCCCTACTAATTTGATATTGAAGCTAGTAGACTGATTCATCATATTTGCTTTTGTTTTAATCTTTTAGGCTTTTTCTATCATTTCTACTTGTAGTAGTCTACTGATGCTTTACGCCTTCGCTGATTAGATAGTTCATACTTTAGGCCTTTTTCTGATTATAGAGTTCATATTTTAGGGCTTTTTCAAGTTCATACTTGCTTTTCTATCTTATCTTTTAGGCCTTTAGCTGGCACATTTTCGCATTTCTTTACTTCCAAGGAGAATTGTGGGCTGATTGATGTTGATGTCTCAAATGAAGAGAACAAGAGACGCTTATTCAACAGGTTAGTAAAACTGTGTGGTGGGTTCTGGCTCCTTCAGCGGGTTTATCAGATTTTATTGGGCTGTATATATTTGGTATTATTATAGGCTTCCTTACTGGAGCAAACAAAGAGGGTTCTTGGAGCTGGACCTTGTTCTAGGCAAATGGGTGGAGGATCATATTCGATCCATGGATGAAGATGGAATTAAGTCCCTTGTTGATGTTCTTGGCATGGTAATTGATTTGTTCTCTTTTATTGTGTTTTGTTTAGTGCGTGTGGTGTGGGCCTTACACACAGTCCTGCATAGTGGGAGCTTAGTGCACTGTGCTAACCTTTTTTTTAAGTGTGTTTGATTGGTCAAAAATATTCTTCATGAAAAACTTTTCTCTGTATTTGATTGTGCATAAAGTGCGTGATGTTCCTTGCCTGAGTTTTGAGTATTAAAGATTGAAAATCATGTCATGGTGATTGAAACAAGTGACTATAAGATATTGACTTCTGCCATAAAAGGGAAGTTATTCACCCTTTAGTGGGAATTGTTTTTGCTTTTGGAAATTATTATGACCTATATAGATTACTTATGGATGAAAGTATTCCCTGTGACTATCTGGCTCTTCCCTTTTTCTTGTCTCCTTCAAACAAGGGAAGTGAAACATTATATAAATATGTGTCCAGATGGAAGCATGTAAGAGTTTTGTTTAGACTTTAAAATGCTTTTGTTGGTGGATTAAGAAACAGGTTGACAAGAAATAGTTGAACTGTTGTAGTCGAAATCTATTGGAGGGAACCAAGCCACTCTTTCTTAGGGGAAAGCTGAGTAGCTAATGGCTGTATTGCTTAAATAAAAACCATTAAGAAGAGTGGGAAGATCTATGAGTTAAATGTGGCTTCCTTTCCAGCTGTCAGTTTTTGATATGTTTCTCTAACAATCCTTGTAACTGTATCGATGATGGCCATCTGGCGAAAGATATGCTCAAACACTCTGCTCCACAGTAAAGATATTTGCTTTTGATAGATTAGGATAACATCCAAAGGTCTATTGTAAACGATCTCTCTGCCCTCCAAGCAGGGATAAGGCTACTTACATATTACCTTCCCAAGACCCTACTTGTGGGAATTCACCGGGCATGTTGTTCTAGAGCAAGATAACAGAACTAGCATTTAGCGAAGCTACTTCTCCTACATGAATATGAGTTTGAGCTGGTTTTATTAAGTTTCTTTGATTCATGGCTGCAGGAGAATCCAGATTCGTAGAAGTGGAGCAACCACCAGATGCAATTAGCACAAATTCAGTGAGAACCTAACAGAATTTCAAGCTTGTCAAAGCGTTTTCTTTTTCCTTTTCTTTCTTGTCTGTGCTTAAGTTAATAAGTTTACTTGTTCTAGGTGTTCTCTGCTTTGCAAGAAAAGGTTATGAACAACCTCGACAAACATGCTGCTCCAGAGAGTCGTGCAGCTGCAGGACATCGTTGGCTGAGAGAGTGGGATGATTTCAAGAAAGGCCGAGACGGGCCTATAGCGGGGAATCAGTAGTTCAATTTGAGCTGGAAGACGTCAAAGAACCGGTATTCTTTAGTTACATGTAATCGGGGGTGGATTCATAGGGTAAGATCCGGGTCATGTGAACCCATGTTCTCTTCGCGAAATTAAATATTTTATGTACATATTTTCTAAAATTGGTATAATATTAACTATTGGCACTCATGCTTTAAGAAGGTTGAATGGTGTACTTGGTTAAAAGTTGAGTTATTTACCAAGAGGAAGAGGGATCATTCCCATTTGATACGTTATTTTTCTTTTTTTAATTAGTGCACCCATGTACTAGAAATCCTAGATCCGCCTCTACATGTAAAAGGGCAGCCCGGTAAGCTCCTGCTATGCGCGATGTCCGAAGAAGGGCCGGACCACAAGAGTCTATCGTACACAGTTTTACTATGTATTTCGGTAGAAGGGTGTTTCCACTGTTCTAATCCGTATCCATGACAAAAAAGAATAATTATTGTATCCTCAGATTTTCTGAATATTACCTATCATCTAAGCTTTCCATATTAAATAAGGTTCACTGAGAGGTTGATAATTGTTTACCGCTATGTTTTACTTTCTTTTGATCTTCAGCTTTCTGTAGACGACAATTTTCATTTCTTATTGTGAGAATGCAGTAGGAATTCCATTTAATAAATTGCAACTTGTTGATGAATAGATTATATATGAAAGAGCTTTCAGCCAGTATTTCAAACTGGATTAGTGTTACTCGTCTTCCAATTTCTTGACAAATTGGGAGATAGGAAAAGAGATGTCGGAAGAGAGAATACTTGACTGTGGTTAAATTTAATTAGCACTATTAGTCATCAAATTAATCTGGTTCATTAATTTTTAACACAATGTTAGTGGCACACGAGTAGGGGTGTGCATTCGATTTATCGATTCGATTTTGACCATTATCGATAATTACTTATCGATTATCGATTTGTACATATGCTTATCGTTATCATTTCGATAAGGTTTCGATTTTTTCGATTTCGATTTACCGATTTTGGGGGCTTATCGATTCGATTATCGATTACACCAATAAGAAAATTTGTGGGATTCCACGGAAAGTATATCACTATAAACGCACCTAATTTATATGGACAAAAAGAAGCTAAAATAAGATGAACACCATTTATAACATAAAAATTGTATCAACAAGAACATACAACAAAACTAATGTAAGGGATCAAATGTATGCCACCAACACTCCAACAGTATAAAAAAATAAAACAAAACAAAATACATCATCACGGCTAATTTTGTTTTCCATTAGTTTGAACTTCATTCCCTTGATCTTTATCATTCCTTAAATGTGGTAGAGGAAATAGTAGGTAAGGGACTTAGGGTAAAGGAAAGGGTATAGATTAGGGAAAATGATATTGCATAGCCGCTTTCAAAATAGTAGCGGAATATATATACATTTTGTGTGTTTTACTAATCTACACATATAGGTAATTACTTATTTTACAAATGTCTACAGTCTAGGGGTGTGCATTCGATTTATCGATTCGATTTTGACCCTTATCGATAATTACTTATCGATTATCGATTTGTACATATGCTTATCGTTATCGTTTCAATAAGGTTTCGATTTTTTCGATTTTGATTTTTTCGATTTCGATAACAAATAATCGATTCGATTTATCGATAAACCGATTCGAATGCACACCCCTACACACGAGTACACTGGGTTACCAACATAGCTGTTTGTACCTATGTTTAGACTCTCCAAAATGCTACTGCACCTTTTGGAGATCCAACACATACCCGGTGACATTTTCAGATAGTCCGAGCGACATATGTACAAACCCTACAGCTACAAAAATGAATGTGCAAATTGGGAGATAGGAAAAGAGATGTCGGAAGAGAGAATACTTGACTGTGGTTAAATTTAATTAGCACTATTAGTCATCAAATTAATCTGGTTCATTAATTTTTAACACAATGTTAGTGGCACACGAGTACACTGGGTTACCAACATAGCTGTTTGTACCTATGTTTAGCAGACTCTCCAAAATGCTACTGCAACTGTGTTAGACTACTTTTGGAGATCCAACACATACCCGGTGACATTTTCAGATAGTCCGAGCGACATATGTACAAACCCTACAGCTACAAAAATGAATGTGCAATCATCCAGAGTCGTCCAGAACTACGACAAAGCCTACAGCTTAACATTTTGTAACATGTTGCATCCTCTGGATGTAGTTATCAATAAAAGATTCTTCACTTCATCGAAAAGCTACATACTTAAGATATACACTTCACATTAATTCCACACCTATGACGCGACTTTTTAAGGTTGAAAGCCAATAGAGAATGCAATGATCTCCAGTACCAGCTTCTTACCAAGGTTTTAGGTCACCAACTGGACCAGCAGTCCAGTTTAAGATCTTCTCCCCGGGACTCAAGTAAACGCTCCTATCGTGTGGCAGTTTACGAGCAAGTCCATTCAAAATTTGATGGAAAGCATCACCTGGTTGTGCAGGTTGTGGAAATAACATAGCTTGTTTCATTGAAGGGTTGGCAAGCAATCTCTGCTTCCTCAATATTTCCTCAGGTGGAATAGAAGTGAGTATAGTATCCAAATTTGGAACGTCCTTCTCGTCTACAAAAACACCAATCTCTTCCCAGGGGATTGCATCAGCAAATGGCAAGACAATATCATCTGCAATAATAACAGGGATGCAACCGAATATAACTGCTTCAACCAATCTTGGACTCCACGGGGCCCACCCAAGAGGACACAAGCAAAAGATGGCTCGCTGCATGTCTTCATAGTAGGTAGTTGGATGTTCTGTAGAAATATCAAAGAGAGGATTGTTCTTAAAGTTCTCCCATACTGCTGCCCGTGCACCTCTGAGAAGAGAAATAGAAGTCAGGTACCTTGCCATAAAACATATTTCCATGTTTGGGAGTTCAAAGAAAGTGTCAGCGTTCAGAATCAAATGTGATTGAATCATAAAGAATGAGACATGGGGATACCTTGCATAGTAACCACCTTCTGGATCATTTCCTACGTCATAGAACAAGCCACGAAAGTAAACAAAGATGGATCGTGGAATATCTGGAGGGATGAAGTGGGATTGCATTTTTTGCGGAGGAGCATAGGGAGGAATTGTAATTGAACCATCCTTCAAACACACGTGATTTCTTTGTCCAAAAGTTTGAACTAGAGTTGCACGCTGGAGCAATGGAAGAATTCCCCTCCCGATAGCTTTTTCCTCCTACAATTTGCACGAAATAATCTGATGTAACCACACACACTCAGTTAAAAGTAACGATGGAAATTTATAGAAAAACATTGTGAGTAAGCCCTAGGGATTTTCACGGCCTTTTTAGTGAAATCAAACAACATACCCAGTGTAATCCCACAAGTGAGGTTTGGGGAGGATAGAGTGTACGCAGACCTTACCCCTACCTCTTTAAGAAGGCAGTTAGGCCTTTTTAGTGAAATCCAGTTAGTTATATATAAAGATGTATATATCCATCAATTTGTGTGATGTGTGTGTGTGAGAGAGAGAGAGAGAGGGGGGACTTAATTCTCACTTGATAATGAAAACAAGCAGCAAAATCGTGCGGGACAATGAAGAAGTGATCAGCACCCTCAGTTCTATTCCAATAAGGCCAATTAGAAGCAATAAGTTGTATTGCACTCCTCATCATTCGTGGCGACTTGAAGGGTAAAGGAAGGCCATTTGGTGTCAGGTCACAAGTGGTATAAACAGGGGTGTAGAACCAATCAGCTTCCTCAGGATTAAGGGTTCGGACAGGGCTAGATAAGAGGAAACGATGCATATAGATCTCCGCAGCAAACATGTGACTAAGACATCGTGGGTCTTTCTGAAGAATTTTCTTGTTGTATTTGCTGGGAAGCTCATATACAAAAACTTTTAACCTCCCAACTGGATCATCTTCCAAGACATCACCTGCACTACCTGAAATGCAGAAATGAAAGGAAAGTTGATAATTTCATAGAGTTCAAAGCAAGTATTTATGTCCTTATCGCCTAACCTAATTTAACAAACTAAAAAACAAAATGATGTAGTCAGACATGCAAAGTGACGGATAGGGAAATCATACTTTATAAGCTTTTAATCTAAACTTTTTAGCATCTTAGAAGGCTTAGAAGTATCTAATTATATTTGATTTTTGCAATATATTTTATATGAAGGGAAACCTTGGTGTAATTGATAAAGTTGCTGCCACGTGATCAAGAGATCGCAGGAGGTCACAGGTTCGAGCAATGGAAACAAGCTCTTGTGAAAATGCAGGGTAAGGCCCGTAACGCTACGTAAAACAGACCCTCATGGTCCGGTCCTTCCTCGGACCCCGCGCATAGCAGAAGCTTAGTGCACCAGACTGCCCTTTAATATATTTTATATCACAGGTGAATTTTCAGGTTGGTAAAAAAGTGTTGCTTTAAAGTCACAAGGATGACATTTCGGTAGCACTTGTAACATTGAAATCATTCACCAACATATTATCTACACTGCTGCAACTATCATTCATCCATGCCCCAAATCTCTGAACTCCAGAGTTAATACATATACATGAACCAAATACTAATGGGATTCTTGGAGAAAACATCAGAAATTTTGGCAGTCTAAAAGCATCAAATTAAGTTTTACTGAAGTCAGATCCTGCTAAACAAAAGTTGTGATTTCATTATATCTAAATACAACTCAATAATATAATGAACTAACTCTATTAATTGTACAAATTGACCCAAAAAAAAACTATAAATAGCAATACCAACACAAAGTTTCTAACCTTCTCTTTTTCCTTTCAGAGTGAAGAAGAAAGTTTCTGAGGGAACCAATAGCTGGAAACTTAGATATCATATCCCATACATAGCTCGAAGAGCCTCTCTCTTTCGAGGCAAAATCCATCATTTCTTAAACCAAGGTCTAGGCTTTAGATTTAAGATTTAAAACCTTATGACAGAAGACGACTATCCCCAATACCAATCAAATAACTTACACCTCACGAACAAAATTGTCTACTCAGTACTCTTCCTCACTCTCTGTAGTCGTACTACATGCTACCATAGTAAGGTAAATAAATACTTGAAAATTTGAAAACGGTAGAAAGCAGGGGAAACATCACCTATTTCTAATCCATCATCCAGAAATAGTACAAGTTGAATTGATACCAAGGGGTGCAAATGAGTTCATCAAGTAGCATATCTAGATGTCAAAGATTGAATTGAATCAATTATCTACAAGCTCGAAGTTGACGCAAACTCTATAAACTTTGATTCAAGTCCAATAAGAACACTGAAACATGACGAGTTCCTTAAGTAAAGGTCATTTGAGACCCATATAATTAGTGTGACTAAAAAATCAACATTCTTTTGAACTCCATATTAGCAATAGATCTTATACATTGTTTTTTGAGCCTCTTTAGAACTCTAAGATCTAATATATAAGTGTAAAAGAAACAACAACAATAACAACATACCCAGTATTATCCCACACCGTGAGGTCTGGGGAGGGTAGTGTTTACGCAAACTTTACCCCTACCTTGTGAGGATAGAGAGGTTTTTTCCAATAGACCCTCGGCTCAGGAAAGCATAAGCACCACATTACTGAAAATATAGACAACAAGGGACAGTACCAAAAAGTCATATAAAAGCATAATAAAACAATAAGATAGTAAGGTAATCAACAATGAAAGAAAACAACAGTTAGTCATAAAAACTTACTGCCAACAGAAAGTAAGTGTAAAATAAAATGAAAAAATAATAATAATAAACACGCCAACTAAAAATATTGCAACATAATTTTAACCATCCTATTAACTTAGAGATTGACTAATAGAACTTTCTATTTGTACGGCTTAGTTCTAAGGCTAGCTCGGCCACTGAGCTCGTTTTATTCAATTTAAACCAAGCCTCATTGAATTTGGACCCAACTGTATATTTAAAGCTAAGGATTGAAAGTAGGGAACAATCTCTATTTCATTCTTCTTTTTCTTTACGAAAATCACCTATTTGTAGTCCACCATCCAGGACCAATACAAGCTGAATTGATACCAAGGGCTGTAAATGAGTTTATCAAGCTGAATAGCTAGATGTATTAGATTGAATTGAGTTAATCTACAAGCTTGAAGTCGACTCCAATTCTAAACTATGATTCAAGTCCAATACAAACACTGAAACAAGATGGTTACTTAAGTGAAGGTCATTTGAGATGCAAGATTCGAAATCTTTTAAACTCCAGATTAACAGATTAAGTTTGAACACATTGTTTTTTGTGTCTCTCCAGAACTATAAAAATATTACAACTTAATTTTAATCATCCTATTAACTCAAGAGATTGACTTTCAACAGGAATACCTCACTATTGGTACTGGGCTTAGTTCTAAGGCAAGCTCGGTTATTGATCTCGTCTTTGTTCACTTTTAACGAAGCTTCAGTGAATTTGGACCCAACTGTTTGTTTAAAGCTATAAGTTCGAGCTCTAGTTGCGAGACATTCAATAACGAAATCTATTCCTGCCCCCTAGCAGTGTATCAGTTGATCGAAGCAAAAGATTTTCTGGATCTAAATAGTCTAATGTCAGCTGAGAACAAAACCGTAGCTTGTCATCTTGCAGTAAGCGTGAGGATAAAATATTGTAGTAGTAATATGTAATTCCCAACAAAAACACAAAAAATAATGAAAAAGACTTTAAAAACGAGAATGTAATTTCATTGATGAGCAACAGAGAAATGGTTACCTGAGATTCTCTCAGTATGTTCAGTCCTATGAAATTTGAGGGCTTCAATTCCGAAAAGGAAAGCAAAATAAAGAAGCCAAATAAAACCTAATCTCATATTCTACAGCCTCTCTAAATTTGTGAGTAAAACAAATTTATTGAATATGAAATTCTAGTATGAATGGAACATTATTGAGTGATTGATAAGTTTGTGAGAGATTTGGTTCAAGAAACAGAGAGGAAGGAGAGAGAGGAGGAGCTTTAGTTTGGTATTAAATAGATTTTTAACTCCCCATTTTTTACAGGTACGCCCAATCTGGAACAGAATAAAAGAGCTATTATCATTTGACTATGGACTACTTTTGTGGTCTCAAAATAATAATTAAAAAAAAAGTTAATTCTTATTTGAACCTCTTTGATTCGGTACGGAGTTTAAAAAAATAAATATTTTTGGAATTTATAGTCCTAAACAAACTTAAAAGGAATTCAGAGAATTTATGTGGTTATAAAAGCTTTTCGCTAAGGATAGAATCGTAAGTTTAAACTAAATTGCTTCCAAATTCAAAAAAAATCTATTCTTTTTGAAACGGACAAAAAGAATAAGTTCACAAAAATTAAAACAAAGAGAGTATTTCACTAGTTACTTGGTCTCGGGATGTAATATAAGAAACGAACGAATCTTTAGCTAGCATTTAAATATAAATTTGGTTGAAATTTAAAAATAAATTAAGTTGTATTAAAAAAATATTTTTTAAAGTTAAATTTGTGTTTGAATATGTATTTTATTTGAAAAAAAATTAATATTTTGTAAGTGGAAGAAAGATTTTCACCCAAAAACTATCCTAAAATAGTTTTGAAAACTTGAAATAAAAAATTAATATTCCATACAATGTTTCAATTTCCTTTTTTTTGAAAAAGTAGCCACAATTTATGACCAAACCAGAGCTTAGTATTTGGTATAAAATAAAGAGAAAGTATAAATAAGTATAATTCACACACAGATTTTATAACTAGGTGCTATATATAACTTCATAAAACTGTAGCCTAAAAGCGATAGCTAAAATTTAATATCCAACTTTAAAATTATAAATAGTTGTGTTATTATAAATTATCTCATTTAAAGTAAAAATTAAAACTTAAAATAAATTATTTTAAATATAAGAAAAAAAATATTTGGAATAAATTAAAAGGAAAATATGTTTCACATAAAATAGAAACGAGAAATAACAGATTTCTCTTTTTTGAAAGCTTTTTTTTTTCATCTTTGCATATCATTTTACCTCTAATGATACTACTTGTTAGTATTTGGGAGGCTCAAATAAAAGTCTATTCTTTATGAGGAAATACAAAGTAAAGATACATAAAATCCTCACCAATAAAATTTGTATAGATTTGGTCAAATCTAGAAAAACAATAGTATGTAATTTCAGCCATTTGGTTGAGAAATTGAGCTAGCGTTTGGCATGCTAAATGTATTTTGAAAATTTTGATTTGGGTAAAGTTTGAATTGAAGATATTTGTCGAATTATTTTCAAAATAAATTTTTACTTTTTTAAAAAAAAAAAACATGAAACATGACTTAGACCCACAAGTTTTAAAAACTATTACAAATGTCCAATAGTATCAAACAAAAAAACTTGCTATTTTGTATATATATAACCTTCATCAATAACATTCATTATCATTATCACAAATCATAGTCCAGAACATAAATAAATTTGGCACAAAATTATCATTTTATAATGAACTACATAATACACTATTCTAAAATCATAAACTGCTAATAACAAGCACAATTACTAGCAATTACAATTCGTCAAATTGCAACAATATTACAAGATTCGTGTAATGACCCAAAAGGGCATCTTGTGTTTTAAAGCTCAATTCCGCATTCCGAGGCCTTCAAAATCTCATATTTATTCCTCCTCGGTTTGCTGCGTATTTCGAGCGCGTATCCGAAAAGCTTTTATGCGAAAAATTGATAAAAATAATAATTTTTACCTTTAAATGTTAATTTAGTTGACTTTAGTCTACATTAGTAAATGGTCTCGGACTCGTGTTATGATAGTCCAGTGGGTCCGTATCGAAATATGGGACCTACGCGCATGCTCAGAATTGAAATCCGAAGCCTCTAGCTCGAGAAATGATTTTTTGATGAAAATTATCGAAATGAAAATCTAATGGATTAAAGAATTTGATTAATGCTTGATCCCGTTGTTATCGAGCCGTATTTTGGTTCAGGAGCCTGGTACATATTTAATATTTAAATTTTGTGTGTGAAATTTTGTGGAAATTGGAGTTGATTGACGTGATTCGGGCGTCCGGTTGAGAAAAGCGAAATTTCAAAGTATTCTTAAGAATTTCATGTAATTTGGTGCTAAACTAGTAATTCTAGGTGTTATTTTAGAGATTTGATTGCATGAGCAAGTTCGTCTCATATTTTAAGACTTGTGTGCATGTTTGGTTTGGAGCTCCGAGGACTCGGGTGAGTTTCGGATAGGCTGCAGAGTGTTTTGAACTTAAGGAAAATTTGCTGGTATAAGTGAACTTGTTGCAGGCCTCTGATCTCGCATTTGCGAGATCAGGCATAGCAATTGTGAACCTTACAGCTCGCAAATGTGAAAAGTAGTTGGGCCACGCAGACCTCGCAATTGCGAGAAAATCTTTACATTTGCGAAGTAAGGTTGGAAGGCAGTGATTGCAAATGCAATCCTTTAGTCGCATTTGCAAAGAAGTAAGCTCGCAACTGCGAACACTTCTTCGCATCTGCAAATGCAATAGAGGTATGGGAGTCCTCGCATTGGCGATGGTACTTTCGCGTTTGCGAAGCTCAGGTCGCAAATGCGATATTTGCAACTGTGTAAAAGGGGCTTAGATGAGATTTTTGATTCATTTCCTAAATATTCAAAACATAAACTTCAAGAAGCGATTGTCCAAAGACCAATTCTCCCTCAAATCATAGGTAAGTGATTTTTAACTTATTTCTTTCAATCTTTCACTTCTTATAACAAGATTACAACCTAGAATCTAAGATTTTTATGGTGAAATTGGGAATTATTGGGTAGAAACTAGGGATTTCAAAATTCGGGGATTTAGACCTCAAATTGAGGCCTGATTCCAAAATCAATTGTATATACGAGCTCGGGGGAGAATGGGTAATCTAATTTTGGTCCGAACTTTGGGTTTGAACCAAGCAAACCCAGGTGCTGACTTTTACCAAAATGGCCTAAATAGGATTCCTAGTAATCGTAGGTAGTTCCTAAGGCTTAAATTGAATTGTTTGATTGGTAATTTGCTAGATTCTATTAGTCTAGAGGCTCGTGAAGGGAAAAGCGGTATTTGAGCTTTGAGTTTGGCCGAGAGAGTGAGTTAAATTTTATGGCTAACCTTAGCTTGAAGGATTAAGTGTTATTTTCTTACTTGTTACGCATTTAAATAATGTGTACAACATATAGGTGAGATGACGAGTACTTATACTTTGTTGTCGAGTTATAGCATGTGAGTGAGTCTTATTCTTGTAAATGTCATATATTTTGATCATATTGTTCATGTTTAGTCTGGTTATATGATGTGTTGAGTAATTCCTTGTTGTGTTTTATTGAGGTTGGTATTTGTGTATCTGTTGTACATTTACTCAAAGTTGAGATAGGTATTGTTGAATTAAGTTTTGAAGTAAGACTTGTTGTTATCTTTTTGACCTCTCTATTATTGGTGTCTCTTGTTTTGTTGAAGTAGAGTGATAAAACACGAAGGATGATGTCGTGAACGTTTCTATTATTTATATGGTGAGGTAGAGAGATAAAGCACCAAGGGTGATGCCGTGCACATTTTTATTATTTACTTGGTAAGGTTGAGTGATAAGACACAAAGGGTGATGTCGTGCATTTTCTGTTTACTGATTTTACTTATTATTACCAGTTCAAGGTGTACTACGTATTTACATTCCTCTATTGTTGTGATTCTTTATCTTACAACGCCCTTAGCATGTTTTCCCTCCCGTTAATTTCTAATTAGCTTCTATTAGTTGTATTCTACTAGTATATTGTCTAATTGCACATGTTTATATATGTGTCTTGTCCTAGCCTCATTATTAATTAGGCTCGGTACTTACCAGTACATGGGGTTGGTTGTACTAATACTTCACTTTGCACTTTCTATGCAGATTTCGGTACCGGACCGTGTTGATCCGAGTTGAGCTGATGCCTTCAATCCAACAAAAGAACCAAGGTAGATCTGCCGGCGTTCACAGACCCTGGAGCCTCCTTTCAGTTATTCCAATTTTCTGTTTCTTTTAATTCGAAAATAGTTTTCTTTCAGCTAGTATTTGTAGTGACTCTTTGAAGTTCGTAAATTGTGACACCATATTCTGGGTAGTCGTGTATAAGTACTTCGCTTATTATGACAATTCTGCACTTAAATCTATTTTGGTTTAATTGTTGTTATTTACTGAATTGGTTAGTGATTAGAGTATTAAATCTCTATTTGTTGGCTTGCCTAGCATCTGAAAAGTTAGGCGATATTACGATCCCATCGGTGGGGAATCATATCATGACAAGTTGGTATCGAGGTACTAGGTTACCTAGGCCTCACAATTCACGAACACACTTTGTAGTGTTTGAGGGATCGACATTGAGGCGTCTGTGCTTATCTCCAGGAGGCTACAGAGTTTTAGGAAACAAATTCATTTATATTCTTATCTATTGTGCGATTTTATCTCTCAATGCTAATTGAGCTCCCTACTCTTGTTCTTTTGCAGATGGTGAGAACACGTGCCGCATTTTTAGTTGAGCAGCAGCCGAAGCCCCCAATGGCAGCTCCTATGAGAAGCAGAGGTCAAGGCCGAGGCTGTGCCAAAGGTCGAGGCATGGGCAGGGCTTAGCCAAGATCTCGAGTAGCAACACATATAGCAGAACCTCGGGTTGCGTTTGATGATGAGGTTCCAGCCCACACTGTTCCTGCCGAACCAGCTCAGGTTCCAGAGGGTTTCATAGCGACCCATTGCTTCAGGATGCCTTGGTCTGTCTAGTAGGCCTTATGGAGAGTGTTGCTCAGACCGGCACATTCCCTGTAGCACCAGTTGTCTCTCAGAATGGGGAAGGGCCCAGACTCCCGCTACTCACACTCTAAAGTAGATGGCTCCCCAGTTTTAGACTCCAGCAGCCCGGCCAGTTAGGGTAGTTCCGCCGAGTATTGCAGCACAGACTGGCGATGGATAAGCTATGTATTTTGAGGCTTTGTGGAGATTGTATAGCTTTACCAATATTTTCACCACTCACTATGGAGGTATATCTTCAGAAGATCTCCATGACTATTTGGACAATTATCACGAGGTATTACAGAACTTGGGTATAGTGGAGACCAATGGGGTCGACTTTGCTACCTTTCGTCTGTCAAGTTTCGCCAATAAATGATGGGGGATTTTTGTTTGGCCATACCATCATGGTATCTGGCTCTTACTTTGGACCAGTTCTCTCAGCTATTTCATAATAATATATTCCCGTCACTATGAGAGAGGACTAGTAGAGGCAGTTCGAGCAACTGCAGCAGATTGCTATGGCTAGGAGGTTTGTTGAGGGACTTGCTCAACCTATCATATTGCAGATGGCTAAGGAGACTGGGAGTGAGAATTCTTTCCAAGTTGCGGCCGATGTTGCCAGGCAATTTCAGATGGTTTTAGCTCAGGGGATTGGTCAGGGGTCTGACAAGAGATCTCATCACTCTGGTGTATTCATTGGGGGCTCATATGAAGTCCAGGGTACTTTTGGAAGAGGCCATCCTACCAGACCGTTTCATTCAGCACTTCAGACTTATCATAGTGCTTCGGGTGGTCCTGGCCCTTAAATGCAGTGTCCCGATCAGCTAGCCAACAACGCACCACTAGTTCTTATCAATGCACCTCCACTCCAAAGTTTTCAAGGTGGTTACTCAGGCCGCCAGGGGCAGTTTTAGGGTTGTCACGCCCCCTTTTTTTCTCGCAAAATTGGATTTATGATATTTTTGTTGGGACAACCCTTTTTTGGCCATGGGGTTTTCATTTTTGAAGAGTCGTCACCTAACGATTTAAGGTGTGTTAGGGCACCTATAGGGTTCATTTATAACTACGTTTAGTAACCAGAGACAGGGTAAGAGCTTGATATTATCCTAAGGGGAAGGTGTTAAGCACCCTGCTGGATCTACTAGCGTGGTTCCCGGCCAAACAGTTTTTATGAATTTGTACAATTAGAAAATAAACAAGTATGGCTCAAATAGTAGGGACTTTAAGATTAAATACACAAGTTTTAAAAAAAATAAGATTTTGAAAAGAATTACAATCTAAGCATATTTGGGAATGTAAGGGAGTATCCTAGGTTTGTTTATAATATGGATCACATCAATGTAATATCCGGTGTGACACTACTCAAGGAGGGGATACACGTGGTATTAATGCACAGGTCATCACTTCCTTATCTACCCTTCCCACCCTGTGAAGGTAATTAAAGTAAGGGTTGGTCTCAACCCCTATTGAATTTTGTTACCCGTCCATTCCTATCAGTCCTGGAGGAATTTAGGAATGCTAACCTATAAAAAGGGGGTTCTAGGCAGGCCCTCAAGTTTAAAGGTAAAATACTAAAGCGACATATAATAAACAAGTAGGACTTAAATTAAGGGGAGCATGGAAGACAAATAAAAGGCTCAGATATACCTCCAAACATAGTACACATAAACAACATGACTCATACACAATTAATGTCCAAATTCAGATCCTAAACATGGTATCTAAGTCATAACAACAGAGTCTGATTTATTATATGGCTCAGAGAAGAAGTCCCAATCAAGCTTGCCTACTAATTTTAACATGCTGGCTGTTAAATATTAATCACAAAAGCGGTTCTGGTTTTATTTTAAAGTTGATTACCTAAAGCTTGTCTGGACATAAAATAATATGCACTAGTTACCAGAATTAATAAAATAGTTTGGAGGTTATTTTATCTAAAACATATTGTTATAAATGTTGCAAAGACATGCAGGGATTGTGACCAGTTTCAATTAAATAGGATAATCAAACATGAGACTTCTTATGTCCTTTTTCATACATTAGTAGTTTAACTAGGTGCGACTAAGCGAGTGTGAACAATATCCTAAAACAGGGTATCTAACATGCACATATGAAATATGCCGCATGATTTGCAGAATCCCTAAAGCAGGATTTCTGATTGCCCAAATAGTTACAACATGATTTCAAGATGTGCAGTTAGTGTTGTTATTTAGTCTAAAGTAGAATTTCTAAGTGGTAAAGTGATGCCAAATGAGATGCTGACACATTAAACCTTAGAACATGGTATTTAATGCATGAAATGCTTTGAATGGGTTGATCTTGCACATGGATTCTAATGCACATATAGTAAATGTAAACCCAAGACATGGTTTTCTACCCATTGATGCTGATAGGATATATAACTACCCTCTCTTTTGCACTAGCCAACCCCAATACTTGTTTACAACATATTATTACAGACCAATACTGAAATAAATTACATAATGAGAAAAGAAAAATAAAAAGTTACACTATAGAGAGCTTGAAAATAGGCCCAAATTTCCAGAACCTGATTAGGACTCCTCTATGAGTTATGTAATAAGTCACCTCAAATGCCAAGATTGTTCCATAGCCTTTCTCATATCTGGATGTGTCAGAGTTCCCTAAGGACCTCAAGGGATCCAGGGCAATGCTTACTCCCAGATTTCATAGCCAAGATAGAGTAAGTGCAGTGCGGAAAGGCCAGTTTTCACGTGTCCAAGTTTAGAGGGAGCTCAAGGGTCCTAAGGCAAGACTCACACAAAAGGGTCGGAACTTAGTAGTCTAAAAGTAGAGTGAGAGCGCTTGTCATAGTTTTGAGAGGATTTAAGCAGGACAATAGTTTGAAAAGAGACTTGTTTGAAATAGTTTGTAAAAAACAATAGGGGGAGTTGTTCAACATGACAGTTTTGAAAATAGAGTAGAGTAATAAGCAATAGTCCAAACACAACACCTAAAACATGTTCACACATAACCAAGAGACATAGGACCAAGGCAGGTCCAACAACAACAAATAGGGGTGGTGGGATTTGAGGACAAATAAGTAAACACATAGTAGTACGAGTGCTTAAGTATAGAATCAGCTATATGCTGAGGAGTTAGAGAACGCAAAATCAACCAAAATCATGTAACTTAAGGATAGACAACTATTTTGCACAGAGAGTTTCATGTTATAAATAAAAGAAACATAAGTAAAGAAGGGCCACATTGGAGGGAGGGGGGACATTCAGAAGCATGCTGATGAAATGATGAAGTGAACATATCAATCACGAGTTGGATCAACAGAACCATAAGTGAAAACATACTGGAAACATGATAAAAATGAAAAAGAAACAAATTGTTTGAAACTGGAATTCAAATCAAAACATGCCAACAAAGAAGCAAGCACAAAGTGATAGGCAAGAGAGTAGATTAATCAGCCTTGGCTTGAAGCCGGTTGACTTAGAACAATAGAAAATAACCAGAGAAAAGGGAGAATAGAAGAATGCTTTCTTTTTGTGTGGGAGAGGGTTTTGAACTATTGTGTTCGCGTTCGTGTTAATAAAAGATATAGGGTATTTATAGCTTCAAAAATAGGTATAAAATAAGGTAACAAGTAAAGGTTTATCATAATTATGGAAGTAATCACAATTAGAATTCAATTAATATAAGTATTCCCATTTAATCAAGGAATACAGCTTAAACGGATACCAACATGGATAACCAAGAAAAGAAAATTAGTTGAGAAAGACTAATTTTTACCATATAAGGGGTAGTAAATTATAGAGCATATAATTGAGTCTAAGTACATGATACACTAATTAAAGAAAGGATTCGGCAATAATGAAGAACCACAGCAAATAAGGAAATGGAATCAATCAACTTAAATAGTTGGGTAAAATTTTAGGGATTTATAAGAAAAATCTTGCAATCAAACCGTAAATTAAGGAGATCAGAATCAATCAAGTGGGAGTCATGATTCCGTACTTCAAAAAATAAGTAGAGATGAATGAATAGGCGTAGCAGACTTGGAAGGTCAGCCATATCGGCAGAAAGAATCAAGAGACGAGCAAACCAAATGGACACAATCATATAGAAGTGACATGAGTAGGCTAAGGACTCAACAGAAAAACCCATTCAAAGCACGGTAACCAACAAAAACTTAACAAATTCAAGTAGTCATGGCTAACACACAATAGCAAAGTGAAGAAAACCAAACTAGCACACAGAAATAGGTAAAGAAAATCAGGCCGACACACGGAAACAAGTGAAGAAAGACTCACAGAAACACGTGAATAAAATCTTTAAGAAATTAGGGCTTTTTATCAGATTTTAGTTAAAAAGCAGTAAGAACTTAGAATCGGTCAAGATACACAAATAAAAAGGTTTAATCATAAAAAAATCAGTTGAAATAGATATAGAAAGAACTCCAAAAACCTAGTTTCTCAAAGGGAGAAAAAATGATTTAAAGTAGAAGATCTTTCAGAAGAAAGCTCGAGAATAAATAAGTTACAAACGGAGATTGGATTAAAGCATAAAAATAACATAGATTTGAGAGATTAATAAGAGAGTTAGTGTTTCAAAAAAGATAAATCAAGTGAAAAATTAAAGTAACTTGTTGAAACTTCACAGATTGTGACATATAAGGTGTGATTTTGCGCAAAATCACACCAGAGACCCATAAGTAATAGGAACAGAAGTCCGAGGTCCAAATAGACTTGGCCTAAGACCCTTAAGGGACTTAGAGATGATGAGCAGGGTGATGAGAGACCCATTGGAGGCTTGGGTTTGTAAGGGTGGTCGCCGTAGATGACCATAGAAAAAGGTGGTGAAAAGCGATTAGGGTTAGGTAGAGAGAGAAGAGAGAAGAGAGCATCTGAGGGAGGTGCCCTTAGAAAAGTGATTAGGTGTGATGACCCGGCGGGTCGTCTTGATAATTTACACATTCATCCCCTATTAACTGCTTTCCCCAAGTTTATTTCTACTAATTTGGTTTGTCGGGACATTCGGTTTTGAGTTTCAGAGAGTATTAGGACACTTAGTCCCTAAATGAGAGCTTAAGTGTTGAAAAGTTGTCCATAGTAAAAACTATATGAAGATGGCCTCAAAATAGAAATCGGATGGTTCCGTCAGCTTTGTTAGGTGATTTAAAGGTTAGGAGCGTATTCGGATTGTGTTTTGGAGGTCCATAGCTAATTTAGGCTTGGAATGCCGAAGTTTGAATTTTGTAAGTTTTCGGTTCAATAGTGAGATTTTGATCCGAAGGTCGGAATGAAATTCCGATAGTTGATGTAGCTTTGTTATGTCATATGGGATGTGTGTGCAAAATTTTAGGTCATTCGGACATGGTTTGGTTGGTTTTTGATCAAAAGCGTATTTCGGAAGTTTTTAGAAAACTCAGGCTTGGATTCGATGTGAATTGGCAGATTCAGTGTTGTTAAAGGTGTTTTGGTGATTGGAACAAGTTTGAATGAGGTTTTAGGATGTGTTGGTGCTTTTGGTTGAGGTCTCGGGAGCTCGGGGGAGTTTCGGGTGGTCAATCAAACCATTTTTGGCTTTGAGGAGTTGCAAGTTTGCTATTCAGCTATTGCAGAAGATTTTGGCCTTCGCGATTGCGGGGGTGAGTCGTCATCACATAAAAGGAACTTGGAAAGCAGGAAATTTGCCCTTTGCGTTTGCATTTGTAGGTTCGCATTCGCGGAGGGTTAGACGTTGGTGCTTCGCGTTCACATTAGGAGGCCCACGTTTGCGTAGGTATATGAGTCAAAAGAACCGCGTTCGCGGAGGATCAGTAGCGTTCACGTAAGTTTAATTTTGGATAAAATAAAAATGTGATTCGCGATCGCGAAGCTGAGGTCGTGATCGCGATAAATGGGGAATAATGCTGGGCAGAATGTTATAACTTCATTTCATCCGCGAGTTTGGGGCTTATTTACCCTATTGTTCACTATTTTGATAGCTATTTGAGGGATATTCAAGAGGGAATCAAGGAGAATCGATTGGAGGTAATATTTTTGAAATTAAAACATAATTTTATCGTGAAATTTACCAAGAAATATATGAAAACTTGGACAAAAATGGAGAAATAGGGCTTGGAATTTTGAATTTTAATCTAAGATTTAGGGGGTTATTTTGGACTCTGATTTGGTTCTTTTTATGTATAGACTCGTGAGAGTATGAGGCTTCCGAAAATATAAGTTTCATCCGATTCTGAGACATTAGCCTGAGGGGCATTTTGGTTATTCTACCTAATTTCGCGTCTTAGCTTTGAGTTTCATTGTAGAATCAGTTGTTTAAGATATTATTTACGATATGTAATTCAATTGAATAGATTTGAGCCATTTAGAGTCAGATACTCATGGAAAAGGCATGATTTTTAGTTGATTTGAGCCGATTCAAGGTAAGTGGCTTGTTTAACCTTATGTGGGGAACCTTCCCCTTAGGATATGATATTTGGTGATTGAATGCCTTGGATGTGAGGTGACGAGCGCGTACTTGCGCTAATTGTTGAAAATCCGATTTTTCTTTAAGTATCTAAAACTGAGTTCTTTTTCTTACCTTCTTTATTATATACTTGCAAATTTTAGCCTGCCGTTAGTTAGAAAACCATGATTAGTTGATTTAAAATTTGCCTATTTGCTAAATTGCCCTGGTTTCATTACGTGAAACATGTTAGGCTAAAATTACTGTTGCCTTGGTATGAAATTTCATTTCTCAACATCTCGTTGTTGATGCTATGTATTAACTTTGGGCTGCAGGTTCGATTCCCGATAGATCCCCCCGCATATTTAAATGGGACTGCGGGTTTCATTCCCGATAGATCCCCCCTGCATATTTACTTTGGGACTGTGGTTTCGATTCCAAATAGATCCCCCCTGCATATTTACTTTGGGATTGCAGGTTAGATTCTTAATAGATCATCGTGCACATTTACTTTGGGATTGTGGATTCCATTCCCGATAGATCCCCTTGCACATTTACTTTGGGGCTGCGGGTTGGATTTCGATATATCCCCCTACACATTTATAGACTACGAATCGGGGTTCCGATATGTCCCCCCACATTTATAGTTGGGCTATGGGACGATATTCTGGGAGATCCTTCGGAGATATATACATATGATGGACTACGGGACGATATCCTGGGAGTTGCACTAGATAGTTGATGAAAGGGACTACAGGACGGTATTTTGGGATATTCTCGTGTTACTATTGGTATTGAGCTTTCTGATTTTCGGTTTTACTCTGTTATTTGTATAATTGTTGCTTCCTGGTAAAAATTGTCTTATTTCATTGTCGTTCTTATTTACATCGTTTATTTCATGTTATTGAGGCTTATTATTATGTTTAACCTCAGTAGGGCCCTGATATTCCTCGTCATTACCTGACCGAGGTTAGGCTTGGCACTTACTGAGTACCGCTGTAGTGTACTCATGCCCCTTCTGCGCATATTTTTCAAATGTAGATCCAGGTACCATTGCCCAGGCGTATCACCCTTGAGGCGGAGAGATATAGCAGAGACTTGGGGGTACATCTGCCGCGTCCGCAGACCGAAGAGTCTCCATCTTATTCTATCTTTTAGTAGTTAGCCTTACTTCTTACTGTTGATTTAGACATTCTGGAGTTAGAGAATTATACTACATTTCTTTCAGCTTGTGTTCCCGTGAGTTTTCGGGTTTTAGGATAGTATTGTAGTAGTTGAGATATTGTGCTGCATGTGTTGAGTGGCGTTTTACATTTAGTTTTCCATTTTGTTCAATCTTTGTTTTGAGTTATAATTTTCACAACTTATTAGTTTTCGTATTGTTAGGCTTACCTAGTCGTAGGGACTATGTGTCGTCACGACATGTTCACAGAGGGCGAACTGGGGTCGTGACAAGTTAGTATCAGAGTTCTAGGTTCATAGGAGTCATAGAACACATGCCGGTTTATTAGAGTCTCCCTGATCGGTGCAGAGACATACGTATTTATCTACGAGAGTCTATGTAACTATTAGTAAAATTTTATTTAATTTGATTTCCTTATCGTGCAGATTTTTGATATCACAACTAAACTTCTATCTTTCTATTCTCTCACAAATGGTGAGGACACCTGGTACTTGAGAGGACCAGGCACACGCGCCCCCTACTGCAGCCGTCAGAGGCCGAGGCCAAGGTAGAGGTCGAGGAAGCGCACGGGTGCAGCTAGAGCACATGCACGATCTGCCATCAAGGTATCACCACTAGGTTCAGCTAGAGTGTAGGCACTTGACACGCCTACTACTACTGCTGCTACCACTACTCCAGCTCTCTAGGAGACTCTGGCACAGTTCATGAGCATGTACACCACCTTGGCTCAGGCAGGGTTGCTCCCCCTTACTGTAGCTACATCCCAGATTGGGGAAGGAGCACAGACTTCCACCGCTCGAACTCCTGAGTAGCGAGTGCATATTGAGCAGGTCCCAGATGTTATACATGTGCCGCCTGCAGTACTAGATCAACCCCGGGATAGGCCAGCGGCTTTCAAGGTTGAGCAGTTGAGGCTTGAGAGGTTCAAGAAGTACAAGCCTCCTGTATTCAGCGGTCTGGCATTGGAGGTTGCTTTGGGTTTTCTTGATGAGTGTTACCGCATTCTCCATACCATGAGTTTTCAGGATCCAACAAAGTTTCTTTCACCACCTTCCAGTTTCAAGGGTCCCCTTATGAGTGGTGGCACACTTATGAGTTAGATAGTCCAGATGAGGCTGATTCGCTGACTTGGACTCAGTTTTCAGATATGTTTTTGCGAAAGTATGTTCCTCGGAGCCTCAGGGATGCATGGCTTGCAAAGTTTGAGCATTTTTGCTAGGGTACTATGATTGTTTCAGGGTATGTTTTTCGTTACACCAGTTTTGCTAGGCATGCACCAACCTTGGTTGCTACTATTCGCGAGAGGATTCGCCGGTTTATTGAGGGGCTTATTCCTAGCATCAAATCTAGCATGGCTCTTGAGTTGCAGACGGATGTTTCTTATTAGCAGGTGGTGAGCATTGCTAGGAGGATTAAGGGTATACATGCTAGGGAGAGATAGAGAGGAGAGAGAGGCCAGGAGGTCTTGAGAGTCGAGCCACTATTCTAGTGCTCGTACCCTAGGTGCAAGTCATCATGGTAGGGGTTATATGAGTCGCCCCGCTCATTCAGATCTTCCAGTAGCTAACAATGCTCCAGCTCCAGTTCCTCCTAGGCCTTAGGAGCCTTATTATGCACCTCCAGTTTCTAATGCGCCTCTTACGCTTGGTGCTTCTAGAGATTAGTCCAACAGACATGGCCCTAGACACCATGCCTTCCTATTGTTCACATCTGCGTGTTGCCCGTGGGCAATAACCTGCTACAAATAATGGTAAACCAGCACAGCCTCCCATGTGAAAAACTTGGAACCTAGGGTCATGTACTCCTGTATCCAAACTGGTCGTCCCCCAGAGCATATTGTCTCAATCATAGTGTCCTAATCGAACCCAATGGAGTTCTGGTAGTAATCAATTCCACTAGTGAAGGGAGGCAGCTGCAAGACCTGGCAAATCTTCAGTAATGAAAGATCTACCACTTTGCCCCGCACAACCACAGAATGGCACATATGTTCCGGGTAGTTTGTGTAGAACTACCGGACCATCATTGGGTTGGCCGTTTCAGGTTCCTCGAACAAGAACTCCATCCCCGTCCATCTAATTTCCTCGTACATATCCTGATTTTCTACACGAAGGGCAACCCTGTCAATGGCAATCCCACGGACAAAGCTTTTGGTAGTTTTAGCATGAAACATGTCCTCTGCCTCCTGTGACGCGAACCGGGTAGCATCATACTTCGGCAATTTGGAAACGCTTTCCGTGTTCATACACTTTTTTCAGGCCATAGTACCTGCAATCAATTTAGTATGACGATCAGGTGCAGCCTAACATGTGTTAGTCGGATGGGTACTCAGACTTCGCCACATGCTGGCACCAAACAGTTCCCTGTTGTGAAGCATGGCCAGTATAACCATCTAGTAAAGTGCCAAAGTTGACAACATCCACTATTGCCCCACACCAGTATCAATGCTACAACTCCGCCTTATAAGACCCCATGCAAGCTTCCACAAATTAATAAATGTTAAGTGCTACCACCATCCACCCATATGCTGTACTTCACCCTAAACAAAAATTTTCAACAAGGAACACACCCCCACTTCTACACAAATTAACCCCAAACATTATCTACAACACCAAACTTGGAGTCTAAGACTCCATTGTAACCATAATCAAGAATTTCTACACAGTAACTACTATATAATGCAAAGTACACAAAACAAAAGAAAAAGTAGAATAACTTACTTGAAAATTACAGTGAAGTCTTGGGGACAGATTTGAGGGGTTGTGGAGATGTAGGGCGTCAGTGGGGTGGTGGGTTTTGTTGGAGGAAAGGAATATGAAGAAGGAATAAAAATGGGGGTTTTAAGTTTTTGGGAAGAAGAAGAAAGAAGAAATAGGATTTTGGGAAGAAGAAGAAAGAAGAAAGATGAGAGAAGATAAGAGAAATGGAGAGAAGAGGAGAGAGGTGGGGTGGGGTTGGGTTTAGGTTAGGTTAATTAAAGGAGGAAAAGAGAGGGGAAAAATTAACAACTTTTTTTTTCTGCAGTTCGTACCTGGGGTCGCTCTAACCTACTGCGATCCTACCTCGGTTACGATGCGACCGCGGTGAACCATCTTTAGAGAGGATCTCTAACCGCGGTCCTACTTCGGTTACACCATGATCGCGGTGAACCATCTGCAGAGAGGATCTCTGACCACGGTCCTACCGCTGTTACGCCGCGACCGTGGTGAGCTTGTTCCTGGAGGCCAGTTTCGAGGTTCTTTTCATTATTTTTCCCCTTATGTACTATTTTTACCTCTTTTAACCTTCCTTACCCATGTTATTCCCAGGCTCGTGATGCAAAAGTCCTCTGTAGTATCCTGCATGTATACAATATGTTAGAAATTATACTATCATGGATTGCCTCCCATGAAGCACCGGATCTAATGTCGCGGCATGATGTAGCATGAGCACAATTAATCACTCAACTTTTTTTTATTTTTAAACATTACGTAACATACTACACTTACAACATATTCATGGGTTTCCTCCTATACAGCGCCTGATTTAACGTCGTGGCACGACGCAAGTAGTTGTGCCATCATTCCTCAATTGCATACTGGGTTCTTTCAAATTGATCATCATTGTGTCCCCTTTTTCTTCATCTATTCCAAGGTAATGTTTCAACCTTTGCCCATTTACTAAGAACTTTGTTCGTCCCATCGTCTGACTCGATCTCAACAGCTCCACTTGCGAACATTTGTACCACTCCAAATGTCCTGACCATCGAGACTTTAACTTACCCGGAAACAATCTCAATCTTGAGTTGTACAGTAATACCTTATCTTTGGTTTTGAAGTCTCTATCCGGAATGTGTTTATCATTCATCTTTTTCATCCTTTCCTTGTATAGCCTCATGCTTTCAAAGACTTGATATCTAAATTCTTTCAGCTTATGCAATTCTGTCAGTCGATTTTGTCCAGTTGCGCCAGGATCCATGTTCAATTGCTTTAGTGCCTACCAAGCTCAATGTTCTAGCTCTACAGGTATATAACAAGCCTTCCCAAATACCAACTTGTATGGTGACATACATGTTGGTGTTTTGAACGCAATTTTATAGGCCCAGAGTGCGTCATACATCTTCTTTGCCCAATCCGTTCGTGTGAGACTCACCGTCTTGGTTAATATACTTTTTATCTCCCTGTTGGACACTTCAACTTGCCCACTGGTTTGCGGATGGTAAGGGGTGTCCACCTTGTGGCATACATCATATTTTGAAAGTAGTTTCTCGAAGGCTCTATTGCAGAAATGGGTGCCCCCGTCACTGATGATCGCTCTTGGTGTCCCAAACCTTGTGAATATGTCCTTTTTTAGAAATCTTACCACCACTCTTACATTATTATTAATGGGTAACACTACATCCTCTACCCATTTAGAAACGTAGTCTACAGCAACAAGGATGTACTTATTGCCAAATGAGCAGACAAACGGACCCATAAAGTCAATCCCCAACCATCAAACACCTCTACCTCTTGAATTGGGTTCATTGGCATCTCATGGCGACGAGAAATGTTTCATGTCTGATGGCATTCATTGCAGCCCTTGAACTAGAGGTGTGTATCTCTAAAAATAGTTGGCCAAAAGAATCTGACCTCTAACACTTTTGCAGTTGTCCTGACCCCTCCCAAATGTCCTCCGTATGCTAATGCATGACAAGCCTGCAAAATTGAAAATTTTTCTATCTCGGGGACACATCTCCGGATAATATTATCAACACATATTTTAAAAAATGGGGCTCGTCCCAATAACTTTTTCTTTTGGACAGATGAAAGGTCATATGGAACTATTCCGCAGGCCACGTAGTTTGCAAAATCTGCATACCATGGCGCATCTTCCAGGGTAGTTGCTAGTAGCTGCTCATCTGGAAAGGTTTCCAGAATCTCTTCGACCTCAACTAATTTTTCAGCTTCTTCAAGTCGTGATGTATGATCAGCGACTTGATTTTATGTGCCCTTACGATCACAAATTTCGAGGTTGAATTCTTGAAACAGCAGTAGCCAATGAATTAGGCGCGGCTTAGACTTCTTCTTCTCCATTAGGTACCTAAGAGTTGCATGGGCAGTGTATACAATTACCTTGGAACCAATCATATATGATTGGAACTTGTCAAAAGATAACACCACCACTAACATCTCCTTCTCCGTCACAGTGTAGTTGAGTTGTGTCGCTTAGCGTTCTTCTTGCGTAATAAATTTGATGCATCAGCTTATCTTTTTGTTACCCTAAGACTGCTCCTATATCGTAATCGCATGTATCGCACATGAGCTCAAATGGCTTATCTCAGTCGGGTGCAACAATGATGGGTGTAGTTACCAACCTCTTCTTCAGTTCCTCAAATGTCAACCTTCAATCATTAGAAAATACAAAGGGTTGATCCTTTTCAAGAAATTTGGATAATGTGTTAGCAATTTTAGAAAAATCTTTTATGAAACGCCTATAGAACCCGGCGTGTCCAAGAAAGCTTCTCACCGCCTTGATTGAAGTGGGAAGTGGTAGCTTTTCAATCACGTCAACTTTATCATGGTCGACCTTACTTCATTTTATAGACACTCGATGTCCTAGAACTATCCCTTCTTGTACCATAACATGGCACTTCTCCTAGTTTAACACTAAGTTTGTCTCCACACATCTTTTGAGCACTCTGCTCAAGTTGTGAAGATTGTCTTCGCATGAATCTCCCACCAAAGAGAAATCATCCATAAATACTTCCATAATATCCTCCATTATATCGGTGAAGATGGTTAACATACACCATTGAAAAGTCGTTGGTGCATTACAAAGCCCAAAATGCATTTTTCGAAAGGCAAAGATGCCATACGAACAGGTGAAGGATGTTTTCTCTCTATCTTCAGGGGCTACTAATATCTGACTGTACCCCAAATATCCATCTATGAAACAAAAGTGCAATCTTCTGGCCAACTGTCCAACATTTGGTCAATGAAAGGCAAGGGGAAGTGGTCCTTTCGGGTGGTGGTGTTCAATTTTTGGTAATCCATGCAAATTCGCCACTCTGTGACTGTACGATTTGAGATCAACTCATTGTTGTCATTTTTCACAACAGTCATTCCCCCCTTTTTTGGCACACATTGGATAGGGTTGACCCAATTACTATCAGAGATGGGGAAGATGATTCCCAGATCTAACCATTTTATCACTTCCTTCTTTACAACCTCTTTCATGTTTGGGTTCAGCCTTCGCTGATGTTCCCTGGAAGGTTTGTGTCCCTCTTCCAGGAGAATCTTATGCATACAGAAGGCTGTGCTCATACCCTTTATGTATGCCATGGTCCAGCAAATGACAATCTTGTTTTCTTGCAGTACCTGTAAGAGCCGTTCTACCTGCACATCTAGCAAACCGGATGATATAATAACAATCAAGGTTGAATTAGGGCCCAAGAACACATACCTGAGGTGATTTGGGAGTGGCTTTAACTCCAGTTTAGGTGGTTCTTCTATTGATAGCTCTGCTGGAGGTATAGCCATTTTTTCTAATTCAAGGAACTCAAATTGAGGTTCCCTTGTCCATAATCCTAACCTTCAAGTGCCATGACCCATTCAGCTAACCCTTCACCATCCATCTCTTCTAGATTTTTCATACATACATCCAATGGGTCTTTCACAGTCAGGTCACATCGTCCTCTTGCAGAATCACATCAACTGCATTCACTAAAGAGCAGTTAGCATATTCGCTGAGTCCTCTCATAGATTGCTAAACATTGAATATGACTTTTTTATCATTTAGTTTCATTTTTAGTTCCCCAGTCTCACAATCGATCAGTGCTCTGCCAGTTTCCAGAAACAGTCTGCCCAAAATTAGAGGTATCTCCTCATCTACCTAGCAGTCGAGGATAACAAAGTTTGGTGGGAACACAAACTTCCCCACTTGCACCAACACATCATCAAGAATAGTAGTTGGCCTTTTCACCGTGCGATCAGCCAGCTATAGCAGCATAAAAGTCGGTCTAGCTCTGCCGATGCCCAATTTAGTGTACACAGGCAGCAGCATCAGATTCATACTGGCCCCTAGATTTCATAAGGCCTTTGTAAAGGCTTAGCTCCCAATTGTGCATGGAATAGTGAAACTACCTAGATCAGACATCTTTTGAGCAATCGGTCTTGACACTACTGCGCTGCAGGTTTGCGTCAGGGTCATAGTGGAAAGATCCTGAAAATCAAACTTTCGTGACATTAAATCTTTCATCATCTTTGCATAACCAGGCTTCTCCCCCAAGGCATCCATCAAAGGAATATTCAACTAAATATAACACAACATCTCTATAAATTTATTGTATTGAACTTCCTTCTTTTGTTTAGCCAGTCTTTGAGGGAAGGGTGCAGGTATTACCCATTATGCATTGCTTGTTGGCTTCTCTCTGTTGGAATTTTCTGGCACAAGAGATGCCACATGTTCTGCAACTTGCTCATCCATCTTTTCTTTGCCTTTTCCTCCTGATTCTGCTCAAACACTACTTCAGTAAGCTCTGTTGGTTCCTTTACCTCTAAATAAACTGGAGTGGCTGGTGTATTATCATTTCTGGCTTGTGTAATTTTCTGTTCTCTGTCTAAATCTCTCCCATTTTGGATACTGACTGCCATCAACTGATTTAGATTTTTCTCCTTGGGGTTTATATTAGTGTCTGCAGGCAAGGTTCCCTGAGGATGGTTGTTCAAAGCCATGGACAGTTGTCCCAGCTGCGTTTCAAACTTTATGGCCGAATCATGTACTGCCAATTTTTCATGCACTTTATTATTTGTCCCAATGAGTTGCTGAACCATACCCTTGATTTTCACCATGTTGTTATCTTGCTGCTGAGGAGGTGGTTGATAAGCTAATTGTTGTTGATTTTGTTGTGGATAGCCCTATGGTTTCTGATATGGTACTGGCACCATTTGGTTTTGAAGATGCATACACCCAGGCTGTTGCATATTAGGCATGAACTGCTCATTTTGTGGCGGTCTCCACTATTGTGCTCCTTGTCTCTGACCCCCATAGTTTTTAGCATAATTCATATCTTCCCTTGCCCCTTGATTTTCGCCTTCTCCGATCCATGAACACACATAAGACTGATTAATACATGTTTTACACAATCCTCCATTTGTTGTATCAACAATGTGAATCTATTTTATACTCATCTCATCAATCTTCTTTGGCAGTATGCTCATCTGGGTCATGAGTGTGGCCATATTCTCTGCATATGAATTATTTGGGTCAAGAGGAACTGAATGCACTATGGGTTCCAGTTTTGTAGCTCTAGTCATCCACCCCGAATTTTGTGACATCTTATCAAGAAGGATTTTGCACCTCCAGCAAAAGCATCCACATTTGCCTTTAAATTGTCAGCTAACCCCATGTAGAATCTCTAGCCAAGCATCTGGTCTATAATGCCATGGTAAGGCACTTCACTAGCATCCCTTTAAATCTTTTCCAAGTTTCTTGCAAGGACTCAGTCGGCTGCTGTTTATACTGCAATATTTCATCAATTTGTCTTGCAGTCTTGTTGGGGGATAGAACGTATTTAGAAATTGCTTGACTAATTCCTCCCATATGGCTATGGAATTGATAGGGAGTGAATTTTGCCAAGTCTGAGCTTCCCCGGTCACAGAGAATGGAAACAGTAGTAGCTTGATAGCTTCCGTGGTCACATTCGGCTGCCTTTGGGTTATACAAATTGACAGAAAATTTTTCAAGTATTGATGCGGGTCTTCAATGTGTGACCCGGAGAACAATCCTTTATTCTGCAGCAGATGCAACATATTGTTGTTTATCTGGAAAGTCTCTGCTTGGATGGTGGGCACAACTATGGAATGGCCAGGTTGTCAGCTGTGTTCAGTCATATAGTGCAGTCTCGGGCATAAGAGGTGCCACTATCCTTGTTTGGGGTTTGCTGGTAGGTCCCCAACATTTCCGTTGACGTTGTCTACGTCACCCATGTCTAATTGTTGGGATTGTTGAAGTCTCTTGTTGGCACGGTTCAATGCCCTAAATGTTTTCTCGGGGTCTGTGAGTCCTTCTAGCGGTTCTCCGGTTCTCGAAGAACTTCTAGGCATACACCTGATTTCCACAAGAGTTCAAATATTAGAATTTCAATGAAAAATTGGGTAAGGATAAAATTGACTACACTAAAAATATTTGTATTTCTTTCAATTGTAATTGATAACACCGTTAAAATTCTTGGCAACGACGCCAAAATTTGATCACGCTCAACTAAGTCTCGCCAAAAGACTATGCGGGCGTTGCAAATATATTCTTGGTATTTCTGCCCAGAGTCGAACCACAGATAATTAACCTATCAATTACTCTTATCAGATTTACTAGATTCATACCGTCAATTTTCCCAAACTTTTTACTTCACAACTGATGATATATCTAATAACTAAACTGAAAATAAATAAGGCTGGAAGCTAACTAAGCTTGCTTGTATATAATTGGAATAGGATCTAAGGTAATGGTTTCCCCCTTTGTTGATTTCATTGGTTTAATATGTATTGTGACTCGGACTTAGTTGTCCCTATAAATCATGAACGCTCTAGCTATCATAAATCTTTCTCAAGTAATTATGTAAATTTACTAGACGCACTTTCTCAAGTTACGCTAGCTAGATTCACAAAACAGTTCACTTAGATTGCACCCGAGGTATCGTTATCTCTAATCTAACCTCTAAACCATCGGTTATAACTCTCGTCTATATTTCGGGAGTGATGTTGTTCATACAATCACCTAAATATGCACTCTTTCTAAAGTAGATACATACTAAATAGGAACGGATAATTGTGGGCCCTTTCAACTAACCACAATCAAAACATAAATGAACAAATAGAGAGTAACAACCAATTCCAAATATATTAATATAGAAACCAAGTCATCCCCAACGGGTTTCACCAAAACCTTAGGTTAAGGTATCTAGCTACTCATGACACTGGAAGATAAAACCAATAGATTATTCATAATGGAAGAATTGCATTAAGTAGAAGAGAATAGAAAACTATGATTTTTTAGGTGATCTCTCATACTTGTTCTTCTTTCCAAAGTAATCTCCAAAAACTTAGTCTCCCTATTGTGAGCGATTTTCTACATCGTATAAGGGTTTTACACCAAGTTTTTCCAAATTGACACTTTGGTCCCTAAACTTTTCGCATCCTGCCGCGGTTACGCCGCAACCGCGGTGATCTATCTTCAGAGAGGGTATCTGACCGCGGTGATACATCTTCAGAGAGGGTCTTTGACTACGGTCCTACCGCGGTTACTCCCGGACAGCGGCAGACAAGCTTTAATTCTGATTTTGTCCCGTCGCTTGGTGTACTTTGTAGATATTGTATTATTGGTCTTCTTTTCTCCATAATTGATCCCAAAAGTACTCCACAAACTTCTTTTATTTGATATAGCCTAAAAAGCATGAAAAACACTAATCAGAGCATTTGGTTATCCCTGTTTACGGTAAAAGCTGTACAAAAATGTGGTTCCTTAGGGCCTAATTATAGTCTAATTTACCTTCTAAAAATGATGAATATTTAAAAGTTAAAAAATATCTTAGTTGAAAAATTTTGCAAAACTTAATAACTTTTTATGTTGTTCTAACATATCACAATAAACACTAAAAAAAGTAAAAGACAAGACTATATTTCATTCATTAAAAATCAAAACTAAAAACAAACTACAAGGAAAACGTCCATGCCACATTGGGATATCCAACACATCATCTTCATCAAACACATTTGAATTCGCTCGTGACAACTTTGTCTTAACATCTTCACTCTCATCTAACATCTATACTTCAATATGTAATATTAATTAGTTAAATATTAAGAATAATTAAATTTTAAAAAGTAATAATATTCAAATTCACATAAAAGATATTACCAGTTTGAACTCAGGAAAAGATGTGCAATCAATTTCGAGTAGTAACAAGTGTTTGGACATTTTTATGGTAGATGCAATTTCTATACTTGGTAAGAACACACCCACCAATATTTAATGTTGATTCTGATGCTCCAATTCCATATACTTTTTATATTTTAAAAAAATATTCTTATTAAGCCTATGGCCGGTCCACCCCAACCTCAGTCAAGCCTCGTGGGTCACGAGCTTACTCGGGCCGAGCTTAAAAGCCTCATTTTTAAATGGGCTTCAAAAATTCTAACCCAATCTTACTAAATTACGGGTTGGATTGGGCTGGCCCAACAGGCCAAATCCAAATTGACAGCTCTACAAGTGAGTAGATATGAATTAGTTGGTCATAACAAATAGTGAGCTCTTTTATAAAGTACAAAAGTTTGGGATAATTTTTAAATCTTTTTTTTATTTTTTTAATTAGTTTCCATTGATATCAACAAATATACAATATGAGTTCTTTGTAGTAGTATAGACTAACTACTACAATACAAAACTGCCAAAGCTAATATACTTCTAACACTAGCTAAGGATAGTGATTTAGTTGTCGCATCCCCTTTTGCCATTTCTTACATTTTCTTCCCCGAGCATGTATAAGTATTGCAATTTCTCGGCATACTTGATTTTCATCATAAGGCTTTCCCTCGAATCTGATAGCATTTCTACTTCTCCAAATGAGTGACACTGTGGTGACAAAAGCAGTGGCCACCACAGCCTTCTTCCACACTTTACTCCTAGCAAGGCAACAAATCCAAAGGAGTTCATCATTCCAGCAGCCTACTGTTCTGTTGCACCCCAACCAGCAGCAAATTCTATACCATATTTTACTTGTAACTGGACAAGTAAAGAATAAATGGCCAAACTCTTGAACAGCTTGTTGACAGAATGCACATTTTTCCTCCACACTAATTCCAAACTTCAATAATCTGTCAACTGTAGGAAGTCGACCATGGGCAGCCAGCTATGTAGTAAACTTATGTCTAGGCAAGACATTAGTTGTTACCATTAAGTTCTTCCATTCCACCCTAGGAAATACTGGAAGCAGAGAATGATACAGTGTCTGAACTTGAAATTTACCAGCTTTACACATACCTGCCAATCTGTGCAATAGACCCCCTTGTAAATTGTTAGCAGCCAAGATAGGAATCCTGCAATGTATGACTTTCCTGACTACCCAAGAAGCATTCTTGGGAGTAGCCATAGTCTCAATGTCACTGCTCTTTATATAGTAATAATGGATCTACTTGATCCATAGGCAATCCTTTTTCCTTGCCAGGTCCCACAATAGCTTAGTAATAGCAGCTTTGTTCCAAATCTGTATGTCAATAAAATTGAGTCCTCCAGCAGAAACTGGTCTGCAGATCTTGTCCCAGGCTACCAGTGATCTTCTGGACACTGTTGCATTGCCAGTCCAAAGAAAAGATCTACACACAGCTTCAATTACTTTCACTACCTTCTTAGGCAATACAAAAATCTGTGCCCAGTAGGTTTGGATCCCAAATAGCACTGATTTAATAAGTTGGCTTCTGCCTGCATAAGACAGAAATTTAGCAGACCAGCAAGTAATCCTTTCAGTTATTCTCTCAACCAGTGGCAAGTAGTGATGAATGTTCAGCTTCTTTGAATGGAGTGGAATGCCTAAGTATTTGAAGGGAAGTTGCCCTTCATTAAATCCCAAAGCCTCAAGGATATCCCCCTTATCATTTTGAGAAATTCCAACAAAGTACACAGCACTTTTAGAACAATTAGCAGACAGTCCAGAAGCTGCAGAGAATGTTAGGAATGTATCATGCAATAACTGGATGGATATTATATCAGCTCTACAGAATAATAGCAAGTCATCAGGAAAGCAGATGTGGGAGCAATTAAGCTTCATGCATCTAGGATGAAAGTTGAAGTCACCATTTTTATGCATCTGTGCCAAAATTCTGTTTAAGATACTCCATAGCAATTACAAATAAGTATGGAGACATAGGATCTCCTTGCCTAATTCTCCTCTTGGCATGAAAAGGTTTGGTGAGTCCACCATTAATCACTAGAGAATAAGTCACAGAAGAGATACAAGCCATAGTCCAGTCAACAAATTTTGCAGGAAAGCCAAGATCAATGAGCATTTGTTTTAAGAACCTCCATTCAAGGGTGTCATAAGCCTTCCTCAAATCCACCTTTAATACACACCTAGGGGATATACCTTTCCTGTTATAACCCCTGAATAGTTCATGACTGAGCAGGACATTGTCTATAATGCTTCTACCCTCAATGAATGCTGACTGGCCTTTACCAACAATGTCATCAATAACAGCTTTCAACCTCCTGGTAATGACCTTAGATATGATCTTGTAGAGAGTGGTGCAGCATGCAATAGGCCTATAGTCCTTCACTGTTTTAGGAACTTTAACCTTGGGAACAAGAGCAATGGCAGTAGTATTGATCATGTGTGGCATCTGACAAGTAGAAAAGAACTCCTTAGTAGCAGTATATACATGAATCTTGACAATCACCCAGTTCTTGGTGAAGAATTCCACAGGAAATTCATCAACACCTGGAGCTTTATCTTTAGGCATATCTCTAACAGCAGCAGTAATTTCATCCATAGTAACCTCTCTAATAAGTGTTCTTTGCTGATCTAATGTAAGGCATATTCCTTCCTTTACAGTAGCAGAATTAAGGCATGGTAACTCAGCAGAACTATTACCCATCAGTAATTTAAATACCTCAATAAACTCCTGCTCTACAGCCACAGGATCAGTGAGCTTCATACCTGTTTCAGTATAGATGGAGGTGATATTGTTCTGACTGGTTCTTATCCTCCACTGAGCATGAAAGTACTTGGTGTTGGCATCTCCACAATCAATCCAGTTAGCCTTTGATTTCTGCCTCAAGATTTGTTCCTCTACATTACTCCACTTCTCAATGTCATGAAGTGCTTCTTTCTCCTCTTTAAACAATTGTGCTGAGAAAGGATTCATCAACAGTTGGCTTTGAATAATATCCAAATGTTCCCTAGCATGAATCATCTTCTGTTGATAAGAAGCCATATGCCTGTTTATCTCTTTTAGATGTTGCTTCAAATTCTTCAGCTTGTGCCATATCTGCTGTAAGAATGATCCTTCACTCTCTTGATACCATACCTGCTGCAAAATAGTAGAGAATTGAGGATCCTCCATAAGAGCATACTGTAGCCTAAAAGGTTTAGAATGCAGTAGCCTTTGCCTCCCAAACTGAATGATAATAGGAGAGTGATCAGAGACGGAGGGATTCAAAAAATCTACTTCCACATGATTAAACTGTTGAATCCACTGATAGTTGCCAAATGCCCAATTAATCTTGCTATAAACCTTTTTATTGGTCCATGAATATTTCCAGCCTTTTGACCTGAGGGGAGTAAGTTGTAGATCAAATATAAGCTCCTTAAAGTCCTTGACCTCAACATCTGTTACAGGTGATCCAATTCTGTCATCAGAAAATAGGACAGAATTGAAGTCACCACTTAACAACCATACATCTTGACTAGGAATAGTTAGGCCTCTCAGATCATTCCACAGTTGTTTCTTCAGGGTGGCTGTATTATAAGCATATATAATACTCAGCTGCAATCTAATTTTTGTAACTGCATCTTCTACCAGACAATGAATAAACTGCTCAGTGATGCAAGCAATATGAATTTGAATATGTGGTTTCCAGATTAGCCAAATTCTGCCATTTATAGCATTGAGATAGTTGTGTTGAACCTTCCATCCTTTTGCAATTTTAATAACAATTCCAGGAGCTTTATGTTCTTTGACCCTAGTTTCAAGACAACAAAGAATATCAACTTTATTCCTAAGCAAAAAGTTTTTTTAACTCTTTCTGCTTGTGAGCTTTATTAAGCCCTCTAATATTCCATGAGGCAATAATCATGAGATATTAGGTGCCAAACATAAAGAAGGTCCAGGATCCTGTTGCTGGCCTTTTCTACCATCAGTATATCCAGCAGTGGCATTACCTCCTACTTGCTCCAACGGTGTCCCAGATAAATCACTATCTTCACTATCTTGATGACCATGACCATCTACAGACTCAAGACTAGCAGCCATATCAGTTCTTATTTGAATCCTCTGTATCCTATCAACAGGCTGATCAATACTCACTGGTTTGCTAAGCAATTTATTAGCAATTGCTTCACTAACCAATGAGTTTGAGTTAGTTTGCTCGGTATGTATTGCCAAACTAGGAACTGCTATGGTGCTCAAATCATCATTTGCTAGAGTACTTTTGTTGACAAGATTAGCTTTGGGTAGCCATTCCTGTCTTGGTTTCTTACCTCTAAACATGTTTCTAACCTCTTTACTGTGATCTGCCTGCTCCTGGTCCCCTTCATTATGACTATTATACCAACAGTCAATTGAGCTATGCCCAAACTTTAAGCAGTGGTTGCAAAATTCAGGTTTCCAGTCATATTCTATGCATTGGATCTTCAAACCAAAAGGAGTCTCAATTTCTACTTCCTCAGGTAATGGAAATGCAGCATCCACTTCTACCAGAACCCTTGCAAATGAAATCTTCTCAAAGTGAGCTGTGATTTTATCAGTATAAAGAGGCTTGCCAATAGTACTCGCTAATTTGCTAAGTATTTCAGGGGACCAGTACCCCACTGGTAATCCAGGAAATCGAACCCAAATAGGAATAGTACTAAGAACACCATTTTGCATTGAGAAATCCACATCCCATGGTTTCAATATCATAGGCTTATTCCTATAAGAGTAAGGACCATATTGCAACACTTGATTCTTATCCTCAACAGTATTGAATCGAAACACACAATAACCATCACTGTGCATAAGAATCTGTGGTTTAGCCACAAAATTCCATACATGCAGAACAAAGTTCTCCATGGCTTTCTTAGTAGGGTTGTCACCAATTACGTATCCAATAAGTGAAGTATTCCAGTACTCCGACTGGGATTTCAGCTCATCAATACTAACTTTAACTATCTTCCTTCCATCCTTATCAATAGGTGGAACAAACGTTAAAACCTTACCCATATTGTGCTTACCTCTAACAATCTCAGCCATATTAGGAGGTGACTGCTCAGCTATGGCAATATCAGAGAATTGCAGTTTCCTAACTGCTAAGTTATCCCGATCTACATCATTCATCTTCAATTGAGGCTCAACATCAACATTTTCCTCTGCATGCAAAGCAATCTTAGACTGAAATTTTTCCGGCAGAAAGTTCCCGAAAGTCAATGGTTCCAGTTCCTTTGTTACTCCTGGAGCTGGAGTAACAACTTGCGAGGCAGGAAATGCTGGTTGTCGCCGGGGATGAGCCATAATCAACGCAGCATCGTGCTAACATGCGCCTAAACGCACTGTTCCATTGATATTAACGTGCGCCGAGAGCTTTTTGACGAAGGCTGCTCACTGTAAATCTTTTTAAAAGTATAATGGTGATACTTTGGGTTTGGAATTTGGAAATTTTCCAAAACATAGAAAACATTTATAAACAAATATGTATTTAGCAAAAAAAAAAGGAAAAAAACACTACTGGTTACATCAAAAGTACCCTTGATTATGGATAACCATAGTACACTACTACCTCTCATTTGAAGGTAGCCAAAAAAATACTTCGATACATCAAAGGTACCCTTAATTATGAAATATTTTATTCATCTTTTAAAGACTCCAAACTTGTTGGATCGATATTGTGATAGTGATGGGATGGTGATATTGATGACCGAAAGAGCACTACTGGGTTTGTTTTCTTTCTTGGCAATTTCGCATTTACATAAAATTCTAAGAAATAACCAATTGTGACTTTGTCAACTTATGAAGCGTAGTATGTTGCAGTTTGTTTTTGTGTTTGTCATACAATTTGGCTATGGAGCTTGTTGGCGGGACTTACCTAGCACAGAAAAGTGCAACAAAGATTTTTGTTGACAATAAATGGGCTATTGAACTAGACAAGAATCCGGTGATTCATAAAAGGAGCGAACATATTGATCTAGGTATAATTTTATTAAAGATTGCATATCTAATAAAGTAATAGAGTTTGAGCACGTGAAGTCACAAGACCAAATTATGGATATTTTCATCGAGCGATTAAAGATTGAGCTTTTTCAAAAGTTAAGAAAGGCTCTTGGAGTGATGAAACAAGTTTATGGGGAGGATGTTGAAATGTGAAAATAATAAACTTGTTTTTCACTTGTTTACATTATTTATATTAACTTGTCTATATTAGTTCATGAACTAGAATATTAAGTTGGTGTAAGTATTAGAGTATGAACACATTGATGTATATTAGAAGATACAATGTCGAGAGGTGTCATCCATGTATTTTGGAATATGTAAAGCGTGGACATGGTTAGTGTGTTCACATGCACTCTATGCTGGATATATGAAGGACTTTTCCTATGAATAGTTGTATATTCTTAAGGGAGAAGGGTCTAAAATGCCCTTCAACTATCAGTGTAGGTCTAAAAATATCCTCTATCCACCAATTTGGCCAAATTTGCCTTTCCGTTAATGTTTTCGGCTCAACAATAGCTTTTCTTAATTTTTGTGGCTCAAAAATGCCCTTTGCGTTAATAGAGGGACACGTGTCATCCTCTTGTTGGCTCATTCTAAATATTTTTAATTTATTAAAAAAACTCATTATTCATACATGAAAATAACTTTCAAAAGCAATTAAAAAGGGAATTTTTCCCAGTATTTACAAAAAAATTTAAAAAATTAAAATATTTTTTTCTAAAATACTTACAAAAATTTATTATTATTTTTCTAAAAACTGGAAAAAATCCTTTTTTTCTTTAGTTTTTAGTAAAAAACTATTTTAAACTTTTATTTAAAAATTGGATTTTTTTAGAAAACTGAATTTTAGAAAAATGTATTTTTTTTTGTAAAATCTGTTTTTTTAGAAAACTGGATTTTTTAAAATCTCTTTTTTAGAAAATTGAGTTTAAAACACCAAATTCTAAAAACAGATTTTTAGAAAATCCAGTTTAAAAAAATACGGTTTTCTAAAAAACCAGATTTTACAAAAAAAAATCTAGTTTTAAAAAAAAGTGTAAAACAGTTTTTTTAAAAATGTTTTAAAAAATCAAGTCTTTTACTAAAAACTAAAGAAAAAAAGGATTTTTTCCAGGTTTTATAAAAAATACAGATTTATTTAATAAAATTTTGTAAGTATTTTAGAAAAGCATTTTAAATTTTTTATTTTTTTGTAAATACTGGGAAAAAAATCCCTTTTTAATTGCTTTAGAAAATTATTTTTCATGTATGAATAATGAGTTTTTATTAAATTAAGAAATATTTAGAATGAGCCAACAAGAGGATGGCACGTGTCCCTCCGTTAACGCAAAGAGCATTTTTGAGCCACAAAAATTAATAAAGGCTATTGTTGAGCCGAAAACATTAACGAAAGGGCACATTTGGCCCAATAAGTAGATGAAGGGCATTTTTAGACCTATGCTGATAGTTGAAGGGCATTTTAGACCCTTTTCCCTATTTTTAACCATTTCGTGAAAGTCAAGTTGAATAGAAATTATCATTTCCTCCACTTTCTTCTTTGTTATTTTATTGTCATGCTCTCCCAAATTTTCTAACATAAGTAAAACCATTTTCCCTACTCTTTCTCATATTTCATTTCTCTCGGCTACCCCATTTTCCTGCACTGGTCACATTCACTGCCGCCTTCTCCGGACAGTTCTAATTTTCCGATTATTGCCAATCGAGAAGAGAACTTTTCCGGAAAGTTTCAGGGTTTGATAAAACCAGCTGTAATTCAAAAGACCAATAAGTAATTATACAAACCTTAATACATAGAAATTTCTACTTTCTGTATTGCAATTTATTCAAATTTATTTGCAGTTAGTTCTCCCCCCCCCCCCCCCCTTCGAGAAAAGCCCTAGTTTTAGGGTTAGGGTTTTTTCTTCCTAAACCTTTCTTCGTTTACGCTTCTATTTTTGTTCTACTTCATCATTGGTTTTAGTTGTAATTTTGGTTCGTCTCTTTGGATCTGAAAATTAAATTTGAGTAAAAAAAATTTCTCCGTTTTTATTTGCTTTTTTACTGTAATTCCTCCGTCGAGGAAACATTTCTCTGATTCTTCACCTGCTTCTCTGTTTTTGTTTCTTCTATATTTGTCCTGCAAAATTGGTTTCTTATAGGTAAAGATAACAATTAAATTTTTTGAAATTAATCATACTTCCAAGAGTTATCACCATTTTCTTGACAGAGCGAAAATTTCGAGTTTGTAGAAGAAAATCCATCTCAGCAACGAGTCGCCGAAATTTTTCAAATCAATATTATCGCCGACAAGAAGTCGAATTTCTAATTGCTTTATTTTGCTGAAAATTATATTTCAATCTTAGGATTTTAATTAATTTTTACCAAATCTACCCATTTTTTCTTTGTTAGGAAAGCTAAGCACCTAGCAAGCTGAAATTTTTTGTTCCTTGAAACTGATTTATTGCTTTGGCTGCTTTTAATATTTGAACATTTGAATCATTATTCTTGATTATTTCTGGCAACTCCTGCTCTTTTCTTTCTATTCTCTCCTCTGCTTTTTTGTGGGTGTGTGGGTGTGTTCTGTTTTCTTGGACAGGTGACTATTTTACCGGCAAGGATTTCCGGCAAGCCACAGTACTCCCGGTGACTCCCGTCCAGACTCGCGGCAGGGCGCAATAGAACTACACGAAGCATCAGGAAAACTTGGGCGCATCAAAGCATACTTTCAGGTTTTTCCACCGGGAGTTGGTACCTCCCGCTTTCTTGTTTACTTTGTGCACCTTTTTACATATTTTAGCTAGCATATCGAGTGAGGTCTATTATGTTGCTATCTAGTTTGTACCTTTTTGCGTATTTCGTTATAGTGCGTGTGTGCGCCACTGTTCCCCAAAGTCGGGTGGAGGGATAGTGGCCGTGGCGGGGGATGATAGTGTAAGGTCATGTCCCGGGGGGGTGGGGGTGGGAGTGAGTAGGGGAGAAGGGGGTGGCCCTGCGGGTAGGGCGGGAGGTAAGGGTGGGAAGAGGGCAACAGACGCCCATAGATTAAGGATTGGGTCATGGAACATAGGTACTCTGACGGGTAAATCCATAGAGTTGGCGAAGGTTCTTCAGAGGAAGAGGGTTAACATAGCGTGTGTCCAGGAGACTAGGTGGAAAGGGTCGAAGGGGAGGAATGTATATGGGTTTAAGCTGTGGTATTCTAGGGTCGTGAGAGGTAAGAATGGATGGGCATCTTGGTAGATAGGGACCTAAGGGAGTCCGTGGTCGAGGTTAGGCGAGTGAATGATAGGTTAATGTCTATTAAGCTGGTTATTGGGGGTTGCGTCCTCAACGTCATCAGCGCTTACGCGCCGCAAGCTGGCTTAGACAAGGAGGTTAAGAGGCGCTTTTGGGAGGACTTGGATGATCCGGTGAGTAGTATTCCCCAATCTGAGAAGTTAGTTATTGGAGGGGACTTTAATGGTCATATTGGGGCTGATGCTGGTGGATATGATGAGGTGCACGGTGGCTTCGGCTTTGGGGTTAGGAACGGAGGAGGCACTTTGTTGCTTGATTTTGCCAGGGCTTCCGAGCTTCTGATTGCGAACTCGACATTTCAGAAGAGGGAGGAGCATTTGGTCACCTTCAAGAGTTCGGCGGCGCGGACTCAGATTGATTACATCCTTATCAGAAGGAGCGATAGGGGTATGTGCAAGGACTGCAAGGTTATTCCGGGAGAGTATCTTTCAACTCTTCATTGACTCCTAGTGATGGATGTCGGTCTCTGGGTGAAGAGGAAGAGGAGGGGCGCTCGGGGTCAATCGCGGATTAGATGGGGTGCTTTGACTAAGGAGAAAGCACTGGAGTTGGAGAGGAGGTTAGTTGAGGGCGGAGCTTGGAGAAGTTCTGGGGAAGCGGACGCTATGTGGACAGTGACGGCGAACTTGGTTAGGGGGGTAGCACGGGACGTGCTCGGGGTAGCCAAGGGATATTCAGGCAGACATCAGGTTGATTGGTGGTGGAACGATGTAGTCAAAGGAAAAGTGGAGGTGAAGAAGGCGGCGTTCGCTAGGTTGGCAGGGAGCACAAGCGAGGAAGAACGGAGAGCGAACAGGGTGATCTACAAGGTGGCGAGGAATGAAGCAAAGATGGCATTCACGGAAGCTAAAAACGCGGCGTTCGGTCGCATATGCGAGGAACTAGGGGAGAGAGGCGGGGATAAGAAGTTATTCCGGCTAGCTAAAGCAAGGGAAAGGAAGGCACGTGATCTAGACCAAGTTAGGTATATCAAGGGCGAGGATGGTAGAGTTCTGATGGGGGAATCTCAAATCAAACAGAGGTGACAGGCGTACTTTCGGGACTTACTTAACGAGGAGGGGGATCGTAACATAGAGCTAGGGGAGCTGGGGCATTCAGAGCAACATAGAGACCTTGGGTACTGCATGCGCATTAGGGTGGAGGAGGTCATGGGGGCTTTGCGTAGGATGAGTAGGGGTCGAGCAACCGGGCCTGACGAGATCCCGGTGGAGTTCTGGAAGTGCATGGGTAAGTGAGGAGGGGAGTGGCTCTCCAGGTTGTTCAATGCGATCTTCAGGACTAAAAGGATGCCGGATGAGTAGAGGTGGAGTACAGTGGTGCCCTTGTACGAGAACAAAGGGGACATCCAGTGCTGCAACAACTATAGGGGTATCAAATTAATAAGTCACACGATGAAGGTTTGGGAGAGGGTGATTGAGGCGCGGATGAGGGAGGTGACATTTATATCTGAGAACCAGTTCGGTTTCATGCCGGGCCGCTCCAGTACAGAGGCTATCCGCCTTGTCAGGCGGCTGGCGGAGCAATTCAGGGATAAGAAGAAGGACCTACACATGGTGCTTATCGACTTGGAGAAGGCGTATGACAAGGTCCCAAGGGAGGTGCCATGGAGGTGCCTGGAGGCGAAGAACGTGCCGGAAGCCTACATCAGAGTAATCAAGGACATGTACAACGGAGCTAAGACTAGGGTTAGGACGGTGGGTGGCGAATCAGACCATTTTCCAGTGGTTATGGGGCTCCATCAACAATCGGCTCTGAGCCCCCTCTTGTGTGCCTTAGTGATAGATGCTCTAACCCGACATATTCAAGGGGATGTACCTTGGTATATGCTATTTGCTGATGACATAGTATTGATAGATGAGACGAGGGTTGGTGTTATTGAAAGGTTAGAGGTATGGAGACAGACTCTCGAGTCTAAAGGTTTCAAAATAAGCAGATCTAAGACAGAGTACCTGGAGTGCAAGTTTAGCGCCGAGCCGAGCGAAGTAGGCAGGACGTGATGATTGGTTCTCAGGCCATCGCCAAGAGGGACAGTGTTCGATATCTTGGGTCTGTGATCCAGGGGGACGGAGAGATTGACGGGGACGTCACTCATCGTATAGGAGCGGGGTGGTCAAAGTGGAGGCTTGCATCAGGAGTCCTGTGTGACAAGAAAGTTCCACACAAACTCAAAGGGAAATTCTATAGAGCTGTGGTTAGACCTGCGATGTTGTATGGGGCGGAGTGCTGGCCCGTGAAGAACTCTCATGTTCAGAGAATGAAGGTCACGGAGATGAGGATGCTTAGGTGGATGTGCGGCTACACCAGGCTAGATAAGATTAAGAATGAAGTTATTCGAGAGAAGGTGGGGGTGGCCCCGGTGGATGAGAAGATGCGAGAAGCGAGGCTGAGGTGGTTCGGGCATGTACGGAGGAGAAGTCCCGATGCCCCGGTGAGGAGCTGCGAGCGGCTGGAGATTGTTGGCGGTCGGCGAGGCAGAGGGAGGCCTAAGAAGTATTGGGGAGAGGTGATTAGGCAGGACATGACTAGACTGCAGGTTTCCGAGGACATGACCCTTGATAGGAAAGTCTGGAGGCCTAGGATCAGGGTTGTAGGATAGGGGCTCCTAGAGTTTTTTGTGCTCCTCATCCGGGGTTGGGTGTGGGTCAGCAGGGTTACCCATAGATGATTTGTGTTTTAGTTATGATATTATTGTATGCGATTGTATTTATGTTTCGTATGTTTAGATAATTATTTACGCTATTCACGCTATTTCTGCTGGAGTTACTAATGCACTATTGTTTTTGTTTTTGTTTTTGTCTTTGTTTTTGTTTTACTGCTGTTTTTCCTTTTATCCTATGAGCCGGTGGTCGATTGGAAACAGCCTCTCTGCCCTTTCAGGTAGGGGTAAGGCTTGTCTACATATTACCCTCCGCAGACCCCACCTGGTGGGAGTATACTGGGTAGTTGTTGTTGTTGTTGTTGTTGTTGTTGTTGTTGTTGAAGTAACCTTTAAAAGGTCCGTGAACTGTGACATGCAAAAATGCATGAGCTTTCTGCTAACAATTTGGAGCATTGTGTGAAGCTTTTATGTATATGATGGTTTTGGATCTTAGAACTTCCATTGAAGAGATAGAGGGACAAGAATAACAGAGCTAGGATTTACAGTGAGCACACAGATGGATATGAAGGTTCCACGAATGCTCATTTCTCAGGTACTTACTATCTCGCCTTTAATTTTATGTACAATTAGTGACTAAATATGAAACGAGCATAGAACAAAAGATACGTGATAATCATAATAAATCGATCAGTATTTCACATTTCATATCATAGGAGTAGTCGGTGATCAAGATGAATGAGTAGGATATCTCCACAAAACATCAATACATGTGCTATGACCATCAGTTACTTCCTTAATAACATATGCTACTTCATTCACCCGTATCTGGTGCTTGTTGTCCCTCTCGCTGACAGTCACGGAGGATTTTGAGTCCACCGTAATGGAAAAAGGAACTCCAAGTTCATATGTTCTTGCTACCTTTTCCCTATTGATGTACCTGTTATCGTAATCTACGAGCATCAACATTTCATCAGATAGTAACAAAAGAGATTTACAACATAGCATACTATTGGTGCTTTGCTTTGCAGCATATTCTAGCTGAACTTATGCGTACAGACTTCACCAAGGTTATTGTATACCTAAAAGAATTTCATATCGACAAAAAGGGGATAGATATTGGTTATATAAGTATACCGGTTCGACTCTAATGACGCGTTTTAAAGCCGTGCGAGTCTAGGCACAAAGCGGACAATATCACTAGTGGGCAGGACTGATACATATTGTATCAGAGCCTCTCCACGTACAATTTGAACATCAGTAGGGCAAGCCTCGGCAAGGACGTGGAGTCCCTAAGGGAGGATAATGTGACACCCTAGGCGAATCCCACATCAATGAAATACGGAAGAGATGCACGATATATAAGTAGACATGTCTTAGACTCTACTGATGCATCTTAAATACATGTGGTTATAGGTCCAAAACGGATAATATCACTAGTCTGGTCTATTAAATATGGTATCAAAGCTGCGTGCAACCGAGGACGTTGAGACCTCAGCAAGGATGTTGAGTCCCTAAGGGAGGGGGTATATGTGACACCCTAAGCAATCACGGGAGAGATGTTGGGTATATAAGTAGACAAATCTCAGACTCTAGTGACGAAGTTTAAAGTCAAGTGGGTCTAGGCCTAAAATGAATAATATCACTAGTAAGCTACGCTTTTGCAGTTATCAAGTAACGTGAATGCTGATACTTAGTATACCAACAAAAATGTTGATACTTTCTGGGTCGAATTTTGGTGGTTGGAAAAGAAGTATTATAGTCTCTCTGTCCGTTAGGAACAAAATTGCTTTTGTTGATGGCAGTTTACCTAAACCTCCTGACAATTCTCTTGAGTCTAAACAATGGGACGGATTAACAATATGGTAATTTCCTGGTTAACAAGTTCTTTTATCTCCTTAAATTGCGGACAATGTTCAATAATCTTAAACAACTGAAGAGATATGGAAACGATTAAATAAAAGATATGGGACTGTAAATGGAATTAAAGTTCTTAAAATTAAGAAAGAACTTGCCTCTACGTATTAGGGTTTTCTGGACATTGCCTTATACTTTAACAAATTAAAAAAGCTGTGGGATGAATTGAGATTCATTCGTACAAGCATGGCTATAGTTATGCCTGTGCGCAAAAGCTAGTATTCTTGAAGAGGAGGAAGAGGATAGACTTCATTAATTCTTTATGGGACTGAATGAAATCTATGCTAGTGTTAGGAACAATTTGCTCATGATATAGCCACCTCAAACACTTGACAGAGCCTATAATATTCTACTTGAAGATGAAAGGCAAAGATAAATCAATTTCAATTCTCAATTTGGTTCTGTTCAGCTGCTTTCACGGCCAAAGTCAATTCCAAATTTCCAATCATCATTTTGGTCCCAACATCAACTATAAGCCTCCTGCACCTAATTCCCCGAGACAATATGTCCAAAGAGTGAATTTTGATGAAGCCAAGGCTTATTTGTTCTGCAAGTATTGTAAGAAGCAGGGGTAGAGCTAGAGTGTGGGAAGCGGGTTCGGCCGAATCTAATAATATTGGTTCGAACCATGTATTTATTTTTAAAAAATCTTTTTACCTCTTATAGCAAAGGTTAATATCTTATTTAGTTTAAATATTTATATCAATTTTAAATAGGTACCTTTTAATATTTATAGCAAAATATTTAATTTTGATTACCTCCCAACTCTAAACCGCTAAAGACAATATTCAGTTAAACTATTTTCTTTCTCTCTATTTTGATACGCTATTCAATAATGAACCGGACTCACACAAACTCTGCATCATCGGCGTGGAATTAAGCAAATCATCATCACTTAGTAGATCAAGAATGGCCTCCTTGCCTCTTTTGGACTTGGCATTTCTTGAAGAAAAACTAGATTCTAAAAAAGACGACATCTTTATTTTCAAATCAGATTTAAAAGGACTTTTAGATCCATTATTACCTTTTGAATTTAGACAAGCACTTTTTCCTCCTCATTACATTCGGCAGCACTTCATATTAGTCCTGCTGGTGTAGCTGATTTTAAAGTTGATTCACTAGTTTCAGGTCTTGCATCAACAATTTCTTTTTCTTTCCCATTAGATACATCCTCAATGGACTACCGACTTCCGGTGAACGGCGGATTCATCGAAAATTAGGATTTGTTCTTAAACAAAGACGATGGAGTTTGGGTCGAGCAACTTGATTTTTTAAAAATATATTTTAATGTATTTTATTGTATTCATTGTCTTTTTTTATTGTAATTTAATTTATCTCGTTGTATTTCATGTATTTTATTATATTCACTGTCTTCTTTTTTATTGTACTTTAATGTTTCCCGTTGTTTTCTATGTATTTCATTGTATTCATCATCTCATTATGTGCCATGAATGTAGTCATATATTTTTTTAATTAACATAATTTATTTATTCAGATGTATTATCTAATTTCTCTGAAGATTGCTATATTTTGGGGTATTTTTCAGTTGAGAATCTTTTTTATAACTGAAGATACAAAATTTATGTGTTATAATTGAGTTTGTTAAGGTATATTAGGAGTCTTTTATGTTAATTGATTCACTTTCCGTTTTAAAAACAATGTAACCCCCTATTTCACGCCCTGAATATAATCGAATACAATAATCTGTCCAATAGTAATCTCATATATTACTCCATGAATACAGTTGAATACACTCGAATACAACAACTGATTAGACGAACTTCCCTGATTCACGCATATTTTCCTTCTATATTCATGAATACAATAGGTTAAATATATCAAATACATCTTATAACATAGAAAATGTATCTATAATCCATAATTTAGCAAATGGTATATATAGATGACTAATTACTACGAAAAGATAGTGATTTATGAAAATTTCTCTTTTAAAAAATCTATTGTATATGTATAAATTATTATTTAATTTGGAACCCAGTAAATGATTAAATATTTCGAACCCATAAATTTATAATTATAGCTCTGTCTCTGATAAGAGGAATGGGCACTTAATTAGTGCTACAAACCTGTGAACAACATATTACTTTGAAAGTTTGGATCGTTTGACTACCTCACTCAACTACGTTAAGGGTTTCAAATATAATTAATACATAAATAATCATATAAAATAATATTTGATATGTATATATATAATATAATGTTTTGATAAAGGGTGTTCGCTTAACCATTTCAGGAATTTATAGACCTAAAATAACTCGAGAATTAAGAAAACGTTGTCTTTAGTGAGTATACATATCGTGTTAAGACTAGAAAATAATAATAACGACTTAAAACACACGAACCAAAATGACGCGAGTCGGAATAGCACTATATAAGTAGAAATAAATTGAACTTTAACTTCTTCATTGAACTTCAACGGTACTCCATTATAGCATCAGAAAAATCTCCTCCAAATTCCTTTTCTCCCGTGCTTCCCCCCAGAAAAGAGAGACGATGAAAGGTCGCCGGCGACGATTTCTGCCGCCAACTTCATCTCCGACTCCTTCTCGGTCAATCGGCGATCTCCGTGTTAAGTTCTTGCGGATCGTGTCGCATCACGAGCAACTCAAAATCGCCTTCAATCAGCTCGATTTTCAGATCCGAACTGGCTTGCAGGAAGTACGTACAAATTCTTCAAACTCGTACTTAAATTTTAATTTTAGAATATATTTACATTCGATCTCTCAAAACATGAAGCAAATGGAGAGTTGTGGATTTTAGGTTTAAATCTGGTTTTAATGCCTGATATTTTATGTTTTAATTTGAAGGCGGCAGACGTCTTTGAATCATTAGCTAATCCGCTGATGAAGCTCGTAGGACTGAAGACTGTTGAAATGGCTGAGGAAGGAAAATTTAGTACCGTTGTCGTCGATTATAATCATTTTTGTGCCGATGTACTCTACTATCAAACTCTTATACTCTGTTATCTCCGTGTGTTTAATCAGATATCTAAAATTCTAATTGAGCGAGTTGATAATCGTGAAGATATTAAACTCCTAAGCATATACAGTCGTTCAATTATAAGTTAACTTTTTTGGTGACAGGACTTTAATAGAAACGAGGATGGAGCTGAAACGATGGTGAGAAACGAAGCAAGCGAAATTGAGGTAACAAGTAACGCGTTTTGAGCATGTGCATTCGTTAATAATGTCATATTCACTTCTCGTTTTATGACTGTGTTCCACTGAACATGAAGCTTCAGATGTTTGTTCAATTTATGTATTATGTTATTCGTAGTGGTGGAACCTAGTCCTGATAGAGAAAATATCAAAATATAAAATTTGTATAGTTAAATGATTATGATGTTTTGAAACTTGTGAGAGTTGTAATAGTCTTGACCATTTTGGAACATTTGAGTGTCGCTTAAGTTAGAATAGGAGTATGTGTGAATGATAATATGCATATATCCGGTCCGTAATTGAACTGTGAAACTAAATTGAAGAGCCAATGCTTTTCAGCAGCTATGACTGTATCGACCAAGTGGGTGGATATTATTTTCATTCGAATGACAAAAGCATGAAATCGGAAAGTGAAATTTGAAGTAATATCTATGCTCCATTTAGATCCGAAATTCTAGCTCTTACTCTGTGTTTGCGTATCCCAATATCTTATTAGCTTTTGGTGGTAGAGACAATGTTAGTAAGTGTTCAACATGGTGGTCTAAGCTGAGTTTATAGTAAGGTAGATTGGCTATATATAACCAGATGGATGCGTACTTCAAGATGTTGGCAAATATACTACTTGTATCATGCTTCATGAATACTTAATGAATTGGTGGGATTGGCTGACTGTTTAAAAGATTCACATGAATTAGCACATAAATTGTTTGAATCTACATTTGAACTAGGTTTCTCAATCTGACAGATGCAGGAAGAAGGCTATATGAATAGAGCCAGAACAGTTGGCAAAGAGTTAATTCAGAAACAAGAGATGCAGCTAAAACATTTGATCCATTTGCTAAGACAAGTTGAAGCCCAAGTAAATTCAAGCCAAACCAACATTCTTCAGACCCTTAGTGACCATCAAACTTCCATACATAATGTTTTCAAGAAAGCTGTGGCATATGTTTCTGCCATTCACCAGAGAGGCGAAAATGATAGCACTTCTGTGATCACAATTCAACTTCTGAAATACATATTTCGTCTTGTTGTTGCTACACTGAGCTCGGTAGAGTCTGGGGTGGACAACCTAGTGGACGAGCTAGCTAGAAACATGTGTAGTCCAATGGTCGACTATGTGAAGGGTCTTAACCTCGAAATCAGATCAGGAAGATGCCATCACCTATTGAGCATAGTGGAAGAGATGGGAGGAGCAATGAGAACAGGGAGGATCGAATTGGAGGAAGTGAGGAAGAAAGCAAGAGTTGCAGAACATACTAGACTTGATGCATTGCATAAGTTGATGAAATTAGAAGAAATGGCAAGGAAGCATCAGTTCCTCTTGGAAGCCATGAACGGATCAAAGGAACAATTTGAACATGAGAAGGTATCTTCATACTTGATTAATTTACTGCAAATTCAGTTGAAGCTAACCATGTTTTGGCCTGAGGAAAATGTGTTGGCAAGGAGTGCACTGTCTATCAGAGGCCTTGCTTGTGGATGAATTGAATCTACCTGGCCCATACTGCATACGCTGAGAAATCCAGCGACTCTGAGACTGTCGCTTTTTGGTCTTTTTATACTAAAACCTTTTAAAGTCATTAGCTTCTTGATATATTTTCCATTATTATTTTAGGAAATTATGATGATCATTTGTCCAATTAACGACTTCAATGACTGTTTAGGTTACATGCTTGTCAAGACACATATATGCTTATGAAGAAATAGTGAATGCGAAATTTCAATTTGGAAGAAGTTATCTGCGACACTAGTCATTCACTTACGCATGCTTTTTCTGCCTTGTGGTTAGACATCCTGCTGCATTACATACAATTTTTCATTTCCCCATTCTTGCTAACTTTTGTGGGATTGTAGCATCATGGGGATCCAAATTGTCATTTTTTTTTAATTTTAAATGTCAAACTCATATTACTGTAAAAGGGTTCAGACAGGAGCTGCATTCGGGAAATATCGTCTCATCTGCCCATATGCTAAATCTTTTAGTGGTACTGACTGTGCTATTACTTGTAAGTTGTTTATCGTGAAGCTTGTTGTGATGGACCAGGATCATGCTAAAGAGGACAAACTACTGTGGGAGTTGCTAAAAAAGAAGAGAAAATTGGGCATGGGAAACGGGAGCAGTAAACCATGTGGCCTTGCACTGAGCCAGTTGAGTCCACAAACCCCACGATTGGTCCCCTCCTCTTCACCTACATACAGTTCAAATGGGCACCATTTGCTACCCAAGATACCCCTGGGCGCCTCACCTTTGGTGACATATCCGCAACGTAAACCTCAGAAGAAGATTACATCCGGATTTCGTACTTAAACTGTTGTCATATGGAATTAGGCTGTGGCTTGGTTTTGGTAACTATACTTTGATAACCTCTTTTATTTTTACTGCAAGGGGCTTCATTAATTTGCAATTCTTGCATTTTGTTATTCCATCATGTTGACAGTATAAAAGTACCTTCAGTGTGCATTCACTGATTTAATTTTCCAAACCAAGAAAATATCCTCTGTTGTACAAATGCACCCACTGCTATGTCGCAATTGCAGTATTATATGAGTAAGAGAAACATAGGTGCTATCTTCAAGAAAGCAGTATGGTTTATAGTTTAAACAATAGCAGTGGAAATGCAGTTGCAGTAAATGACATGCCACCTGATGTTATCACATATACTGACGTAAATAAGCAATCCATGTACCTACACACCTAGTCAGTTCAATATGATAAAATTTCTAGATGAGTTAGTTCAAAAGATCTTCCACAGAGGTTAGATTAGCAGCTAAGGAGATATTAGAAATCTAAATTGGACTCCTCTTCCCATTCTTTTTTTTTTACTTGAAGTTGTGTTTTTCTCCTGTTTGTGAAAGCATATAGCACGTATTCATCCGGATTGTGTCTCTCTGTCCCATACTTCCCATTTACCGACACTGCTGCTCCAACGAACATTCAGCTCAACTTTTTCCTTTTGTCGTTAAAGTGAAATAGGGAAAAAGGGGGGGGGGGGGGGGGGGGGGGGCGCAGAGAGAAACTATCAGCTATGTCCATTTATAGATAGCTCATTACAAAAATCGGCCAATTCATAAAATATTATTAATATTAGCCAATTAGCTATTTGTAGCAAAAAAAATATCAAATTATTGCTTTCTTTTGAGTGGGTGTTGCTAGAATAGATTGGGTACATCTTAAAGAGCTTGAATCTCAGTTTTGGGATGATTTGGTGAAGTTTAAGGTGATTTGAATTGAAAATTCTAAATAAAAACTGAACATGAAAAAAATGATATGTGTATCATTTGTGTATCACATGTGTATTATATTGTATTAATTGTGTATCATATGTATATCATATATACCTGTGTGTAAGATACATGCGTGATATATGTTTGATACATGTGTGGTAGAAGTTTTTTTTAACTCGATTTAATTATGAATTTTGATACGAAATCAGTTCAAATCACCTCCAATCTTCTTCAAATTTTATATATTGACTTATTTATATGTTTTCAATGAATTTTAACTATACCCATTGAAAAACTTCCTTTTTTGCTTAAATTTTTAGAATATTGTGTATTTTTTTTTGTATTTCATCCACCTTATTTTCTACCTCATTCATAAAATTTTCTTTTCGTCTTGCATCTAATGTTGCTAATTACACTTAAAAATATGGAAGCTGATTTTTGCATGTGATTCTTTGAGAAAGAACCTTATTTATTTGATTTTTTAATTGTTATATGTATTTGGCTAGTTTTAATAAGTCCATGACTAAAGACTGGAGATGGGTAAATTAAAGGGATTTTTGCCCTCCTATGCCATATATGAAACCTTATTACCATCAGTGTTTAAGGTTTCGGTTAATTACATTTCAGCATACCAAATTACCATTTATATACCATAATTCAAATTAGGGATATAATTAATGGTGCATTTATTTTAGGCGCTAATTTAGGACCGTATCTACCCACGTTTAACTTAACCCTTCTGTCTCCCCACACCCCACACGTTTCCGTATTTTTTGTTCTGAACAGAACAAATGTTTCTCCAGTTATTCTCACAAAATCTCAAAGATATCATTCTTGCAAATTGAAGTTCCATCTGATTCAAGTTGAAGATAAACAATGAAAAACATACTTACAAAATCTACATTAGGTGATAGCCCCTCTTTTGATTTGGGTGTTTTAACACCAAAATCACCCCAAAAAAAGAAGTAAAAATATACACATGCAATGGAACCTTCTACTAACATTTCATCTCATAGAATACTCCGTGCCGAGATGAGAACAAAGGCATTTCATGATGTAGATGTTGCAAGAGGTGCTAAACCTGTCGCCAAACCACTAAAACGAAAGGGGAAAGAGTTGTGTGATGATGACAATTTTGTTGAAGATGTCCCATAAATTTCATCTGTGAAAAAACACAAGGTGTCGCCTGCTTCATCAAAATAAAATAAAAAAGACGAAACCTTCGAAAAGACTCCCAAAATTTGTTGAGAAAAAGAATCTGGTGAAGGTAAACATTAATTATTTTCCTTTCCAGTGTTTTAGGTTGCTTTTGTAGTTAAAATTTTCTTCTTTACGTGTTTCGGTAAATTGGAGATTTTTTGTCTTAATTTTGTAGATTATTTGTTAGTGTGATTTTATATCGTTCATAATTGTAGTTATATTGTAGTCGTTTTGTAGTCTCTTGGGTAAACTGTAGATAAGTTATCTTAAATGTATTTTTGGTACTTTGGACAGAATTGTATTCTTTGTATATCATCATTGTAGGTAAATTATAGTTAATGTCTAGCTAATATGTAGTAAATTGTAGATAATTTATCTAAAATGCAGATTATTTGGCATTCTCATTGTCTACAGTTCATAATTGTAGTTATTTTTGCAGTCATTTTGTACTTATTTTGTCGTTCATTGTAGTTCAAATGTATTTAACTTGTAGTTAAAATGGGGTAAATTATAGATAAGTTATCTAAACTATGTAGATTATTTGTAATTCTCATTGTCTACAGTTCATAATTATAGTTATTTTTGTAATTATTTTATACTTATATCATCGTTAATTGTAGTTAAATTGTAGTTACTTTGGGGTACATTGTAGATAAGTTATCTAAACAGTGTACATTATTTCTAATTCTTGTTGTCTAGAGTTCATAAATCTAGCTATTTGTCTAGTCATTTTGTACTTATTTTGTCGTTAGCTGTTATAATTTTGTAACAGAGATGTGGTTACCTTTTGAGATAATGTTTATATGTAGATGTCCTGTAGTGTTTTGTATTTAATTGTGGGTAATCTGTTCTTTTGTAAGGTATTTGTAGTTATTGTGTAGTTATGTCAAGTTTAATGCTTCTCTTTTATGCTGGATATTAATGTGAAATAATTTATTATTTTCTGCAGAATGGATACTATTTTGCACCACATAATGTGGATTATGGGGTGCTTACCTAGCCAGATAAGAGCGCTACTCTCTCCAAATGCTTTAAATCTTTTCAAAAACACTTGATTTGGTTACTTATTTTCTCTCCCTTCCATTTGCATGCAAAACAAAGAAATTCATCTTCTGATGAAGTATGAGTTGTCCAAGTCTAATGAATCCTTTTTTTCAATCCTATTGAAGGGTGAAAATTTGAATTTTGGATTGAGAGACTTTGGTTTAATTACGAGTCTAAATTGTGTGAATAAGTTTTCTGATTATGGTTATACTCCTACTTATGCTAGCTATTTAATGAATACCTATTTTCCGAACAAACAAACGGTTGAGAAGTGGCATTTGAAAAATGTAGTAACAAATAGAGCTTGGGAAAACGATGAGGATGCAGTGAAGTGCATTCTTTATCTGTTAGAATTTTTTGTTTGTCCTTCTGATAAAGACCATGTGTCTTTCATAGACAAGTTTAGGTTCTATTTGGTAGAGTCTGGTAATTTTTAGTCATACCCACGGGTATTAAGTCATTCAATCAGGTTATTGAATCTGTCCAACATCGTCTAAATCCTCGTGTACATTCTTATCTCATACGGGGATGCTCATTAGCCTTTAAAGTGTGGCTTTATGAGTATTGCTCGACCGTCAGCACTGAGCTTTCTATGAGTTGTTCTGACTTAATACCTCGCATATTAAGATGGTTAGAAAATAAGGGTAAGATTTGGCTAACTGCATTTGAAGAAAAGATGATCATGCCTTAGTGGGTTAAGGTATGTTTCTCAGTTTTGTATGTTGCTACATTTTCCTACATAATAACTATAATTAATATACATTGACTTATTTACTTTAACTAACTATTTTCTCATCATTCAGTTCACAAGCATGACTGAAACTAGTGAAGAAATTGGAGTGCTTACTCTGCCAGACAATATTCATTATGAAGATGAACAAGGTGCATAATCATCACATGTTCTAAATGTTGGTTCTCCCATATTGCAACCCAAGAACACAGATTGTCAAGAGGATAATGAATCTCTAGCTAGCAAGCTCAGTAAGCTAGAAAAGGGGATTGAACAGGTAATATAAATAACTATAATGTTTTTTCATATTTGCTACATTTTATCTAAATTCCATAATAATTAATGTATGTATATTTAGATTAGTTAAAATGTAGTGAATTTCTATTTGTCAGCCCTATTGATATGACACTCATTTTACTTAAATTGTGCTAGAACTGTAGCACTTTGAATAAAATTATCAACTAACTATATTTTTAACTTTTAGGTTGATGGAAAATTAGAGGATTTTAGGAAGGATGTATTTGAGCAACTCAGTGACCTTCGAGTGTTTATAGATGTTTCTATGAAAAGTGTTATGAAACTGATAAACAGGAGATATGATGTGGATGAGGAAAAGGTAAGAGCTGACATATATTTATATACCAAAAACAATAATGACATATGAAACAATATACTTAAACTAATATAAAATCTTTAGTTTGGTGGTAGTTCAACCAATAACAATGAACAACAACAAAGAGAGAACAACCAGCAATTTCAGTTCAATATTGGTGATCCATTGCATGCAAGCACAAGCAATGCAGATATCTACAGAATGCCTACAAATATATACAATTACTATAGTTGTTTATAGAATATAGTTTTATTATTCACATTCTTATCTGCAACTTCCTACATATATCTACAACTTTAAAAGGAGCATTATCTAATTATATTTGCCCTTATCACTATGAATTGCAGCTGCAGTTTCTTCAGAACATGTTAAACCACATGTTGCTTATATTTAGATTTTCAAGAATCAGCTGATGTAGATAAAACATGTATAATATCATAGTTTCATTATAATAAGTTTACAAAGCTAAATTTTATAATTCACATTTTAACTACAAATTCCTACATATATCTACAATTGACAATATTTCAATTATTTATTCAAGCTGAAGTTTCAACAGACATGTGCAAGCACATGTTCAGGAAGAAATGGAATTTCAAGAAGTAGTCGAGGTCCAACAAGCAGGTATAATACCATACTGTCATTATATTCACATTTTTATCTACAAATACCTACATAAATCTACATTTTGAAAGGCAGCATTAGCTATTGTTATTTACATTGTCCTCTTTATTAATTGAACCTGATGCAGAACAAACATGTATAGTATCATTATGAATAAATAATTGTTGCTTATGCAAATTTGAACTGTAGTTAAGTAAGTTATTTTTTATGTAATAGATATCGAAGATAACAATGCACAGACCCCAATTCACGGTGTGACTGTAGCACCACGGGCAGAACAAGTCATTGAGAATCCGGTAAATGAAAGTGAAGATGGAGACCATGTGAAAGGAGTTGTTCCTGAAGATTCAGGCATTGACAATAAGGGTGTGACATTGGATGACTTTGAATTGCCAGACAACTTAACACAATTGATTATGTATGGTGAGCACATACCAGATGAAGCATCACCTATTCATCCGGGTAAAAACAGGCAACCGGGGAAACATGCACGATCATCTTTCGCACCTCTATATAGTTCTGGAGGCAGCAGCTCTATTGGACCTAGATTTTTATACCTCAATTACCCCTTCACAACTGTTATAGGTGAAAATGTAGATGCTGATTTGATAGATCGGTTCACCAAGTGGTTATACCACCATAGTGACAAAGTATCTAAGAGGTATGAATGCTTAAGTTGACACTTTCAGCATTTTTAAAGTTTAAATATTTAATTAATTCTGTCTTTTTAACGATATGATTTGATATTTATTTGTTGTTATATGAGGAACGAATACTTTTCCAAAAAAGATGCCTTGGTGTTGAAAGGTGGATAAGCAGGACTAGTTTTATTCCCTTGCTCATCCTGGACAAGTCATCAATAACACCGTAAGTATAAAGAATAAATTCACAATATATGTTTTATTCGCAGTTGTTTTGTGTAATTGTAGTTATATTGTAGACATGAGATATATGTGAACATGTTGTTTACTATGTATTGTAGTTATAATGTAGACATTTCATATAAATGTTGTTTCTTATTTTTATAGTGTAATTGTAGTGTTGTTGGACCTTATGTCTCATATTTAACGATGATTTGTATGTACAAATTATATTTTTGTTATTTTGGATAGAACTGGAATCTCTGAATATCATCAATGTAGTTAAATCCTTACTTATAATAGTAACTGCAGTGTGAATTTGGATATTATTGAGACCTTACATTACTTGATGTGTTGCATTTGCTGATCTGTACAGTAGCTAAAGTGTTGAAATCTCTTAGATTATTATGAATTCTCTATTGTAGTTTAAAGTGTAGCTTTTCTATAGATAATTGTGGTAACACTGTAGCTTATAGTAGATTATATTTTATTTTGCAGCACATTGATTTTATTATGTATTACCTAAGAAAAAGAGGTAAATATGGCCCCAACAGCAACACTAGGTTCACAACAACAGATTGCTTGTTCAAGACCAAGATTGAACAAATGTATGACAAGTTCATAAGTTCTCCTCCAGAACAAAAATATTCGATTGTTAAACCTGATGATGATGTTGCAGAATATATTATTGGGTATAGACTTCTTGCTAATGTTGCCTAGGATCTAGTTGACTATGTCATCATACATGTGAACATTGTAGAGAATTTCCATTGGTTGTTGCTCATTTTCGACATAGTGGACATGCAACTTTATGTGTATGATTCCATGGTGTCTTCATACCATCATAATGTTGTTGAATCATTAGTTGACAAGTTTTCAATCACTATCCCTCTGTATTTGTCTTGCACTTGTTTCTACGGGAAACGTAAAGACATTGGCTTCAAGACAACAAAGACAGACATTGAGAAATCAGTTACCGAGCCTCTAACCATACAGTGGATGGTTGCGGTCCACAGTAAAAGGAAGGATCACTGTAAAAAAATAATTCTCTCTTTCTAGATATTTAATTGTTTTTTTATAATCATTTGTTAAATAATTAATTTTTTTAAATATATGCAGCGATTGTGGTGTATTTGTGGCTGCTTTTGCGAGTATGTTAGCCTTGGAGATTTGTCAATCCCTTCAGAAGACCTTTCAAATATCGACCAACACCGTAGACGCTATGGAGCTCTCCTATGGGACTATGCTACAAAGAAGCAACAAGATGGGCCAATCAGTGAAAGTGAGGTAACATGCAGACTAGCAAGGAGGAAGGGTGGTCCTGCTAAAAAGGAGAAGACTAGAGTACAGATAAAGAAGAAATAGAGTCTTGTGTTCCTAGTTTACTTGAAGCCATTTTGCAGTTGACGAAGAATACACTATAGAAAATATTCTATTTAGATTGTTTACAATACTGTATCTTCATTATATTAGACTTGATTACTCTGTTTTGTTATAATACAATTTGCCTACAATTAATCTTCACATAATTTTTATGAAATACCTTCAAGTACTATATAATATCTGTATATAACTGTTAGTTGAAATAAAATTACACAGCAAACAGATGAAGTAAGTACTCAAAGCATAGAAATAAATTATCCACAATGTATCTACAAATTATAACCTAGAATATAACTTAACTACATTTACCCTATATTTTACCTACAATCTGGGATCACTTTACATTAACATTACTTTATTAATAAGTTTAGCTAAACTATATAATAAATATTAAAGTTTAGTTAAAGTATGTAAATATTAGATAATACAATAATTCATCGAAAGACTACTTTAGATAGTAAATATTAAAGTTTAGCAAAATTATATAAAAGACAAATTTAGATGCCAGACATATTACATAAAATCATGTCAAGCTCCAATATACAAATTGTAGCATACTTCATAATGATCTTAAAAAACTTAAACGATTACACCAAAAATGTGCTAACTTGAACTCATTAACGCTTATTTTGAATTAGTATTCTACCTACATGATATTTATTTCTTTTTGGGCGCATTCTTGCAACTTCTTTTGTTATGGCCTTCACCTCCACATTTTCGCATGACATCTTGTACTTCCTTAACTTTATTTCATCATATGTTTTATATCTTTCCTTTTGAGGTCTCCTTGGCTGCCTTTTATCTCCCGCCGATGGCTTTACTACCTCATCCAAAATATGTTGTGGCACATTTCATTTACTTTCATCAAGAAGATGATTTATTGGTATTTTATAGGTACGCAGAAGGCTCTTCCTTGTGTAATACTGCAAGAAATAGTCTTCATAATTTTCATTCCTGTGCCTTAATGCTGCCAACGCATGCGCACATGGAAGTTCTTCAAGTTGGAATTGTCCACAGCTACATTTCTTATTTTCTAGACACACAATATACCGCTTCACACCATCTAACACAGTATGTATATGATCTGTTGAACTCTTCACCTACAATTGCAGAACAAACAGAAAAAATATTATATGACTGTAACCTACAATTTGCCCATAATTTGACTATAATTTATCTACAATCTGAAAACACTGTGTATTAGGTAATTTATTTTTCTGCACCAAATAGACAGATCTTACCGTAAGCTTGTAAGATAATATTCTGTTGTCATCCAATTCTTTGTTGTATTTGTACCCAAGGTATGTGAAAGTACGCTTTGCCTTCAATAACTTCTCTTTCGTCCAACGTTCACGAAGTTTCCTCATATACTCTAATAGGTCAAATATTGGCAGCTCTCTTTCCTCTTTTGTTACAATATTCAATGACTCGGCAATGTTAGATGTCATAGTAAAAGTTCTATTCATCGTTGCATGTACTCTTGACCATCTATGATAGCCAATATCATATAGGTAAGATTTCACACATGGGTCTACCTCTTCAATCTTCGACATTCTTTCATTAAATTCATCCAGCGTATATGATCGTGTTGTAGCAAAGTAAAATTCATGTAATTGTAGATGTCCCTTCTTGAATTTGGACCTTATATATGTCCAAATATGCCACATGCAAGAGTAGTGTGGCATGCCAGGATAGACAATTGATGGTGTCTTCAGTATACTCTCATTCCTATCTGAAACAACACACATTGAAGGTCTCTCACCATATGCCTGCTTGAATTGCTCAAAGAACCACCGCCAAGATGCGTCGTTTTCATAATCAATCACAGCATATGCCAAGGGCAATATTGTACCTATATTATTAGTTCATAAACTATTAATTGGAAGCTTTGAAAATGTATATAAAAATATTATTGAATAACAACTACAATATATATTCAGAATATAGATAATTTATCTATATTTAATATAATAACTACAAAATAACTACAAACGTAGTACAATTTAACTACATTTTATATAATTGCTACAAAATAACTACAAAATTTTTACAGTTTTTACCTGCTGCATTCATGGTGCTTGCTGTCAGCATAATCCCCGTGTATGCTGACTTTAAGAATGTCCCATCAACAACTACTACTGGCCTACAATATTGTCAACCACTAATTGATGTACAAAGAGCACCAAATGCATATAGAAGCATTCATCTGCTGCCTTCTTCAATTTAACAACAGAACCAGGATAAGTCTCCTCAAGAATATAAAAATATTTGGGTAATTTGCTGTAGGAGTCAAACGGATTCCCGCTCAAAAACTGTAAAGCCTTTTCCTTTGCTTTCCATGCTTGCATGTAGCTTAGGTTCAGTCCATGTTCGGATAACATGTCAGTTTTTATGTCCTTTGGGGTATAAACAGTCTTAGGATCACAATACTTTGGAACGACCATGCTACCAACTACAGCTGCAGGACGTTTGCGCTGTATGAAGGTTTCGTCCATTAAGGAGCATGTGTGTTCTCGGATGAAACTTCTTATCTTGAACAATGCGAAATTATTAATTGACGTTGCTTTGAAGTGCCATTTATAGTTTTCATCAACGCATACAAGCCAGTAGCTACAAAAAATACATATTTAATACATAATACAAATGTAGATGCAACAAAAGGACTTTTTTTACTACATTCTAACTACAATTTTAAAGACCATATATATATTCAGTAAAAATCCATACCTTCTATGGATAGATCTTTTTACTCTGAACTGGAACTTATGCATCACAGAAAATTTCTTCATTGTAGCAGAAATAGTTTGTTTGTCCTGATACACTTGTCCTTCATCAATATATGTTTGCGTAGATTCTGTTATTATTTCACTGTGATATTCCTCTATAGCTGTAGATGATGGAATATCAAGTAACTGTAAGCATCCAGACGAACCTGCATCAACATACAATGTATTAACTATGTAGATAATTTTGAAAACAACATTGCTCTACACTCTTCAGTACATTATTTTTGTAGTTAGTTGTATGTAATTGTAGTAACATTGTAGATAACACACAAAATCCATAACTCTGCAATGCCGAATTACACAAACATACACTTGTGCTATCGTTGGTGATTGCCAATTCCATATTGAAATCTCTTACACTTATACATAAAGGATACGAACCTAAGTTTTTATTCTCCTTTTGGTCTCCATTGGAGGATACGAACCCACATATCATTCCTAATTTTCATTGGAAGACAATTATCGTTCACTATGTATTTGATTTCTACAATTTTATCTGATGTATCAACCGACAATTGTTCTACAATTGTAGAAATAAGAATTCTGTAGCTTGCATTGTCATCTACCACAATTGCATCAACTTCAAAATATCTAAATCTGCCATAGTTATCCCAATTCCCATTACATTTTAACATGATTGGGATTTTTGACATGATTCCGTGTAGTTGATAGAAAAAAAGATGATGAACAGGAAAAAAATGACCAATAGAGAACGATCGCTAATTTGATTACTTATTGAGCTGTATGTAGAATTTTTTAAGCTCTGCGTAATTCTTTGAATTGTAGCAGAAGAGACAATTACGCAACTTTAGATATTTACTTTCTGCTTCAAACTGCGATTTTAATGTGAATAAATCAAGCCCTGATTTTATGGCTGATTTTAAGCGCGATATAAATGACAAATTCTGTCTAATTAAAAATTGGTATATAAATTACTGAAAAATGCCCAAGTTTAGCCCCCACTGGGTATATGATGAATAATAATAATAATGGTATAATTATAAGAGCCAAAATCGATAGTTCGATACACGTGTTGGGACTGCGGTGGTAAAAAAAAATATTTAGAGTGTGGGTCGGTGCCTACAAAGAAAACAGTGGTATTGAAATCTCATATAAATGTTATTATTGTTTGCGCGGCGATAAAGCTAAATAAAACCCCACCCTTCCTTCATTTGAAATATATTTGGGTGGGGCGGCTCGAAGAAAGTCACGATTTTACCTTTTAAAGTACTTACTACGATTCGTTATAACATACATTTTTGAAATTTTAACCCTCAACTTGAGAATTAATTCAGGTGTCTCATTCACTGTGGTTAATGTCAAAATTAAATAACCACCTTAATTAGTACTAATATTCTTGACCAAACTGTTTGGTGTTTTCGGATTAATATTGCAAAAGCCTCTACCTAAACAAAGTTCTTCATAAGGTATAGTGTTCAAAAGTCCTCTGTCAACGTTGGAAAAAGACAAAAAATGATGTAGCAAATAATTTTCAAAGTAAAGTCTCATAGCTAGGATATTTTCTATGGAAAATATTTAACCTTATACGTAATGATGTTAACACTAACTTTTGCCATGTTATGAAATGCATAGCACCTGATCAATTATTTGGTATATAAAATAAAATGGAGCATTTTATTTTATTTATCTATCAGTGAACTCTATCATTTAGAAAGAACAGTATAGCATTAATATTTCGGGAACAAATTTATATTTATATTATATTAAAAGGAGAGTAGTTTGCAATCTGGTTAAGCCAAGTGGCAAGTTAAAATGAAGTCACTTAGTAATTTTAAGACAACATAAAAAATTTGGACTATAAATGGAAAAATATTTAATGAAAGTAGTAGTCCAAGATTTTCTACAGTCTGTAAGTACCATGTTTACATATTTCTCTCATTTCACTGCAGCCTCTGGAATGAAAGCCAACTTGCATAAGAGTGCTGTCTATTTTGGGGGGGAGGGGGGTAAAACCTGAGGATCAACAACAAATTATAGATCATCTTGGATATGTACGTGGAGAACTCCCTTTTAAATACTTTGGTGTACCACTATCTACCAAGAAGCTGACTGTTTTTCAATGGCAACCACTGGTCGACAAGATTACTGCCAGGATTACATCCTGGACTGCCAGACAACTATCATATGCTGGTAGAATCCAGTTGGTGCAATCAGTAATCTTTGGTATTCAAGCTTATTGGGCTCAACTCTTTCTCATCCCTTCCAAAGTTATAAAACTACTAGAAGCAATACGTAGATCCTACATATGGTCTGGGTCAGTTAATGTAACAAGGAAAGCATACGTGGCTTGGGAAAAAATCTGTCTGCCAAAATCTGCTAGAGGATTAAACTTGACCAATCTCTTATTGTGGAATAAGGCTGCTGTTGCAAAACTAAGCTGGGATTTGGCACACAAGAAGGATGTATTATGGGTGAAATGGATTCACATAGTTTATATCAAACAACAACAGTTGGAGACCATAAATGTGCCTAAACAAGCTAGTTGGATGGTCCGGAAGATCATTGAAGGCACTATGCTATTGCAACAACATCAACTGTTACATAAGCCAGATTGTTCTATAAGAATGCTCTATCTTCAACAGATTGGAGAGGCACCTAGAGTCCCTTGGAAGAACTTAACCATGCAGAATCCTGCTCGACCTAAAGCACTTTTCAACCTGTGGCTGCTTTTACAAGACAGGCTCCCTACCAAAGATAGGTTGATTAAATGGAACTTGACTGTGGATGAGACTTGTGTTATGTGTCAACAAACTGCGGAAACCAGAGATCATTTATTCCTGGATTGCACCTTTTCTACTCTACTGAGGTATCACACATTGCAGTGGATTGGAGCTACACAACCTGCTGGACAGAACTGGTCTCAATTTATCCACTGGTTCATTGAGCAGGCTAAAGGGAAATCTCCTCGAGCTCATATATTCAAAATGACCTTGACAGAAATGTTCTATGTCCTATGGCTGGAAAGGAATGCGAGAATGTTTGGAAACACCTTTTGTACTAGTGACAAACTCCTTAGATGCATAACTTATACTTGTAATGTCAGGGCACCTCCTAAAGTAAGAGTACATCTTCAACATTACCTACTGTAATGTTGAACTTTTGGACAGTATAGGTTAGTAAGTTTTTGTTCATTTTTGATAGGCAGCTGAGTATAAAGCTGCTCTATGGATTTGTATGACAACCACTTTAGTAATTAATACAAAGTTTAATTACCAAAAAAACTTTAATTAAATTTGTGTATAATTCAGTTATGGTAGGTATCAATTTTTGAGCAAGAATCAATTAAAATTTCGTTGAAAATCTTACACACTAATTTTAAGTTGAAATAATAATTTTTTATTTTGTACAAGTTTTATATATAACCTTATTTGTGAACAATATACATTATTATAGGTATCTTTAATAAAATTTTATTTATAATTCAGTTATAGTAGGTATTCTTTGTTAAGAAAAAAATATTTAAATAAATATTTTGTATCTTACAAAATTGATAATTCATATCTAACGATCCCTTCCTATCGAAAAATATTTATTATAAATTTTACTTTAGAGCTAAAAATATTTTTTTAGAAACATGTGATGTAGTTAAATTATTGAATTCCAAATGTTTGTTAATGCAGACTTTATATGATCTATATTATATTAAAAGGAGAGTAGTTTGCAATGTGGTTGAGCAAGTGACAAGTTAAAATGAAGCCACTTGGAAATTTTAAGACAACATAAAAATTTTGGATTATAAATGAAAAAATATTTAATGGAAGTAGCAGTCTAAGATTTTCTATTGGTATCTTTTATTAAATGTGTGTATAATTCAATTATGGTAGGTATCCTTTTTTGAGCAAGAATCAATTAAAATTTCGTTGAAAATCTTATACACTAATTTTAAGTTAAAATAATAATTCCTTATTTTGTACAAGTTTTGTATCTAACCTTATTTGTGAATAATATACATTATTATAGATATTTTTAATTAAATTTTATGTATAATTAAGTTATGGTAGGTATTCTTTTTTAAGAAAAAAATATTTAAATTAATATTTTGTATCTTACAAAATTGATAGTTCATATCGAACGATCCCTTACTATTGAAAAAAATATTTATTATAAATTTTACTTTAGAGCTAAAAATAATTTTTTTAGAAATATGTGATGTAGTTAGATTATTGAATTCCAAATGTTTGTTAATGCAGGATTTATATGACAAGGTTTGAATTTATTGAAATAAATCTTGCAAATATTTTGAAAAATAATTTTAAGGAAAAAAAACTCCTAAACTTACATATCTTTTAGACTATTATCCTTAATGAAAAATATAATTAAATAAATTAATCAGATAATTAATTAAGAATAATAAGGTAATCAACCACGTCAAGTGGTGCGATAAGAAAAGGTTAAAGTAAAAGTAAATAAACATTATAATAAAAATATTGAATTTAGACTAAAACATATTTTAATTGAGATAAAGAAAATTTAAATTGAAGGACAAAAGTTTTTGAATTGAAATCTTAAATCTTGAATTGAAAGATAATCTTTTCTTAAATTGAGATTCAAAAATCAAGTTTGATTTAAAGAAGCATTATGATACTATTAAAAAAATTGCAGATCCTATTGATTTTTCTTCGTGCTTCATTGTTGTTGGATTTTCTTTTATGAATCAAGATCTATAAATATGTAAATATAATATTTATATATTATGTATCTATATTTGTTAGAGATATGACACTATATAATATAGTATAGGAATGTGATATTATTAGAATATTCTTAGGAGAGATTTTAGGGAGAATGAGCTTAAACTCATGTATATGTACTCTTCTTTTTGGGAATGAGAAAGCAAGTTCGATCCATCTAAGAGCTGTGTAATCTTTAATGTATTATTTTTCCCATTGAAGCACTGATAGTACGATGAATTCTCCTTTTTTTTTCTTATTTATGAAGCTTTGAAAAAATTCTATAACCATTTGGAGCATATGATTTTGACCGGTTGAAACAAACTCCTATATGTTAGAATATACGCTTAACGCTAGAGGGGAGGGGGGGGGTGAATAGCGTTATAATAAAAAAACAATATAAACTTGCGGAATTAAAAATTGCAGGATTGAAATAAGTGCGGTAAGTCAATAATAAGGAACGAACGCACCGAAATTATCCTGGTTCACCACAACCTGTGGCTAGTCCAGTCCCCGAGAGACTCTCGAGATTCCACTAACTTCATTAAGCTTACGGGTGCTTAACAACCCGTTACAAACTGAGAACTTGAGTCACACAAGCCTCAACAACCTTTGCTCGAAGATACCACACTTCAAGACTTCAACCGAAGGAATGAAAACGTTCCTTCTTACAACCACAAGGGATTAACACTTCCCTTCAAGTGTATACAAATACTTAGCACTCAAGACAAGACTCTCTTTAAGAGTAGATATGAGTAAAATAAATACGCTCAAGAACACAACAACTTTACTCAAGAGTTTGGCTCTCAAAAACTTATGAAATGAATATAAAATGATGTATATGAGAGTATGCAAGCTTTAGCAAGAATATGATCAGTTGTTGTACTTAGAAGACTGATTTTGAGTTGTATTTATAGTGTTCAAAACCCCCACAACCGTTGCCTAATTGCCAATCAAGAATTGCTGATTTTGTGCTAAGATAATCGATTATCTGATTTGCATAATCGATTATTTTCCAATCGTTCAAAAATCATTCCCAGATTTTAAGCAGAATAATCGATTATCCAAATCGTATAATCGATTACCTGACAATGTTCAAAAAATCATATTCAGATTTTACTTAGCATAATCGATTATCAGATTGTGTATAATCGATTATCTTTCAGAGTTTAAAAATACTTTGGCAACGGTCATTTGCATAATCGATTATGCTATAAGGATAATCGATTATCTTTTATATTTTGAAAACTTGGGACTACACTGTCTTAACATAATCTATTATCATAAAGTACATAATCGATTATTTTATAGTCTTGTAAAATTTGATAGACACTGCCTCAACATAATCGATTATCATAATGTGCATAATCGATTATTTTATAGCTTTGAAAAATCTGATGGACACTGCCTCAACATAATCGATTATCATAAGGTACATAATCGATTATCTTGTAGCTTTGAAAAATCTAATGTACACTGCCTTAACATAATCGATTATCATAAGGTACATAATCGATTATTGTTCAGCTTTGTAAATCTGGTGTACATTGTCTTAACATAATCGATTATCATAGAGTACATAATCGATTATCTTTGTCCAGATTTGAGAGGCATGTTTAAAAATTATTTTGGCTAAAATAAAATGTTTGAAAATCATTTTGCTTTAAATTAAATATGCATGATTTGATAAAAATGATTTTACGAGAGAAGCCAAGTCTTGAGTCAATTGTCGGATCAAGATCACAATTAAAGAACGACACATGTATAACTTTATTTCTTTGCTTGATCATGATCTTTGTTCGTCTTGTGCTTGAACCTCGTTATGCGTCAATTGCGCGCTTGTGCTTGGACCTCGTCATATGTCAATTGCGCATCGTTTGTCATTTATCAAAACCTACAAATATGAACACACGTTTAGTTTAGTGCCTTGAGAACGTGTTTCAACAATTTCCCCCTTTTTGATAATGGCAAACCAATATCGGGATATGCATATTAGATAATTCATAATGACGATCCAAGACAAGTATATAGATATGCAATTAGTTCCCCCTCAACATATGAATTCCCCCTCAATTTATGCCAATAAATATTAAGTGCATAGCCCTTATTCTTCCCCCTTTTGACATTAGCAAAAAAATAAGTAAATAACTAGTTTAATGATTAACCAATATTGCAATTATAAAAGGGACAATATAATGTCAACATAATCGATTATTGATACTTGATAATCGATTATGTACTTAAGAGAAATCGATTATTCTTAAAAGAGATCGATTATTCTGCACCAGTGCTTTATAATTCCCCCTGTCTTTGGGGCGATACCTGCAAAAGAGAATTAGGCGCCTCCGACGCGCAAGTTAGTAATGAAAAATGCAATGCATGACTTAGATCAACGTGGTGTCAAGAATCCCGAGTTCACTACGAATTCGGAAAAAGGACTCTTTCTCTAAAGGCTTTGTGAAAATGTCGGCCAATTGAGATTTGGTTTCAACAAACTCAATTTCGACATCACCTTTGAGAACGTGATCTCTTATAAAGTGGTGCCTAATTTCAATGTGTTTTGTTCTTGAATGAAGAACGGGGTTCTTTGTCAAGCTTATGGCGCTAGTATTGTCACATCTAAGAGGGATATGATTGATACTTAGTCCATAGTCCGAGAGTTGTTGTTTCATCCAAAGGATTTGAGCACAACAACTCCCCGCGGCTACATATTCAGCCTCGGTTGTGGACAGCGCAACACTTACCTGTTTCTTACTAAACCAAGAGACAAGAGAGCTACCGAGCAAATGGCAAGTGCCACTAGTGCTCTTGCGGTCCAATTTGCAACCCGCAAAATCGGAGTCGGAATAGCCAACAAGTTGGCATGAAGAACCTTTGGGATACCATAGTCCCACATTTATAGTACCAACAAGATACTTCATTATCCGCTTAACCGCAGTTAGGTGCGACTCCTTCGGACATGATTGATATCGAGCACATAAACATACGCTAAACATTATGTTCGGTCTACTAGCAGTAAGATAAAGAAGGGATCCGATCATACCTCGATACTTCTTGGTGTCGACTTCCTTACCTTTCTCATCTTTGTCAAGATGATCGGATGTGCTCATTGGAGTGGCCATTGCTTTGGCGTTGCTCATTTCAAATCGTTTTAGCAACTCTTTGCAATATTTAGATTGACAAAATGAAAGTTCCTTCTTTCATTTGTTTCACTTGCAACCCCAAGAAGAAGGTTAGCTCACCCATCATAGACATCTCAAATTCGCTTGTCATTAAATCAGAAAATTCCTTGCACAAAGCATTGTTAGTAGCACCAAAAATAATATCATCCACATAGATTTGAACTAATAAAATATTATTGTTTTTATGCTTAATAAATAGTGTGGTGTCAACTTTCCCCCTAATGAACTCATTGTCCAAAAGAAATTTGCTCAATCGTTCATACCAAGCTCGGGGAGCTTGTTTAAGACCATAAAGGGCTTTCTTAAGTTTGAAAACATGATCGGGAGATTTAAAATCTTCAAAGCCCGGGGGTTGTTCAACATAAACTTCTTCTTGAATAAAACCATTTAGAAAAGCACTCTTTACATCCATTTGATATAAATTGAAATTCATAGAAGAGGCAAAAGCAAGTAATAAACGAATAGCTTCTAACCTTGCTACGGGTGCATACGTTTCTTCATAGTCAATTCCTTCTTCTTGGTTGTAACCTTTTGCTACAAGCCTAGCTTTGTTTCTAGTGATTACACCATTTTCATCTAATTTATTTTGAAAAACCCATTTCGTACCAATTATGGTATGATTGTCGGGTCTTGGCACCAATTCCCAAACGTCATTTCGTTTGAATTGGTTAAGCTCCTCTTGCATTGCCAAGGTCCAATGCTCATCCCCAATTGCTTCGGAAATGGTTGAGGGTTCAATTTGAGAAACGAAAGCAGTATGTCCTAAGGTGTTCTTAAGATTGTTTCGAGTACTTACCTTTTGTTCAATGTCGCCAATTACCTTGTCGAGAGGATGGTCTTTGATTGTCCTCCACGCGTAGGGCAGTTTCGTTTCTTTCTCCAGTGGTGGTGCTTCCTCCGATGATTTTTCCAAGATTTCATCTTGAATTTCCTTTGGATTTTCCTCTTGTGCTTTGTCTTGAGGACTTATTGTGGTTAAAATACCTGCAAGATCAAAACCAGAATCCTTTCTCGCCAAGCGAGCATTATTTTCGGAAAACACAATATGAGGGGATTCCTCAACAGTTTCGGTTCTATTATTGAATACTCTATATGCTTTGCTACGTGATGAATAACCAAGAAAAATTCCTTCATCGGATTTGGCATCAAACTTTCCCAAATTATCCTTTCCATTGTTATGAATAAAGCATTTACAACCGAATACTCTAAGATGGGAGAGATTAGGTTTCCTTCCCTTATAAAGTTCATAGGGAGTTTTCATGAGTATTGGCCTTATGACTACTCTGTTTAAAACGTAGCATGCGGTACTCACGGCATCCGCCCAAAATTGTTTGGGAATCTTAGCCTCATCGAGCATGGTTCTAGCCATCTCTTCGAGACACCTATTTTTTCGTTCCACCACTCCATTTTGTTGTGGTGTACGTGGAGCAGAGAAGGTGTGCTCAATACCGAGTTCGTCACAAAAGTCCGCGAAGAGATTGTGATCGAACTCTCCCCCATGATCACTTCTTATGGAAGTGACGGTTGTGTTCTTTTCATTTTGAACACGTTTAAGAAAACATTTAAAATTTTGAAAAGCCTCACTTTTGTGAGCAAGAAATAGTGTCCATGTAAATCTAGAATAATCATCAACAATAACAAAAACATAACGATTTCTACCAAGACTTTCAATGCGAGATGGTCCAAAGAGATCCATGTGAAGAAGTTGCAAAGGTCTTGTAGTTGAAACAATATTCTTAGATTTAAAAGATGCTTTTGTTTGCTTCCCTTTTTGACAAGAATCACAAATAGTGTCATTTTCAAATTTCAAATTTGGAAGACCAATAACTAAATTTTGTGAAACCAATTTGTTTAAAAGATGCATGTTGATATGAGCTACTCTACGATGCCATAACCACATATCATCTTCTTTACTCATAAGACAATTCACATACTCTGATGAAGAGTTTTCAAGATCAACCATATAGATGTTATCAATTCTAAAACCACGAAGAATAATTTTAAAATCACTACGACGAAAAACTAAGCATTCTTCCGAATCAAACAAAACAAGATTTCCCTTGTCACATAATTGACTTATGCTCAAGAGATTATGTTTTGGACCTTTAACTAGCAATATATGCTTAATGGAAGAAGATTCACTCTTACCAACCGAGCCAATGCCGATAATTTTTCCATTGTTGTTATCTCCAAAAATAACGTTTCCTCCTTCCTTGTGTTCTAGTTGAAGGAACTTGGATGCGTCTCCGGTCATGTGTTTGGAGCATCCACTATCAAGGTACCAAAGTACACTTGATCCCTTCAAACATACCTACAAGACAAATTAATGAGTTTTTGGTACCCAAGCTGTTTTGGGTCCTTGAGAGTTAGGTGTAAAATGTTGTTGTGCTTGACATGCAGTTAAGTGTCTGTGTCTAGTAAAACAAGCAGGAGCAATATGTCCTATTCGACTACAATAATGACAAATGACATTAGGATTATGCATTCTTCTAGGTTGGTAGTAGTTGGAGGTACGAAAATCGTTTGCTCTATTTTTGACAATATGGCTATTGCGCAATCCTTGAAAATCATTTCTCCTACTGTTTGTTCTAGGATATGCAGCGTTTCTAGAATAATTGTTTCTAGGTCGAGTATGTCTAGGTTGCGATTGTTGAAGGCCATTTCTAGGCGTTCTAAAATGTTCTAAGTTTCTTCTAGTGTTTGGTCTAGGATGCATACTGATTCTAGGATGGTTATTTCTAGGATGAATGTTTATTTTATTTATCCTAGGTTGAGCCTTGGGTTGTTGGGGGATGGCTTCAACTTTTTCTTTAGGCTCGTTTTTGAAACCTATGCCATGTTTGGTCGATTTCAAATTGACAAGAACATCATTCAAATTTTTATGAGAAGAATTGAACTTATCTAGGGTGCCCTTAAGTCTTTCTACTTCATCTTTTAGATGCATGCAAGAGAAAAAATTTTTACTAGAACTCTCGGGTTTGTCGGCGCTTCTCTTGCCGAAAAATTTGTTTTCTTCTTTCAACTTCTCATTTTCCAAAATCAATTTTTCCAAATCTTTTTCTTTCAAAGAGAGTTGTTTTTCAAACTCTTTTTCTTTCAAAGAGGAATTTTTCTTTACGTCTCTAACAGTTTTGGAAGCTTTAATGAATTCACTGTACAGTTCATCAAAAGCATTTTGCATTTCCTCAAGAGAATAGAAATTTTTTGAAGAGATTTGACATACCTCTTCTTGATTGTCTTCGTGTACCATGAGACATAGATTTGCGGTTTCGTCTTCTTCATCGTCGCTTGATTCGTCTCCGGAGTCACCTCCCCAAGATATGTATGCTCGTTGTTTCTTGAAGGGTTTCTTCTCCTTTTTGACATTTGGGCAATTTGATTTAATGTGCCCGATTTCTCCGCATCCATAGCACTTTACTTGATCTCCTTGTTATTTGCCTTTTCGTTAATACTCTTTTCGCATGAACTTTTGAAACCTCTTAATAACGAGTCCGAACTCGTTATCTTCGTTGTTTGAGTCCTCATCATTTTGAGGTTGAGCCATGCTTGCCTTGAGGGCGATTCTTTGATTTCTTTGATCATTAAACGGAGGGTTAAGTATAGTAGATTCATAGGTTTTAAGATTACCTCTTAGTCCGTCGATGGTGACATTTGAAACGCCGATAGACTCTTGAATCGCGTCGGCCTTGGAGCGCCATTCCGGAGTGAGACTTCGGAGAATTTTTCGGACAAGTTCCTTATCCGTGAAGGTCTTCTTAAGAGCATGTAGGTCATTGACGATTTTTGAAAATCGTTCGAACATGTCATCGATCCTCTCGCTTTCCTTCATGTGAAATAGTTCATATGCATGGGTTAGAAAATCAATTTTAGCTTCTCTTACCTGGTCCGTACCTTCGTACGTGATTTCCAGCTTATCCCACATTTGCTTAGCCGTTGTGCAACATGATATTTTTCTGTAATCATCAGCATTTACAGCAATATAATAAGTTGATGGCTCTAGCGTTGTTCTGCACTTTTCAGATATCATCCGCATCGTATTCATCTTCGGATTTTGGAACCCATTCATTTTCAACCTTTTTGGTTGGAATTTGTTCTCCCTTCGTTATAACCTTCCATAGATGAAAATTATTCGATTGGATGAATATTCTCATCCTCTCCTTCCAGTACGTATAGTTTGTGCCATCGAATAGTGGTGGTCTGGTGGAGCATTGTCCTTCACCTATTCCTGCATTAAAGTCACGAGTAGAAGCCATGGATTGTTTCTCTCAAACGGTTAAGTCTTTCAAAGATTTGGGCTCTGATACCAATTGTTAGAATATACGCTTAACGCTAGAGGGGGGTGAATAGCGTTATAATAAAAAATAATATAAACTTGCGGAATTAAAAATTGCAGGATTGAAATAAGTGCGGTAAGTAAATAATAAGGAGCGACGCACCGAAATTATCCTGGTTCACCACAACCTGTGGCTAGTCCAGTCCCCGAGAGACTCTCTCGAGATTCCACTAACTTCGTTAAGCTTACGGGTGCTTAACAAACCGTTACAAACTGAGAACTTGAGTCACACAAGCCTCAACAACCTTTGCTCGAAGATACCACACTTCAAGACTTCAACCGAAGGAATGAAAACGTTCCTTCTTACAACCACAAGGGATTAACACTTCCCTTCAAGTGTATACAAACACTTAGCACTCAAGACAAGACTCTCTTTAAGAGTAGATATGAGTAAAATAAATACGCTCAAGAACAACAACTTTCCTCAAGAGTTTGGCTCTCAAAAACTTATGAAATGAATATAAAATGATGTATATGAGAGTATGCAAGCTTTAGCAAGAATATGATCAGTTGTTGTACTTAGAAGACTGATTTTGAGTTGTATTTATAGTGTTCAAAACCCCCACAACCGTTGCCTAATTGCCAATCAAGAATTGCTGATCTTGTGCTAAGATAATCGATTATCTGATTTGCATAATCGATTATTTTCCAATCGTTCAAAAATCATTCTCAGATTTTAAGCAGAATAATCGATTATCCAAATCGTATAATCGATTACCTGACAACGTTCAAAAAATCATATTCAGATTTTACTTAGCATAATCGATTATCAGATTGTGTATAATCGATTATCTTTCAGAGTTTAAAAATACTTTGGCAACGGTCATTTGCATAATCGATTATGCTATGAGGATAATCGATTATCTTTTATATTTTGAAAACTTCGGACTACACTGTCTTAACATAATCGATTATCATAAAGTACATAATCGATTATTTTACAGTCTTGTAAAATTTGATAGACACTGCCTCAACATAATCGATTATCATAATGTGCATAATCGATTATTTTATAGCTTTGAAAAACCTGATGGACAATGCCTCAACATAATCGATTATCATAAGGTACATAATCGATTATCTTGTAGCTTTGAAAAATCTAATGTACACTGCCTTAACATAATCGATTATCATAAGGTACATAATCGATTATTGTTCAGCTTTGTAAATCTGGTGTACATTGTCTTAACATAATCGATTATCATAAAGTACATAATCGATTATCTTTGTCCTGATTTGAGAGGCATGTTTAAAAATCATTTTGGCTAAAATAAAATATTTGAAAATCATTTTGCTTTAAATTAAATATGCATGATTTGATAAAAATGATTTTACGAGAGAAGCCAAGTCTTGAGTCAATTGTCGGATCAAGATCACAATTAAAGAACGACATATGTATAACTTTATTTCTTTGCTTGATCATGATCTTTGTTCGTCTTGTGCTTGAACCTCGTTATGTGTCAATTGCGCGCTTGTGCTTGGACCTCGTCATATGTCAATTGCGCGTCGTTTGTCATTTATCAAAACCTACAAATATGAACACACGTTTAGTTTAGTGCCTTGAGAACGTGTTTCAACACTATAGAAATCTAAAAGTGTAGGATTTTTCTTGTAAATGCTTGGATTTTAATTTTTAGGATCTGACTGCATATGCATGTTCATTACTGTGTGTTTAGGATTAATTAAGATTTGACTGTTAAATAAACTTGTCTTACAAATTAAAATACAAAAAATGTACATAGGTACATGTCCGGCATTTGAAATTGTTGTTGGGTTTAATTTTCTTTTTTTTTAACTTGGTTTTTCTTTTTTAGGAACTTCTGGTAAAATTAGAAATTACTTTTATTTATTAAATTAAAAAAAAATACAATACATATATATAGGCAGCCACCCAGGTTGGCCGCAATTGGGTCAGACCTGAGTTGCCCAATCTGTTCTTGCTCTTTAAAATAAGCTATAGCCCAGCCCAAACGACCAACCAACCCAGTCCACATATCCACTAACCAAACTACACCGTTTAGAGCACCTCTCATCACAGCCGTTGATCCCACACAATCCAACGGCCTCTAAACCCCCATCCTAAACAATACATATATGTCTGAACCCCTTCAATACATACACGACCAAAACCTACTCTCCTCGTATCTCCTTCTCCGGTTATAACAAACATCCTTCGACCACCCCATCGCCACTATTGACCACCGACTGACCACTCTACTGCTGCCGTCGGAAATCGCCTCAAGGTGGCGGCCGGCAACAAACGACCCCAAAATTACACTCCTTAATCAGCACGACCTCCTCTACCCCGTCCCATAACGAGTTCCCTTCAAATGCAACCCATCCGTCTCAAATATCTCTTTAAAAGTGGCTGAAAACCCTACTTCTGGCGACCCCGATCCCAAAGCCTCCCAAAACTACACCACCAAGTCACCTTGACCTCCCCGTTCCAACCATGCACATCACCACTCTCAAATCATCATGGAACCCCTCGAATCGTAAGCCGAAGCTTAACCCTAAATCCCAATTTTGCCGGAAATGGTTCAAAAACCTTCTAGACAGTCCCTATCTCCCCTTAACCCCAATCATGCCACCCTAGAGTCCCAAATAACCCCGACTATTGAATAATTTCAAATCTGAGACCTCACTGAGATCTCAGGACTTCAAGAACCCTCCCCTAAGCTTTAAAACTGATTAAACACCATCCTGGGAGTTTCAGTACCCCTGTGGAAAAACAAAGGTCCAATTGAATCGCTCAAATAACAACAGGAATAAAAGCTAAGTTTTCTGCTTATTTTTCATTTTTTCTTTAGCTTTGAATGTTGGATTTCCTTTAATGACTGATTAGTAATTGCATGTTTAATAATTTTAGTTTATTTTGATTGTTTGATTATCCACAAGTTCTTCTGGAAAAAAGGGGTGGGGTGGGGGGGGGGTTCATGTTCATGTGTTTTGTTTGGCATTAGTATGGAAATCCCTTCATCTTTTGGATATTTGTATATGCGGTTTCTTGACTTGGAAAATTTATTTTAGTTCCTCAGTATTGTTATTTTTAGGGCTTAATTTATATTTAGCTTCTGACTCTATGATCCGATTGCCACAATGATCTTGTTTTTTTCAAAATTGTTGTTGGTTTAAGTTTTTTTATTTGGGGGTTTGGGATCCTTAATTTTTCATTGTTAGCTTTTACTTGCTTCATAATGTGATTTCTGAACTAAATTTCTGGTGTGAAGCATTTTAATTGGAACTATTTCTGAAAGCTAAGAATTCACTCTCCTGGTTATTCTGTTAATCCTATATGAAGTCTTCATGAGTCTGTTAATATAAATTTGGCCCAAGTTTGGTCGACCTAGGTCAATTGTGATTGAATTGGAGTCAAATAATTAACCAAGGTTAATTGCGATTGAACTAAGGCTAAAAGAACTGACTGGGGCCAAATTCAGGGGTAGTGTAATTTAGGAAAGCTAGTGAGGGTATAAAAGGGTTTTGAACTTATAAAAATCTGATAAGAATCCTGTAGAACTTTCTAGTAGGGAATAATACATAATTCCAGCCTCAAACTTGAGGCAAAAGTCAGAAATTGAAGGATTACTTAGGCAAAAATACAATATGATTTAGGGACTAAAAAAGAAACAAGGAAAAATCTGATGCCCTAACAATTCTACTATAAAATGAACCATTTGGGGCATTAGATGGGGATCCGGAACTTTTCTCTACAATTTTAAAACGGATATACTGATTCTATATCTAAAAATACCATTAGGATTGTTTTGAATCATTTTCTAAAGATTTAACTCTCAAAAAACTGTGCTGAAGTCTGAAAATACTATTTTATTGGTTGTTGGTTGCTTAATTGATCTACTCTATTTACTCATAGGCTCCTTTTTCACTTAAATTACAGGTACATTCGCCTATTCATCTGATACATTGAAGTTCAAGCATGACAAATTAATAAATATTGCAGATTTGGAGTTTTATTGTATAATTCTAAACCCTTTCCCATTTTTCCCTATTTAGTTCTGATATGGGTGTATGATAGGATAATAATCATGTTAGAGTTCAATTTTAGACTAATTCACATATGTACTAACGTACATTTGGGACTGTTTCAACATATAATAATGTGAACGTTTGATTAAACTTTTCCTTTTCATGTGTATAATCAATGGCTAGTTGCAATCTTAGTCTGGTTGGTTCACATGAGTAACTGATTGTGTAATCAACTAGGTAATGCTGCTCACTCAAACGTATAGGTCCTGTTTTGTTTAAAATAAAGACGCTGAAGATAATAGCTTAGTAATTGCTCAAAACCCCAATATCACATATCTTGTTGGCTAATTTAAGTGTCAGCATATTAGCACTATTTCCCTGATCTTTAGGCTGTAAAATATAAGTCGTGCTCAAATTTTTTAGAGTTAGGTTCATATATGATGGCTGATGAGTATATGAATCGTCTGATTCAAATGTGATGTTAGAAAAGTAGTGCAAAAATAGTTGTATTATTTCCTTCATGAATGGGTAAAGATTCGATTCTATGTACATAATTTCATACCAAATTGTTGTTAGCCATTAGACTCTTTTGTTCAAATTAGTACTGGCTCATGTGAGGCCCAGTAAGTATCCAAATGCTGAAACCTAATACGTTTTTCGGGCTAAGTGATTAACGCCCCAAACCAGTCAAAATGGTTGCCAATTATAGCGTGAGCAACAAGTGCTCCTGGGCTGTCCAAAAGTTTGATTTATTTATGTGTCCATCGGCCATGAACGAGGCTAAGGCACCCATAATGTTTCCCAGGCACCAAGTTTATACATAAAACAATTAGTGTATTCAAGCACCCGTAAGAGTGAAACTTTAGCACATATTAGAAGGCCCTTATAAAAATAAATTGAGCCATGTTAATTCAAACAAATACCATGCGTAGGCACCTTAATCCATTAGAACACATAGAAAGAATAGGAGGTGTCGTTTAGAAAATTTCACGGCCTTCTCGTAAATTTCAAAGACGTAGTTACTATAGGCGCGTGATTAATAAAATACCTTATTAAAATTCGGGTGCGCATTTATGTGACCCAAATCCAAATCTCAACGAAATTGGAATATGTCAAAATTATAGGTGTTTAACGGGTGGGCTTGGTCGGTCTGGGCTTGTATTTTTTGGACCGGTACGGGTTACGGGCCGGGCCGGTTACGAGTTGGGTCTTAACGGGTTCGGGTTCATCCGGGTAAAAATTGAACCGAACGGGTTACGGGTTGAGGGGGCCGGGCCGGGTTTAGTATTTTTTTAATTTGTTTTTGTAATTTTATATAACTATTATAAGTTATATTAATACTTTATATTAATTTAAAGAATACAAGGAAGATGAGAACAAATCGCACTTTAAATTGCAAGTACTAAATTTATTTCAAAATTCAATAATTAAAAGTTTTCATTTAAAAAGTAAATTAACAAAAAAATAGTAAAACTAAATTTTCATGCATAATAAATTAATAATACTTCAAAAATTCTTACTCATTTAACAAACTAAAACATTCAGTATAAATACGTCTAATAATTTTAAAATAACACAAATTATCGAGAAATCTTAAATACGAATTTCCGGAGGACGCTCAAGATAATACTTTATATGCCTCCTTAAACTGCCTGTGCCACAGCCACACTCTGAATGAAATTTTAAGATTAGACCACTATTCTTGCACTTTAATTTCTGACCTTCTTCATTTTCTTCTACCACATCAAAGTGTTGCCAAACATGTGACCGCACTCTAGAAGTACGAGGCATGATTTAACTTGAGATTTGAGAATTTGAGATTGAGAATTGAAGTCTTGCAAATTGGAGAATGAGAGAAATTGAGATTGAGAAATGATAAATGAGATTTGAATTTTGAGTTTTGAGTGAAGAAATGAAGAAGTTGGGGGGTATTTATAGTTTTAAAAAGAGGTTAATTTGGTAAATTCAAAAAGGGTTAAAAACTTAAAATTAAAAAAAGGCTATTTGATCAATTTGATCCGTTGGCTAACAGATCAATTGCAATATCTGACTAAAACAACGGATAGTGGGCCCCATCAAATTTGAAAAATAATTTTTTATAAAAATTTTAATCGTTAAACCAGGCCGGTTAACCGGTATTTTTCTTAACCCGGCCAACCCCTCCCTCCCCCTTACCCAGCCCACCGGGCCCCTTAAGAACCGAGCTGGTCCGGTTCCGGTTTGAACCGGGCTAGGCCGGTCTGGTTCGGGGTTAACCCAGCCCGTTTGATAAGCATAGTCAAAATCCAGAGGTGCATTTATGTGACGTGGTTAGAGGCGTGTTCTGATGATGTTGCAATTCTCTTTAAAAATAACAATAAAAGCAGTTTAAAGTTAAAAAAACATAAGTTAAAACATGTTCTAAAATCGGATAATTTAAGGCAAACATGATAGTTGAGTGACCGCGCTTTAACCACGGAACCCGGGAATGCCTAGCACCTTCTCCCGGGTTAACAAAATTCCTTACTCGGATTTCTGGTTCGCGGACTGTTAAACAGAGTCATTCTTTTCCTTGATTCGGGATTCTCACCAGTGACTTGGGACACCATAAATCTCTCAAGTGGCGACTCTGAAATTCTCATGAATAATGGAATCCCGTCTCGATTGTCCTTTAATTGGAAAACTCCCCTTATCTACGCCTTTTACCGGGTTGTGGATAGCCAAAAAGGGGGTGTGATAGCTCTGCCGACTCTGCTGGGGAAATATTTGAACCCAGAATCTCTGGTTCAGGGTTCAAGAATTTGAGCTTAGAATAATTATTGTATTTGGCTTTGTTTATTATTTGATTTTACATGTTGACTTAATGTGTAAAATGATGTTTTTACCGCTTTGATATTATTTGAATTGTATACAAACTGCTATGAAACCCTTCTCGCTTTACCTCCGGGGATGTGCTTACTGGTTGAGACTCCCTATTATGTTAGTGTCCTACCCTAAAATAAGAAAAAGGCCGTACAAGTTACAAAGTCGGAAAATCTCACGGGTCCCCAGTATGTAGCCCCCTCTTCGACTCGAGTTGTCCACTCGGGTACACAGTCTAGACCCTATACCAAGGTTTTCAACTTAGTATAACAAAACTTCATGCCGGATTCCTAGTATGAACGTTTATTTGCATCATGCATTTTGACTTAGGGGACTCAACACAAGGGTTGGGTCCGTCTAGGACAGGTACCCTGAAATAAAAGACCACCCTGATGCATTTTTACGTGCTACTTGTGCATTTATTTGCCTTGAACTTGCATGTTGACCGGCCTGTAAATAAAGGGATTCAATTGATAGGAATAAGCAGTGCTAGGGTAATCGCTTTCAAAATCAATGCTCAGATAGCACCGAAATGCTGTCGGATTTTTCAAAAAAAAAAAACAAAAAAACAAAAGCAAAAACAAAAAAAAGAGCACAAAAGCACAAAAACAAAAAAAAGGGCACCAATTTTTTGAAGTTTTTCGATAATGTTCACAGGTTTTGATAAATCATTTTTGGCCGGGTCCAACCGTTTTTTACAAAATGCCCGAGTTTATTTTTTCTCACTTCAAAATGAGTCGGATGGTGCCGTTATTGCAATAATAGATGAATGACGCTACAAGGGACGCCGAAAGGCTTTCTTTACGCAAATGGCTGCCTCTGGATTTTATTAGGGTCAGTAAGCAAACACAGCCTAAAAACCTTCTAGCCGAAGTGTTGAAAGGCCGTATTCGCAAAGCCGGTCCCTGTTTTAAAATAAATGTCAGTTTTATGTTTTGAGAATACTAATTCGCCCTAATAAATGTGCAGAATGAGCATGATAATCAACAAAATTCCTTTGGAGCTGCGGCTGTGGTGGGATGACCTCGGATAGCCGGACAGAAAAAGGTCAACACGCATATGGGGGGCCTCACTAGTTTGCTGAAAATCAACCCTAGAGGGGACATCATAAGAGCCTTAATTTCCTTCTGGGACCTTGCCCACAACGTCTTCCACTTCTCAGATTTTGAGTTGACCCCAACTCTGGAAGAAATGACCGGATACATCGGGACCCACACAATCCAACTGAGACATCAATTCTTGATAGCACCTAGGGCCCTCGCTGTGCACAAGTTTCTAGATGTTTTAAAAATTAGCAGAAAAATTCACAACCTTGAATTGTCGCCTGGATTTTGCACCCTTCAGTTTATATACCAAATATATGGCCATATCAGAGGATTCAACACCCCTGAAAACCTCATATGTAGCAAGGTCAATCGGATCAAATGGAAGAAACACCGATGCTTCGCGTTTATGATGTCCTTTTTGGGTCTTTTGGTATTCCCCCGAAAGGAAGGAAACATCGACATACGGATTGCGGGGATTGTTAGTACACTGATGACTTAGGCAAAGAGCACTCTTGCTCCGATGATCCTGTCTGATATCTTCCGAGCCCATACACTTTGTAATACAGGGGATTTCTTTGAAGGCTGTAACTTGCTAATGCAAATCTGGATGATTGAGCATCTGTATCACAAGCCTCAGTTCATGAATAGTGGGCTGCCAATGAAAGGTTGCATAGAAGAGGTTGACAAAAGGGTAAATGGGTTCAAATTACCAGAAGGTGTCGCAGAATAGGTCACATCTCCGGTCCATTTCTGCAAGCCAAATACAATGGACGCTCAGTTGGCTCTCCGTGGACGAAGTTGTGCATATGCCCGCAACAGAACCGCATTTTCTTTTGATGGGCCTTAGAAGCATCCAGCCTTACGCCACGCATCGGGTCCTGAGACAACTCAGAAGATGCCAAATAGTTCCAAAAGAAGAAGATCTTAGCATCTGGATAGTCGAAATTGAGCATGGTAGTCAGTTTCCCGAAGCCATGGTTCGCAAAATCTGGAATGAATGCCAATACCTAACCTCTGACACTTATGTGCAAGATCCTGCCAAAGGTGAAGTGTCTCCAGGATACCTTGCTTGGAATAAGAGAGAAATTGAGCATGAAAGACCATCCAAAAGGCCTCACCTCCGAGAGTTCGTCGGTACATCACAAGAACAGTGGGGTTGGTTAGCAAAAGAACATGAATATCGTGCTACCATTGGAAGGCTAGAAAAGAAAATTCAGGAATTGCAAAACAAAAATAGCCTGCTAACTATTGCTAGCGAAGGACAAAAGAAGGTATTGGTTAAAGTAGACGAAGCCCTGTGAGTTCAAATTCAGAAAATGAAAACCGCCGTAGAAAACCCTCCGAGGAGTATAAAGGATGAGAAGCTTATAGAGAACCTGCGACGAAAGGTAACTGAATACGGTTTTGACCTGAATAAGGCAGAGGATAAATTGTCTAGAGCTCAGAGACAATTAGCTAAAAGTGCTAAAGAAAGGGCCCGCATACTGAAACAGTTACAAGAAGGGAGTGGCAACAAAAACGCTAGTCTAAAACAAAGAGTTATCATAGCTGAGAGCAAAATGGCCAAGTAGGCCAAGGAATTCAAAGCTGAGAGGGAGCACTGCTATGCGGTAATAGAGGGGTAGGATAGAGATTTACGGCAGTTTTAAAAGCTAAATCAGGCAGCTGAGCGGACTTTGGAAGCACGGGCTGAACAAATAGGCGTTTTCTATAAGAAAAAAGGATTATCAGGGAGAAGGTGTGGGCAATTGCAGACTACATCACCACCAAATGCAATCACTGTGAAGACATGACAAAGTGTATGTTTTTTGCCGCTGCTATGACCTTTGTCCGACAAGTAATGGAAGATCTCCATTATCTCCAAGGAAGTTTAGCCTGCAAACCCACAAGGCCGAGTAATGCCCCGCAAGCTCCAAAAGCATTTGAAGTTTTGGTGTACTCATATATTTATATTTTTGCTGAAAAAGAAAAAAAAGAGTCTCTTTGTTGTCCTTTGAAGACTTTAAAGGCGTTGGAGCCCTGTCTGGTAGTTACTCTTAGCCGTTGTAATTAAAGTTTGTATCGTTCTCAAATTGAAAATCCAAAAATATTTTGCTGCGTACTTAACCTTTTATTTTTCATGAACTAGTTTGGTCTGATTCATGCAAAGTCACGATACATAGGCAATCGACATAGGATTCGACCATAATTGAATAAAATTGGAAATTGAATAAATATGAAAGGGGTGAGAAAAAGGCTAAAATAAAAGGGAGTTTTTGCGAATAAAGGCCAGGATGACGCCAGCAGTCAATGTATATGGGGACCAATTGTCATTTATGTACATGCATATGTGGCCTCTTACATGTTGGAACCTAACCACTAATGAGTCTTGGGTGTTGTAAATTACAGTTTCAAATTAGACAAGTGACTAGCATTCGTGGCACCCTGGCAACTCACTCCTACAACACACGGTCAAAAAGCAAGCAAGTCATGGCCAACCAAGACGCTGATGTCAGCATCATGGACCCCTCGAAGGAGGCATAGGAATTGGACGTAAACGCTATGAAAGAGGACATTTACAAGCTTAAACACCAAATGGATGAGATGTATCAGGCATGGGCAAGAGGATAGCCGCCTCCGACCTATTCTGCCAACCCACCCTTCATCCCGCCACTGGCCCAGGCATCTGACCAGTCCGTTGCTGATCCGTCTCTAGGTTTTCCTATATACTCACAGCATCAGGGTGCTGCCTCCCAGCCACCAGCCCAACTACCCAAAGTCACTCCTCACCCTCCCCCGCCAATCGTTCCTATCTATGTGGCACCTCCGCCACCTACACTGCATAGGTCATCTAGCAAAGCACTGCTTCAAGCCTATGACCCTCAATACTATCCCCCAGAACCCGCCTACAAAACTCAGGAGCCCTACTCTTATGCTCCTCGTCCTGAAATCCCAATGAGAGTTGAGAAGCCGATCAAAGATTTTGAACAGGAAGAAATGCTCAGAAAAGTCCGGAGTCTGGAACAATCATTCAGGGACATGCGCGGATTAGGTGGCCAAGTGAGCGTGGCCTTTAAAGATCTTTGATTATTCCTGGACGTACAGTTGCCTCCAGGTTTTAAAATGCCTAATTTTGACCTATATAATGGTCACGGCAATCTTGTCGCACATTTGAGGGGGTTTTGCAACAAAATGAGGGGAGCAGGAGGAAAGGACGAATTGCTAATGGATTACTTTAGCCAGAGTTTGAATGGATCTGCGTTAGAGTGGTATAGTCGACAGGATCCCAATCGGTGGTATACCTGGGACGATTTAGCGCAAGCATTTGCATGCCACTTTCAATATAATGTCGAGATAGTCCCGGATCGCCTATCTTTGACAAAGTTGGAGAAGAAACACAAAGAGATTTTCAGGGAGTATGGTTTCCGGTGGAGGGAACAAGCAGCCAGGGTTGATCCTTCCATGAAGGAGAGTGAGATGGTTGACTATTTTCTACAAGCTTTGGAACCTACCTACTTTGGGCATCTGGTATCAGCGGTAGGGAGATCTTTCAATGAAGTGGTAAATATGGGAAGTATGGTTGAGGAAGGCCTCAAATCTAAAAAAATCATGAGCAACTCTGCAATCAAGGCAACTACTCAAGCCATCCAGGGTGGAGCTGGAGGAGGTTTTTGGAAGAAGAAGGAAAAAGAAGTAGCAACAGTGGAATAGGGAACTGTGTTCGGGCCTCGGGAATAATTTCACTACGGTCAGCCTCGTCCTGACCGTCAAACATACCCACATGCTCCATATGGCCCATCGCAACATTACTATCCACCACCTGAACCTCGTTTCTCAGTCCGTCACGCACATGTATATACCCAACCTCCCACTCACACACAATGGCGTGCGCCACCCCCTGAAAACACCTATCCAAACCCACAAAATCAATACCCGCCTCCAAGATCTTACCACCAAATCCCGAGGCCCTCTCCCCGAGGCAATACGGCCATGAGAAATGAGAGGGTGCAGAAAAAGAAGACTTTCACTCCGCAGGGAGAATCTTACACTAGTCTGTTCCACCGGCTGTGACAACTGGATATGTTAAGACCAATCGAGGCGAAGCTGCCAAATGCTCCCCCAAAAATTTAGATTATTCGGTCAGCTGTGAATATTGTTATGGTGCACTAGGGCATGACACAGAAAAACATAGGCACTTAAAGAACGCCATCCAAGAACTGATTGACTCCTACAGGATCGAGGTGCAGACTCCGGAGGTGCCCAATAATAACCAGAACCCGCTGCCGATCCACTAGGAACCCAACATGATTGAAATTGATGAGAGAAGGGGCGAGTTTAGAAGACCTTCACAAACGGTAATGATGATCAAAGCTAGTGAGCCAAGCAAGGTCGTGAGCAGTAAGAAGCTAGTAACCGGGACAAACGAAGGCAATAAAACTGTCATAGCATAGGGTAGCTCAGCATGTGCGGTTGTACCAAAGCGGTAACAGGAAAGGTAACAGTACGGGGGCGGCTAGAGAACCTGTCATGGCTGTGGAAGGTGTCCTCATAGAGCTAGTGATTGTGAAGCCAGTAATCCTGCCACCAATCATCAATAATAGAGCTGTTCCTTGGAGATATGAACAAGCAATAGTAATGTACAAAGGGAAAGAAGTTAGAGAGGAAGTATGTGAGGCACGAGGCTTAACTTGATCAGGAAGGTACTTCGCCCCAAAAGAGTTGAGAAAGGGTAGAATCTCTAAAGATAACCCGTAACTAGTGAAGAAAGTTGTATCAGAAGAAGAGGCAGAAGAATTCTTGAAGAAAATGAAAATTCAGGACTACTCCATCATAGAACAGTTGAGGAAAACATCGGCCCATATCTCTTTATTATCCCTACTAATCCACTCAGATGAGCACCGCCGAGTGTTGATGAAGATTTTGAATGAAGATCATGTCCCAGATAAGATAACGGTGAATCACTTGGAAAAGATTGCAAACAAGATATTCCAGGTAAACCGGGTCACATTCTCTGACGATGAATTGCCTATGGAGGGCACGGAGCATAACCGAGCTCTTTATCTGACTGTGAAGTGTGAAGATGTCGTGGTCACTCGAGTTTTGATAGACAACAGGTCCAGTGCAATATTTGTCCACTATCCATATTGACCAAGTTGAAGGTGGAAATTGAAAAGGTCCGCAAGAATAACATCTATGTCCGAGAGTTCGACGGCGGAGGTAAAGACACCATAGGGGATATAGTGCTGGAAGTAACTATAGGACCCATCGAGTTCATTATGGAATTCCAAGTGTTGGATGTATCAGTCTCCTATAATCTGTTATTGGGCAGACCCTGGATTCATGCAGCCAAAGCAGTACCCTCTACACTGCACCAGATGGTCAAATTTTAGTGGGACATGCAAGAGATTCCCGTGCATGGAGAGGATATCTAGTGTACCCCAGGCGATGCGATCGTGCCTTTCATTGAATCTGAGGACAATAAAGGGCCATGGGTTTACCAGGTGTTTGATACAGCTTCAGTTCAGAAGATCCTAGAAGGTGAGATTGCCATAACCCCAAGGATAACAATTATATCTGTCATGGTAGCTTCAGAAATGTTGAGAAATGGCTTTATACCCGGCAAAGGGTTGGGAACTTCTCTACAAGGCATTGCGCAACCAATTTTCCTTCCCAAGAATCTAGACACTTTTGGTCTAGGGTTCAAACCCACGGCTGCAAACATAAAACAAGCCAGGAGGCTGAGACATAAAGGCTGGGTTCTCCCGAAGCCTATCCCAAATTTATCCAAATAATTTGTCAAACCCAATAATAGTCCTAGACCCAGGATTTCCGGCCTGCTGATCGATGCAGACGGAGATCTTAATAAGGGGATTGAAAGGTTATTCAACAAGGTGAATATGGTAGAGGCGGGAGAAGGATCGAGCAGGGAAGATGTGCAGTTTGTGGGGGCACGCACAAGAATCAATAACTGGGAAGCCACTCCTTTTCCCACTCTGAAGGAGTCTTGGTACTTGGCTTTGATTTTACTTTTAGTCTACTTTGTATTAGCGTCTTTCAGTTGTTATTTCCGTCCATTTGGATGCGCAAACTCTGTCATCTTTGATTCTAATAAAATGCAATTACCCTTTCAGCAATGCTGATAGTTTTCATCTTCGCTTTACTTTTTCTTTATTTTTCTCTTTTGTACAGTTATTTTTATGCTGGTTCTAGTGATCTGACATGCATAAGGACTCTTCGCCCAATCTTTGCAAAAAACCTAGTCCAGAAATAATGATTCAAGAAATAGAACATGAGGACGAACCAGGGTACGATGAGGAAGGGGCATGGGATGAGATTAGTAAAGAGACGACCCAATTCGAAGAGAAACCCAAACCAAAACCTGAATGATACAAAGGCAATCAATCTAGGAAGCCAAGATAATATCAGAGAAACCAAAATAAGTGTCTATCTGGAGTCACAGCTTAGGTAGGAAATAATCGAAGTATTGCTGGAGTATAAGGATGTCTTTGCATGGTCCTACGACGACATGCCCGGATTGAGAACCCACATGGTAGTCCACAAATTACCTACTGACCCAGCCTGCATTCCCGTCAAACAAAACTTAAGGAAGTTTAAAACTGATGTAAGCGTGAAAATCAAAGAAGAGGTGACCAAGCAGTTTGAAGCGAAAGATCCGAGTCACACGATATCCCACCCGGTTAGCTAATGTCGTGCATGTATCAAAGAAGGATGGTAAAACCAGAGTGTGCGTTGATTACCGTGACCTCAACAAAGCAATTCCAAAAGACAACTTCCTCCTGCCGAACATCCACATATTGGTTGACAATTATGCAAAGCATGAGATCATATCATTCGTGGATTGTTATGCAGGCAATCATCATATTTTAATGGATGAAGAGGATGCCAAGAAAACAACATTTATCTCACAGTGGGGTACATACTGCTATAGAGATATGCCTTTTGGTTTGAAAAAACGTCGAAGAAACATACATGAGGGCCATGACAACCACTTTCCATGATATGATGCATAAGGAAATCGAGGTCTATGCGGACGATGTGATTAAGAAATCTAGAAAGCAATCCGATCATGTCAAATATCTGAGGAAATTCTTCCAGAGGATCCGTAGGTATGATCTCAAACTAAACCCGGCAAAATGTGCATTTGGGGTTCCCTTGGGAAAGTTTTTAGGGTTCATAGTCAGCCGCCGAGGCATCGAGCTAGACCCATCAAAAATCAAAGATATATAGGAGTTGTCGCCACCCAGAAACAAAACAAAAGTAATGAGTCTATTGGGAAGGCTGAATTACATCAGTCGATTCATCGCCCAGCTTAGAACCATCTGCGAGCCCATCTTTAAGCTGTTAAAAAAGGATGTTGCGGTGAAATGGACGGGAAAGTGCCAAGAAGCTTTTGATAAGGTAAAGGGGTATATGTAAAACAGACCAGTACTACTCCCACCAGAACCAGGGAGGCCTCTGATCTTATATTTGACAGTCCTGGACAATTCATTTGGGTGCGTGTTTGATAGTCCTTTCATGATAGAAGGTTTGTTGCTTCTATCATAACTGCACCTGCGGTTGGTGGACCGCAGGTGTGGTCCGTGTATCACAGAAGCGGCCCAAGCGAGCCAGGCTAGGAACCGCAGAAATGGCTCCCAAGCCGTAGATGCGGCTCTAGAAATGCGGCCTTCAGATCGCAGAAGCGGTCCCAACCTTCTCTTCCCTTGTTAGTAGATGCAAGACCGACGATACGGTCCCCTTACCGCAGATGTGAAAATCACTAGGCAGTGAGGTTCATTTAATAAGGGTTCTAAGCCATTTTTATCACATTTTCACTCTTCCTTTGGGCGATTAGGGAGCTTTTGAAAGAAGGACTTCACCTAACATCTTAAGGTAAGTGTGTGCTACCCAGTCTTAGTATAATATCATTATCTTAGGTAGATTAAAGACTAGTATTAAGGAGAAACCATGGGGTTAGAGCAAAACTTAGAGTTTTCATGAAACGTAATTTAACTATAAAATTTGTTATGGAATAAATTAGAGATTATACATTATTGATCCTTAGGTTGTAGAGAACAACTTCCTTCGAAAAATCTCGGAATTCGGGCACGTCGGCCCGGGGTCAAAATTTAGGAAACTTGTGTTAATGGTTGAAAATTTTCTTAATAATTGAGAAATTGCTACTAAATGTGAGGGCTACATATACACTAGGTGATGAGAGTCCGTACGTAGATACTATGATGTTAATTTCTTGGGTAGTCTAGGAACCAGATCATGCCTTATTTGTGAATATCTCTATATTTTCTTGCTAATATGATCGCTTAGGATATGCTAGAGACTTGGAAGGGAATAAAGGTGAACCCATGAACTTGTTGAATAATTGTAAGAATTTATTTGAATATAAATGTGCTTTCGTGTGTATTCTTGATGTTTTTTTATATTTGTGGATCGGGACGACCTCCTCGGTATGAATAGATACATCTATAGTTTGCGTCGTTCGACCCTCGGCAGTGCACAGTTTATTTCCTGTTGGATCGGGTCGTCGACCTCGGCATAATGTGTGCATGATATCTATGTGAAATCTTATACATGACCTGTTTGATAAGTATTTTGAAATGTAAATGGCTAACTGAAATATTGTTAAGAACATGATTATTACTTTCTGTGGTAAACTGTTGATAATTGGTGATCCTCATGCTTAGCATATCACCTTATTATATTATTTGACCCTAATAAGTATCAAATCGACCTCTCGTCTCTACTTCTTCAAGATTAGACGGGATACTTACTGGGTACATATTGTTTACGTCCTCATACTACGCTTTCGTACTTAATTGTACATGATCTGAGACAGGTACATCTGGCTACCAGTCTGGTGCACGCCCTTGATTCATAGATCCAGACTTCCACGGTAAGCTTCTCCCTTCTTATGCCGTTAAGTAGTCGGAGTCTTTCTCCTACTTTTATTGTCTATTCTATCTTAGACATTAGGATATAGTTGTTCTTTTGTACATCTACTAGTTTCTGGTATTTGTGACACCAGATCTTGGCACACACTCGAATAGACATTTATTTTGGGGTTATATAATTATTTGATACTTTATTGATTGTTTCTGGTCCTAACTTTAAATTGGAAATCTGTTGAAGATCACGACCTAATATGAAAAAATGGGTCGTGACATATATGATATATTATAGGAATATGATATCATTGTAATATTCTTAGGAGAGATTTTAGACAGTATAATCTTAAACTCATTTATATACACTCTTCTTCCTGGGAATGAGAAAGCAAGTCACATCCATCTAAAAGTTGTGCAATCTCTAATATATTATTTTTCCCATTGAAGTAGTGGTAGTACGGTGAATTCTCCTTTTCTTTTTTGTTTATGAAGCTTTGGAAAAATTCTACAACCATGACATGATATTGTTCTTAATGTTTAATTCATTCATCTTCCAGAAGCATATCACCATTTCTTAAAAGTAATTAATATAATTTTATAGTTAATTTAAATATTATAAAGTTCATCAAGTTGATATAAAATGAAGGCATTCTATATTGTTCATAATTGGATGATGTGTATGCGCTGTATGTAATTACAGATAATTATTGTATTTAAATTTTTAGTCAAATATTTTATAATATCATCTATTATTTATTTTGACTATTTTAATTTCAACAAGCTTCTTGTTTGGTTAAAGAACATAAAAAAATACTCTTTAGAATATCTACAAAAAAAAAAGTAATAGCTACAACGATTAAATTTTAGAGAGCCTGTTCTTTGTATGGTAAATATCTCAATTGGTTGGATCCATTTGATGCATTGTTCTTAATAGAGCACCACTTATTTTTTATATAAGATGGTGTTGATTATCTCTGGAGACATTTCCTCATTAGTGTATGCATTGAAAGAACATGATTTGAAATGATATATATGCCTAGAAATAATGTCGTATTGAATTATACTTTGTTTTTACTATGACTTAATTCTCATTTGCTTATTTTTAAATCTTTTTATGCACTTTTTTGTTAGTAACACATAATAGTTATTTTTTTATAAGTCGTCTGGCAATATTGTTTCGTTGATGTACACTTTCAAGGTTAGTCGAATTTAGTAATTAAACATAAAAATCAATATGATACCTAAAAAATAATGACAACTTCACATCAAAAAGATATAACAATTTAGTATGTCTTAACATATGATATGAATACGGAAGAACAAAGAGAATTCCGCATTTCAGTAACACTTGATGAGAAAGTGATCATACAACCCATTATTTAAGGTTAATAAATATGGAGCACTTGATATATTATTAAATATTATATCCCGCAAGATAATTTCAAATATTTCTAGATATTTTTTTAAAGAAAATTCTATATAAAATCTTAATGTATATATATAAATTATATATTTATATTTTGGTCTGATTTAAATTTTTTTACTCATACCAAAATAAATTAAATCAAACTTAGTTAAATATTTTAATCGATTTAATTTGACTTTTCAATTTGGTGTGTTTTTTGTTCGATAATTTGTAGTTTGTACCTCCCTAGTGATAACTACTACAGTACCAATAACGAGAACACATGAACTTTTACTATTGCTGCACCATTAGTGTACGTTATACCTAGTGTGGTAATACTAGTACCCATACTCCAGTCGATGGAGACTTTGGGAGGAAAAGAGTTACTTTATTAGTAACTTTTAACAAAAGAAAGTTAGAACAGTCAAAGTACTTAAAAAAACAAGTGAACTCCCAACATGCTGTGTCGTAAAGAAGAAGAAAAGGGGAAACTAAGTCATGATTCACATTCATGAACATTCCTAGTTTTAGTTCGTGTTTTGCCTTTTCTGTTTGAGTCCACTTTGTATTTTTTATTTTTTCTGTCGTCAATGAGCCGAATTTGATGACCAGCGACTTCTAGAATTTTGCTACAGAATGTCCATTGTTTTTAGAGATGTTTTATTGTGTCTCACGTAATTTATATTAATTGTATAAAAAAAAATTATCTCATAAATTTATGGATTTTAACTTTATATTTTTGGATCCATAAAATTATAAGATAAAAAAAATATTTTATACAATTAATATTAATTATATGAGACACAAAATAAATTTATCCACTATTTTCACATTTGTTCTTTTTTTCTTATTTAATTTATACTGATATATGACCTGGAGCTAGAGTATTCATAACGACTTCTGCTGAATCCACTACTTTGGGTCTTGAAATTTCTATGTAATAAATTATTAATTTAAAATCAAAAATTTTAAATGAATAGAATTTCGAACTCATAAGTCTCAAATTCTAATAGAAATGAAGGGAGTCTTGAAGTAACGGTAAAGTTTCTTTCGTCTGACCTATAAGTCACGGGTTCATGAAAAGAATGGACCTTGGGCCTAACTCAACCCCAAGAGCTAGCTTATGAGGTAAGGATTGCCCAAGCCATATAAGAAGACCAAGGACCTCAAATCCTTCCGATGTGGGACAACTCAATAGTTCAAACCGTAGAAACAGGCGCTAATATTTATATTAAAATAAACTGTCTATATCTACTTTGCTCTTTTTTGAATCCTGGGTGAATGCCTATTACTTTATGTACCGAAATGGTGTTTTGGTGTTGTATGGGAATGAAGAACTAGAAGTGACAATGTATATGTATCCAAGTAGAAATAAGCAATGTGAAAGCTAAGTTGTCACTGCTTTTGCACTTAAAATAATAAAATATAGATATATGTTTCAAACTAAGATTGGGGAATGATTAACGTTAATGCACGTTTCCATGCAAAAATGATCATTGAAATGTCAAAAGTCGAGTTGGGAACTAGCTTCTCAACAAAGGTAAGTATATGCTTTTTCTTTCTTGTTTTTCTATATTATAAAAAGCAAAAAAGAGAGTACTGGGCGTGCGTTATCTATTATATTCGTTGTTTATCTTTTTGACAAAAGCAGCTGATTGATCATATAGGTGAAGAAACTTGTCTTAGATTTTTTATTGGATTTAACTTTTATACACTATTTTAACATAATTTTATATCAAGTCATTTCAAAACTTATACAGGTAAGTATGTGTCTATAGGGCTATTGCAGATAAAATTAATTATTAACTTAGAGAAATGTGAAAAATATAATTTGTTCTAACATGTTAAATTATATTAATCGCACTTTAAAAAATAAATTGATGTATATAAGTTAAATATTATTATTATTATTGTTCATTTCAAGGGTCTCAGGCCTATGCGCCGTTTAAGGCTGATGGCTTTAATTACACTCATAACTAGTTCTCTACATCCTATAGCTAATTGATTTCATGAAGAAAGTGATTAATTTCCTATAAATACGGACTAGTTATTAATAGTGAGTAATGAGCAGCTTTTAGCTTGGATTTTAGTAGTTACATCAATCAATATAATAGTATAAAATTTTATACTAGGGATGTATTTTATTAAAGAGTTTTAAGTTATACATATGGTTTTGGTGAAGAATTTTTTATATTATCTGGTTACCGATTATCTAAAGGATATCCGCCGGTAAGTTACCTTAAAATATGAAATTTATAATCTTGAAAATAACATAGGATACACACTACAACAGGTAAAAGTAATTCGAAGGTATAAAATTCTTTACTTGTATGATTAGTTATCATACAGTCTGTAAATTACCATTATAAAACAGTTATCGCTAACGCTAGTCTGCTTTAATTTTAAGTTGCATATTCTCTCTATTGTTCGTGTATAGAAATTGAAAACAGCCAGGGTTAACCTAGTATAATTTTAAGTTTTATTCTGTATTTAGTATAGTAAAAGGGAGAATTCTTTTGGTTTTAGTGACTTGATTATAATTTATAAGCCATATGCTGGTTGACATTGTCGCTCTTAATTTGATTTAATCATCCTCTTTGATTTGGTCTTTGTAAGGTTTCATTGAACGATTAGATTGACCAAAAAAATATTTTAGGTAGCCATTTCATTAGATGCGTCACTTCAATTATATGAATTGAACAAATGTAATCGGCTGTGGTTGTAACTCTTTTTCTTTCTCCTATTTTATAATATTCAGATCAATTTATATGCATCTCAATTAATTTATCTTTGCCTATAATCTTGAATTATAGTCAGCTCTCCACTAATTTATATTTAGACGAATAAAAAGAAATTACTTAGTATTTTTTTATTAAAATTTAAACTCTAGTCTCTCGTAGGTCATATATATGGCAAAAACATTCACATTAATAGCCAATGATCTTTGGTAGTTTAATTCATAAAGTTTTCCTATAACAGGCTTCGAATAAGAATAAAAGTAGCATTACTTATCTTAATCCTTTTTTTTCTTTCCCTTTCTTTCATTCTTTTTAGATCTTTTGAAACGTCGTACCGTATATGTATCAGAGGAAAAAAGGACGAAATATCACATCACCAATGACAATAATATTTACAAGAGATATCACGATCGCATAATTACTGTTTGAAGTATACCAGACTCATGAAGTTAATCATATCATATCCTAAATAATAAAAATATTTGGAAGAATTTAAATTATGTATATGCACAGACAGTGTAAGAAATAGTTTATATATCATATATTTAAAAGGTAATACCATATACTAACTTATTACTACCTAGTATTAATTGATAATCTATAATAATGGTAAGTAATAACCTGATATAGTAGATTAAATACATTGATAATGTCAGAAGTTTATTATCCTATCAGTGTATATACCTCAAAAAAATCCTCTTTGAAATAATATAATTACCAAAGTGGATATAGGCTCTATTTTTTGGTATATAAAAATCTGTAATAGCCGAAACTAGCCTTTTTCTAGTATTCAATATTAATGAAGAGACTTTTTCTAGTATTCAATAAAACAGTTAGCAAATTAAGAGTCACAATATATTATTTCTAATTCAGAATGATATTCAAAGAGGATATAGAGTTTCACTGAATAGATTAAATTCTTTTGTAGGCGTTTTATTTAAGACTAGATCAAACTAACGCCATTAACTTACAAGAAAAGATTAAATAGGAGGGTCCAATAAATTATATTAGTAATTTATATTACGCACTTGTTTCACGTGTATGGAACCGATAGCTTAGGTGAACCCGGATTAACGATGAGAAGCGGTCAAATCAGTAGCAAAAGCACCAGAACGGACGGTTGGTTGAACCCGGGTGATAGCTTCACGATCGATAGTTCAGTGAGGTACGCCACCCGCCCTACTCCTACCTATATAAAGCTTGGGGACATGACCTCTTACATTGCCATGCAAAAGAGGCTAACGAAACTGCCTACTAATTTTAGCTACGCAATTACCTTACCAATTGCATCATTTATGCAATGTCAAAACATATATAATTAAATTTGTAGTATGTTTGGGCAAGTTTTTTTTGATTAAAAATATTTTTTTTTTGTCAAAAGTATATTTGGCCAAAAATTGAAGTATTTGACCAAATTTTTAGAAGGAAAAAAAAAGTAATTTTAAGGAGAAGAAGAAGCAATTTTGGAGAAGCAATAATAGTAGCTTCTCTCCCAAAGTACTTTTTTGAGAAGTACTTTTGAGAAAAATCACTTAGAAGCAAATTTTTAAAGCTTGGTCCGTCAAACACTAATTGTTGCTCAGAAGTGCTTTTCAAACTAATTAGTCAAACACAAATTGCTTCTCACAAAAAGTACTTTTTGGGAAAACACTTTTGAAAAAAGTATTTTTCAAAATAAGCTGATTAATTTTTGCAGCTTTGTCAAACGGGCTATAAAGTAGAGGTGCATAAAAATTAATGTAACCTTGTGTAGTTAATCCGAAATTGAGACATAATTATATAGTAATATTTAACTTTGTATATAGTGTACAAAAATTAAAAAATTTAGTTTACTCCATTAGTATAATATAAGCTATAGCAAGTTCTCATCATTGTATTTATCAGGTTACAGTATCTGATAGAAAGAATTGCCAATTGTTATCGATCAATTTTAATTGATGGTGAAAAATCTTTACATATATACCGAGGATATGTATGACTGTTAAATGATGAAAAATGCATATATTTATATTTATTTGCATAGTTCCTCTTTAAGAAAGTCCCCGAAAGGACTTAGTTGATTCATGACTTATGTTTCATCTTTCCTTTTCTTTTCGTTTGTTTCGAGCCGGATCTGGTGTATCATAAGGGATTTTTCTTTTCTATTGATTTCCGCGGATTGGATCATATCCAAACTCATTTCTTTCCTTTGGATTGACGATATAGCAATTTTGTTTGGATTATCAGTCGAAGCAGGAGACAATATACCTTGATATTCTCGATCATTCTTTGACTCAAAGCATCGTTCCATCTCAATTGAAGCGGATGATTACATAGTTTTTGAAAAGAAATATGCTTATTATGTATTTCTTATTATGAACGAGTTTGGATGATAAATAATCAAAATATGACAATTTGAAAAAGAAGAGGTGGAAATAATTGGGAGCTCGTCCAATCTCGTGCATGACACGAAAATGGACGCGACAAAGGAGTAAAAATAAAGTCTGACGCACCCGCCAGCTCTCCTATCTGAGATTGGATTGTATTGAACGTCCCTCCCTCCCGCCTAGGTCATATAGATACACGCTAAACATGATTTTACATAACTTTGGAGGAGGAGACAGTACTTTAAGGTTACTCAACATCTTTGGAGGCAAGAATACACTTGGAGCAAGGAGAAGAATTCAACTCCATATTTTTTCCGCTTTCTTCTTTATTTCTATTATTGGTTATGAATTCAAGTATTGTAGCTTTGCATACTATTATGAATAGCTAATTTGTTATCTAGAGTTTTGATTGAACCTTTTGGAGGGAGAATTCTTGTTAAGTTTGAATACAATTAGCTTTTGAATTTCTTTACTTGTTCAAGTACGTGCTTATTTCCGTTGATTGAATGGGTATTAATTGACTATGCCTACTTATTAATGTATTCCTTGGGAAAGGATATATATTTAGGTAGTTGTTAAACAACGTCACTCCTAATATATATGAGGAATAAATATGGCAAGTTTAAATGTGGGTTTAGGAATAACAAAGTCTTGATGTGGTCATGGTGAGCAGTGAGATTGTGCCTACTCGGGAGAATATGTCTAGTAAATTGTTGTAGTTGCTGGAGAGAGAATTACGACACCTGAAGTGCTCACGATCAATAGAGAATAATTACACAAAACTATATGAAACCTACTCGCAAGGATTTCGATAATTGGGAAAATCATAACTTTAAACATTCTTAATCTTGTCTCCAGCCCTTAGTATCTTTAGTTGTTAATTCATTCCTTTAATTTATTAGTTAATTAGTTAGATATAAGAATCTTTATATTTTATAACTTAGGAATTGTTCGAACTTGGTTTTTTGGTAATTGTAGCTAAACCTTAGTTCTTTATGGGATTCGACTCCGGACTTTTACAGCGACCGCTTATCTTTTTTGGGACTAAAGTTGGATGTGATCAATAACCTTCGATAGGAGTGTATGGAGGTCGAGAATTAAGGTTATGGGATGGCAGATAGTCGAGAGTTTCTCCTAGTATTATCAGTAGTATTGGTACTAGTCTTATATTTTCTTGTTCCTACTTCCTGTTGTGTCATTTTTACCAGTAGTTTTGGCAATATTCTTGTACCTTTGTATTTCTAAATCTTTTATATTTACGTAATGTGTCATTTACATACGTTGTCCTATTACCTTGTTGGTGATATTTTTTATTTATTGCTTCTTTTTTATTGTCCTTGAGTCGAAGATCTATCGTAAATTGTCTCTCTATTTTTATAAAGTAAAAATAAGGTACACGTACATATTACCCTTCTTAGATCTTATGATAAAATTTCATTGAATTTGTTGTTGTATTATTATAAAACTTTAACCCTTAATAAAATACATGATTGAAGTTTTGGGAGAAATATGAAGTGAAACAAATGTAAACTTTAAATGTAGAAAATCAGACGACATATTTCCATAGCTAGCTAGGTTCATAAGGAAAGATCTTTTTTCGACGGGATATAGTAACTAAACAAGTAGCGTAAACAAACTTTCCAAAGTTACAACTCACTGAAAGAAAAGTGAGGAAAAAGATTCGCATTTTGACATCAATAAAAATAACAATAACAATAACAACAACATATCCTGCATACATAAAATCCTGGGAAAAAGGTTGAACGTAAACCTTGCCCTTGCTTCGTGAGTGACAGAAAGGCTGTCTCCGATATATAGACCAAAGAACTTTAATTAGTCGTTACATACTTAATTATAAAGAACATCATCAAGGTGCAACGAAAGTCGTTACGCCTTAATTACATAGCAAAGAAATTACTTTCTATGTTCAAAATCCTCCCAATTACTTTCACCCGTATTAGGTCCAGTACTTGAATTAGAATTCCCATAATGAAATGGAAATCTCAGAAAATCTTCCTCTTGCTGCTGATTATAACTATCTCCTTGTTCCTGCTCATGAGATGTTCCTTGTTGTAATTCCAGTGATGAATTTGGCAACGATTCCGAAACAAAACCTTCAGATATTGGTCGATAAAAATTCGGTGAAACCCTAAAATTCATCTCAAAATTATTTCCATCACGAAGCAACTGTGCGTAGTGATGCACATTAGGAAAATGTTCTTGAGACAAATAATTAGGTTGAAAATAAGGGAGATTATTATTCATGGAGCTAGTAGCTGGAAGTTGCTGACCAACTATGCCAAATTCTTGTTGTGTTGTATTGGTGAGAAAACTAAATTCAGTTTTGCCTTGAACTCTTTCAGGGAAATTGAGTTTAGCTTTATTGCCTTTGAATTTAAGTGCAGCTTCATCATAAGCAATAGCTGCAGCTTCAGCAGTGTCAAATGTTCCAAGCCAAACTCTAGCTGCTTTTTTTGGGTCACGTATTTCGGCTGCCCATTTTCCCCATGGTCTTTGTCTTACTCCTCTATAATGCCGTTTTCTCTGCTGATTTCCTTTTCATACAAATGTAATACACCACTTTAATTTCTATATATTATTTAATTAATTAAAGAAAAATTAAAGGGGGCTCAAATATATATAATAATATGATGTAATACCTTGTTCTTGGGTGGACTGGGATTGGTTTTGCAGATTTGCACCAGTTGATTGAGGTAGGGTTAATGGACTAATTGCATGCACGGACGAGTTAACTGAAGAAATATTGGTATTATTATTAGTGTTGCCAATAACTTGAGAGAGAACAGAAACCATAGCAGACATGTCATGTTGAGATCGAGCTGAGTAGAAAGGGAAAATAGGTTCTTCTTCATTTGTAGTAGTATTCGTGTTATCCTCTTTCTCCTCCGATTCATTGGATGAAAAGGGCCTCTTCCCATACCTTCGATCCACGTTTGCTACCTTCGAAAAAGTGATTACGAGTTTGTAGTAGCTATAAAGAGAAAGGATGTGGAGTAAATGTAAGAAGAAGGTGAAGGAAATGCGAGGGTTTACTATTTATACTAATGTGAACTCTTATTTACTAAGTGTGGAAAGAATATATGTGGCTAATACTTTTTGGTTTACGGCTGCCTTTTTATACTAATTTTGGATGGATATATTTTTTGGTTGCTACTTTAATCTCTTCTCTTATTATTAAAATATTTTTGTGTAGCACTCACTCGTTGATCAATATTATTGGATCAGTTTCAAACATTGTTACTATTTAACTCTTTTAGTTTAGAGATCTATGATAGATTATGTATAGGCAAACAGTCAAATGAAATATAGTACTCCATCCCTCCTAATCTATGTAAAGTTGTTTGGATTTCAAGAGTTTAAAAAATTATACTTTCATCATAATTTTTTTATATGTCTTTTAAATATCTTAAATTATAAATTATTGTGACTTACATTATTTTTACATAGTTTTCAAATTTATAAACTTTATTTTAAACCTAAATGATTCTATATCAAAATGCACGGTTAAAATTAAAAAATTGGAATCTCGAAAAACAAAGAATGTCATGTAAATTGAAACAGAGAGAGAGAGTATTAACGGCAGAAGAAATAAAAATAAATGAGGCTCCAATTTTCATAGTTTTATTGTAATTTTATGGTCGAGTCGAAGAAGTTGTCCAAACGAAGCTAGGTTTTTGTGAAACAAGTATAAGTATGTGATTTTCCCTATATGAATTACTCCTACAGAATCCCAAGAAAATAGATTTTCTTAATTTTTATCATTTTAAAGAATTTTTATAGATTTTTATTAATTGTTTGCACTTTTCTTGCATGTTTAATTTTTTATTTAAATCACGAAAAATACCAAAATATCACACATGAAATTTAGGCTTTATCTTTACATTTTTAGGGTTAATCATAATCATTTTTTATAAAATGTAAAAATCACAAAGATAGCTCATTTTTGCATTTCTTGTCTATTAATTTTGTTTATTGATTTTTCACTTTTACTATAGAAAAGAAAAGAGATTTAGACTGAAAAGAAATTGGGGAAAAGGGGTTCATTTTCGAATTTGGGCTAGCCCCATGTACCCACTTCAGCCCAAAATCTTTCCCATATACAAATTAATCTCTCAATCCAAACAATTTTCTATCACCCCAAGTCCAAAGATATGCTCCGACCCGCCAGCCCAAATACCCTTTAAGAAATTATGGAGTACAGATGACCTTTTTGTGTTAGCATCACAAGTTTATCAAGCTTTTTATATGGAGGATCATGTTGAGAAAGATATTTATTATGCAAGGAATAAGTCCCTGTTGATTTATATGATTTAGAGGAAGAGAATTGCCCCAATATTGAAGAAGCATTTTGGAGGGAGCCTAATTATGATGTTGGTTCCTTAAGTGGATTAGTTGAGTTTGGATGCTCAAGAAACGATGTACTCGTTGATGTCATTGGTATTCCATCTAATGCACAACATTCACATGATACAATTATACAAACATCGGAAGAGGAAAATGAGTTTAATGATATTGATTGGGACTGGATGGAATCAGATGATTAAAGAAGAAACTTCTTATATTCTTTTAATATATTATGTTTAGAGTGAGTAATAATATTTTTGATCAATATTTTATAATTACTCTTGTTTATATAATTTTAATTATTTTTTTATTTTTTTCTTCAATATTTTAGCCTGACATGGTTCAATTTTGCCGGATTTGGGATCTTCTAATATTTTAGCAGCTCTCGGTGATGGTAATATACATCAGCAAATTAAAACATTAGAATTCTTCATTTGTGTTAGATAGAGGTAGGCGAATTCTTCATTAAGAAATCAATCTTCTTACTGTTAAAGCTATAAAAAGTAGTTACATCTGTGACTTTACATGTTAGATATCTTTATGTCAATATTTTTAAAAGATAGAAGTCAGCTGTCAGAATGATTGAGTTCCTACTATGAATGCTGCTACTTGTGAAAATGGAGGTTCTGCGAATGAATATTATAGGAATCACAATGAATTGAGGTTCCCTTATAATCTTCAAATTCTAGCTATTATAGCTATCAAATTCCTCTCTGACACTTTATATTTTTTGTGGATATATTTTTCATATGATGTACCGGATGTTTCTGACAAGAGGGGTTGCTCTAATAGTAAGCAACCCCCACTTCCAACCGAGAGGTTGTGAGTTCGAATCTCCCCAAAAGCAAGGTGGGAAGTTCTTGGAGGGAAGGATGCCGGGTTTCCATTTGGAAACAGCCTCTCTACCCAAGGGTAGGGGTAAGGTCTGCGTACACACTACACTCCCCAGACCCCATTAAGTGGGATTATACTGGATTGTTGTTGTACTGGCCGTTTCTGTATTTTTTATTTTTTATTGTTTTGTATTCTGTAAATGCGTGTGATACTTCAGTACAATGCACTATGTACAAGGAAACACAATTGGGTGCTATATGACTTTAAATATTTGAGTTCCTCTCTGTCTTTCTTTAAGCATCATATTCAGGGTATTTGTAACAATCTCATTTACAGTAGCATGTTGATATTTGGTTATAATTCTTTTAGCTATTATATGTTTATTCTGGAAGTCAATGCTAACTGCTTTGCTACTTGAAGTCATAGATCAGCATGACAACATTCAGCTATAATATACTCATGTAGTTTTATTTTCTCCAATCATGCTTAGCCAATTACAATACAACATTAAAAAAATAAGAAAATATATGTCTGCCAGATTTGGACCCCTATTCAAATTGAAAAGAAAAACCAGGCTTTTTGGATCAAGAACTTAAAGATGGAGAATTCTCCTACCTGCAAAATGATTAAAGATGGAGAAATCTTTTATAATTCTTAGTTTCTTTATAGAATTGTGACTAACAGAATGTAAAGATTTAAAATCTTGAAAAAAATTGGAGAATGACCATCTTACCTTCAGCCATGAATTTAAGATGAGTCAAGCCTGAAATGAATAGAAGTAGTAAAAAGATAATTGTTTGTAAATTTCTATGGCAAAATACAAAAAGCTGAGAGCTTACCATTGGATAAGAGAGTGTAGGTTTTGGTATCTTAAGATGAGAAAGTGAGAACAATTGACAAAAGTTGATGAAAGAATAAATGAAAACTCAATCACATAATGCTTAAGAAGAGAAGAGAAAAAATTCTTAAGATTAAGTCCCAATTTTATTTACTTAATTATTATTAATGGTCTTGTTGTTAATGCTTTGATAACTTAATTCTTATTTAATTTTTTAAATTTGACAGGAATTTGGATAGTTATGAATCAGGAAGGGTACTCAAGTAAAAATAAAAAGCTAAAAATTGCATTGTAGTCGGATTACTTGCATCTTTGCTGGACGAAAAAGTTTCATCATTGAAAACAAAAAGAATTGTTCAATCTACAAGGACAAATGGCAAGCATCATCTGAATTTAAATTGAAAAAAAAAACTTTCGCAATTAGGAGCTCAAGTGCAAGAACAATTGTTGCAATTGCCTCAGCCTTCTGCTTCTCCTCCAACACAAAATGTACATGAACATGTGTAATAAAAGTCACTGAACTCTACCTCTCTTGAATCACAAGCAGTACGTAAACAATTGCAGTAACTGCCACTGGATTCCACCACTCGTACTTCTCAAACAGTACATGAACAATTTAAGGATTCTTCCGATCATAAAACAAACGAACAATCTGAGGAACAAGGCAAGAACATATAAATTTTATTTCATTAAATTAGCAAACAATATGGACGTGATATATGGTGATTATTCTTACTTAATATTAATGCAGGTCCTTCTGTCGGAAAAAAAAGAGGAAAAACTCTAATGTCAAGTGTTCATGGTAGGAAAGAGCATAAGCTAATTATGCTTAACGAGAACAATCAACCCATAGGTCCTACTAATGATGTTGTCGCAGAGTTGGGTAGCTTCCTCGGCACATTGGCAAGGAATGCAGCCTTTTGTCCTCTTAATGTGTTTAATTGGAGAAAACTTCAAACAAAAGAAGATATGTGGATATATATCAAGGTTTTGAAGTGCGCAAATAATTTGTGTAGATATTTCATATTTTTACACTAACCTAACTGTACCAAATTAAATTTGTATGGAAAATATAATATTACTGATGCTGCAAAAAGGTAGGTTTTTTATTTCAATTCAGAATTCTTGGAGAAAGTATAAGAATCAACTATTTAATGACCATTATAAAGCCTATGAGAATGACAAGCTTCCAATGGAGAAAAGGTCGGTTGATGTTCCTGAATCTCAATTTAAGGATCTTTATAATTATATAACTATGATGCATGCAAGGTAAAACTAAGTAATGTCCCATGATTTGCTGAGAATGTCTGGTTTATGTTTAATTAGAAATCACTTAACTTTTTTTTATATAGCAAATGCACTAAAGTTACATAACCTAGTGCAAAATTTAAGCTTGGTTTGAAGAAAATATTCCAAACCAATACCGAGAATCGCAAAAAGTTGAAATATCCACACACTGCTGGCAAAAGAAGATTTGCTCGAATATGCGAGGTTTATTTTTTCTTATTATTCTTTTAAATATGAACTTATTAACTTTAGTCCAAAATATTTTTATACCACTTTTTATATAATCAGAAGAAAACAAAAACTTCTGAGTCTCTATCAAGCAAGGACATTTTTGTGGCTACAAGAAAAAGAAAAGTTGATCGAGTATACAAGGCCTCGTATGTGGATACTCTTAATAAAGTTGTACGAGTTATTAATTTAAAGTTTATTGTTATCATTTGTCTGTTCTTAGTTATTGACTCAGTGTCATATACTTTCTGATTTAATAATGACTCAATTTGTTCTTGTAAGCTGAAATGGAAAGAATAAAATCAACACAAGAAAATGAAGATGGCAGTCAATCAGTTGATGCATTTGCATCAGTCATTGGACCTGAGCATCCAGGTCACCTAGATTGTATAGACGTGGTTATCAAGACTGCCTTAAAAAGAAAAGTGGGAAATTTTGGACCCTCTTTAAGTTCTACTGATGAGGTGATGCAGCAAACATTTGAGGAAATAGAAGAAAGGATTCAAAGATTGCAGGAAAAGTTCAATGCACAAAAAGATGACATGCAACTACAAGTTGCATTTAACATTATTTTACAACTTAAGCATCTGATGCTCTTTTGATTTTGTTTTTGTTTTTGTTGTTCCTTTCTTTCACTGAGCCGAGGGTCGATTGGAAACAGCCTCTCTGCCTTTTCGGGTAGAGGTAAGGCTCGTCTACATATTACCCTCCCCAGACCCCTCTTTGTGGAACTATACTGAGTAGTTGTTGTTGTTGTTTCCAACTTAAGCATCTGAATCCAGATTTACGGGTTGATCTCATCATGTTAGGTTTCAATGCTCGTTCACCTAGAGAAGCTTCCTCTGCACAACAAGGTGTTGTGCAACTAATCAATCGCCTATCTACTAGGAGTAATAATCAAGGTCAGTACGTCTATCTTTCTTTGTTTCTTGCTTTCTTCTTCTCCTCCTTCTACTTCTTTTTTAAAGTTTTACTTAAACTTATTCGGATTTGACTGTTTTATCTCAAATTAGCTATAATTTTTTATAAAGAGAATAATTGGCTTATAATATCAACAGGGGTTGCTTTCTCTTTATATTGGTTTTCTGTAGAAAGCCATCTATTGATTGGCAAAAGCAACACTACTATTTTATAGCAGCACCATGATTGGAATTCATCTTCTTATTATTCTTTTTTATTCTTCTTGCCTGCATTTCTGGTTAGTGTATTTTCTTGATTTGGAATATGTTTGTATATTTCAAGTTTCTTGTTTTCGATGATGATTCTTCAATTCTATGACTACTGTGTTTTCCATCTGTATTTAAGATTCTGTAATGTATATTCACCATTTTTTATATTCCTTGCTTTATGTTAAGACTATTGGTCAATTTTCTTTTTCCTTTTTCGGTGAGCAACACTATTGTGGGTTGATGTTATAGCAATTGATGTAATTTTCATCACTTGCTGATATATTGAATTTTTGTAGTTAGACAAGTTTGCTCTAAGGGGTTGATGGTTCAAGCTCCCTAAATCAATTAATCAGTTAACTACGTTTCAATTACAAACTAACTATGTCTTGTGGTCATGACTAGTGAATTGTTCTTAATTATTTTCATTGCTTGTGCATTTCGACTGCATGTTTAATCAGCAGGTCAAAACTGAAAAAGTTTTTTGTCTACATCAATTTAACATATTAACATTAGCTAAAAACATATCTTGGTTATTTTTAACATTATTATAGGCTTGCACTCTTTTAAGAAACGACTATTGAGTGGATCCAAGAAAAGCTTCTTTTCTCTTATTCAAAAGAACATCTGGACCATAAAAATATAAGTTGGTTGGATTTTGTTGGACAACCCTGTTTATTCAAGTTTCTTGGATATATTCGTTAGTTTCTTGACAAGGGGGATTGCTCTGATGGTAAGCAACCCCCATTTTCAACCGAGAGGTTGTGAGTTCGAGTCTTCCCAAGAGCAAGGTGGGAAATTCTTGGAGGGAAGGATGCCGGGGGTCCATTTGGAAACAACCTCTCTACTCAAAGGTAAGGGTAAGGTCTGCATACACATATCCTCCCCAAACCCCACTAAGTGAGATTATACTGGGTTGTTGTTGTTGCTGTATTCGCTAGTTTTTTTGGACTTCCTGTAATTCAAACATCTGGAAAAAAAAAAGGTCATGATGACTTGTAACAATTGTATAGGCTTTGCATATGTTCCACATGACATATTCTAGTACATTTGAAAATTTTGTGCTTATGCATTGTTTATGGGCCAATTCCGTTCTTATAATGATAAACCAACTCTTGAAGGATAATGATTTTATTTATCCTCTTTCGTAGGTGGAGCAATTGAAGAAATGGAAGATGGAAAATTTGAAGATCTAGGCCTTACTTAAGAAGTTTGAATTGTTGTCCATGTTCTAGGAATCTTTTGTTATCAACGTTTGAAATTTACTCTAACTCTTGAAGTGTTGAAATGTAAAACTTATGTGATTGGTTCAAAATATTTTGATTTTATAAAGACAATATAGATTATGAAGTGTTTTATCTTTTTATTTATATAAATGTCACGTTATTACAAATTTTATATATCTAAATATTCATCTACAGCCAGGACGTAATAGTTATTAGACTGTTGCAATATGTTTTGCAAACCGTTTCGATAGGTCTGACAAATTGCTCCAAAATAATCTAAAAGAACTGTTCCAATAGGTTGTGCAAACTATCCCATTAGATCTTACAAATCATTCCAAAATGTGCAACAAATTAATACAACGGGTAGTTAAAACAATTGCAAAAGAAATAAAACCATTACAATAGCGTAATGAAACAATTAGAATATCTGTAAATAAAAAGTAGCAATAGCTTGCATGACCGTTGCAATAAATTATATGGTAACGGCTGCCAACCGTTGTTGTAAACTCTATGGCAACTATTTTAACCATTACAACTGGAAAATAATACTCATTGCTTCATAAAGAGGAATAACCATTGCGATATATAGCCCTTACACAACAGTTTTGATAACTGCTGCAAGAACCGTTACTCTAGATCTATTGGCACGGCAATGTATGTAACGCTCGGTAAACCGTTCCAATAACTCTATGGCGATTGTTTTACCTGTCTGTTGGAACGGTTTTCCGGCTATTGCAATAGGCTCATTTTCCAGTAGTGTACTTTTGCTCTTCTGGATTTTTATATCAACCTGATAGAGTTGATGCTATTATTACTCTACATATCTATTAAGTTGTTCATTGAAATCTACTGAATTGTCATACTTCTGCTCTTTAGGGATTTCTCTACCGGATCGGTAGATTTGATGTTATATTTTGTCTACCTATCTGTCAAATGATCATCAACGTCTACTGGATTGACATACTTTTTCTGAGTTGTTTCAACAAGTGTTTTCCAAATTTGCAACTTCATTTTCAATTAGACTGCCTCAAATTTCCTCTCAAACTTGAAACTAAGCACGCAACAAACCCCAATCATAAAATTTAGTCGAATAACACCATATAAAAAAAAATCCACTTTTTCTTCTTCGACATTTTCTAAGGTCCAATAATGGAGCTTTGAGATTTTTAAAGTAAATCCCCAAAAATTGTATCTGAACTAAAAGTTTAAGCACAAGTTATTAACACTCAAATGATTTTAACAATAAATCGATCATTATTGTTCACCATCAAACAAGAATTCAAGTTTTAAAAATTAAAAAATATATTGCTCAAGTAAAAAAAAAAGATTTTATTTTGCTAAGACCATAAACATGGAGATATTGTGTCTAGGACCATCCTCTTTTGGGGTCACCCGTGCTAATTTGTGTAGATTCTTAAAATTCTAAATATACAGTATGCGATCCATTTGTCCACATGAATAACCTACGTCTTGAAGATTTATTTTACTGTAGTATTATAATGAGAAAGAACAGAAAAAATGAGAATATTCTTAAAGAAAATAAACTTGTTAATTATAAACCATTATATCGATTTGTGAAGACGTATTCACTGGTTCGAGGTAAATGATAACTTAATATAAATGATTAGCATATATTCAACTTCTTAATCATTATTTCGTTGGATAAATAAAGTAGATTTGATTATTTATAAATGTTGAACTTGAAATCTATCTTGAAATTGGAAAGATATAGTAACAGAAGTATATACTTTCTTCTTTGTGGTTTATAAGACAGCTGGAATTGCAGTTTTATGGTTCAAGAAAATTGATTTTGAATAAGAACGTAATGTTATTATATCAACCGAGTAAATAAACAAGCTAAGGAGTAAAGGGCATTCCATGCACAAAGCATCCAGGTACATAAAGTATTCAGTGTTCATATAGGATCTGTGGAAGAGCACCATCTCAAGAAGGTATACTGTAAGCAACCTACTCTGATACAAACATGAATAGTCAGTTCCACGACTCGAAGCTGTAACTTATATATCACACGAAAATAACTTTATTATTACTCCAAAAGCTCCTTTCAAACAAGCTAATGAGTAAAAAAAGAGAGGAGAAAATAATAATCAGATCCTCCCTTTGTATAGATTTCGTGGTTTTTTTTCGAGTAATGGAAGAGGACCTAACGTCTACTTTCCTAAATTTCTCTTCCTTTTAAATAGAAGTACGTAACAAAGAAAGTATTATTGCATCCATTTTATTCATTTTATTTTTTGGCTAAAATAAATCTCTTCCAACTTATGTTACAAACATAACAATTATACCTAAGTATCCTTTTTCCCATTGGAAGTACCATATCCCCAACATGCAAAATAATCTTTAAACTAATGATGTACATTTGAATATAAAAACAAATTTAATTTCAAAACTATCCAGGTAATACCAAGTTCATTGCATAAAGACTCGATACATTTTTTATTTTTTGGGTCAACACAGTACCCCATCTTTAATCTGCTGTTGATCAAGTCTTTTTAGAAAAAAGATTGTACATTTAACTTAAATTCTTCATAGAAGCGACTATTTGATTCATGGGTTTCAGTGGATTTAAGTTATGTACACTGATCGTGTAAGTATTATTGCATTATCTTAAGTTTTGATTCATGTGTTGTTTCTTCAATGGATTTAAGTTATGTACACTGATCACGTAAGTATTATTACACTATCTGCAATGACATGCGATAGTAATTTACTTGATCATTTATACCAGATTAAGTCTTACTAATACTTATCATAGAAATTACCTTAATAAGTGACTTGGATAAACATGTTTCAGTTTTACGCACCAGCTTCCTAATACTAATTGATAGTTTTTTCAAGTCAATCATCCCTTACAGGGGAATTTTTTTTCTTTTTAAGGTGAAGATTTTATTAAAAACGGCATCGAGCTGATACTCATCTCTTACGAGGGAATTTTCAGTTCCACTTTGGAAGTCTAATTTTTACAAATCTTAAAGTGCAATCAAGAAAATTCTTTCCAAAGTTTGCAAATGAAAAGCAACTTTGGTATGGAAGAAAAATTAGGGTGCAACTTTCGTCAACCCCTGATAGCATAAAAACTTGACTATCGAAAGCCCCCTCAAATTTAGAACAACCGGAGAATGAACAGTTTATGCATGCGAAATTGCATCCTTAAATAGGAGTCTAAGATATATTAGTACAAAGTGATGTCTAGACCAAGGATAGAATGGTAGCTACATGAAAGCCACTGTATTCTCTCTATTCCTTTTACTTAAACATCACAAGGAACATCGACTTTGACAAGGGAAATGTAGCACTAAAGACACTATGAAGTTCAAAACTTTGGGAGTCTATAAAGACATGCCTGTGTGCTACGAGAGAGGTCGGAACAAGTGAAATTGTGCAAGCATCAGTAGCGCTAGATCCAATCAAACTCAAAAACTGTTTCAGCTGCCTGATCGCAGAATTAGGCCAAAGGCAAAAGCTGTTACTCAGCATTTCCCTCCTGATTTCCTTTCATAAGCATCTTTCCATATCATAGATCATGCCTATGAGTTCCTTTTGGTCTAAGGCATTGAGACATTAGCTTCTCAGTGACAAAATTTCCCAAACATATGGGAACAACGAGCAGAGAAATGATTAAGAACAGTACGGCTTCTCTCAGCACCTCAAATGATTTTGTGCAATCCAATGTTCAAATCAGAAGATATGGAAATGAGGAGCGGGATTGCATGATGCCAAACAGCTTTGAAGACTCGCTTTTGATGGGCTTTAATGGACTGAGAAGGTTTGTGTGAATTGTACCTTATGTCAAAAATGTGGATGACTGGATCAACCGACCCTGATGTTATGTACAAGCCATCAGGCGACCAAGCCTGGTTTATAAGAGCTGACTGTGAGTCACTACTTTCTTGCTTCCACCCAAAGGCTTGAACCTCTGTCTGCCTCAATCTAAAATCAAATAAGCGAAGCTGTCTCTCTATAGTCCTGCATTAAAAGCATGAACTCAGAGAATTAGATTAAGCAAATCTCAGGGTATGCAAGTAATTACCTCAAGACACATTTGTGCTAAGATTCTACCAATTACAAGATAATGGACTAATATCATAAACAGAGCTAATCAACAATTCAAGTTTAAAAAGGAATGGTACTTACATTTTGAAAAAAAAAAAGAGGAAAAGAGGACAAAACAAGAAATCATCACAATGCAGGAATGAACCTTGAGAACCTGTACTAAAGGAATATTGTTTTGTCCCTAGAAGGCGTCTCCCCTGCTTTTCGGAGGAGTGTCTTCCTAGCATTCTTAAAGCAATCTGGGATGATCATGGTTTTGATCAATTTGTCCTGATTCTCTTGAGTAATAATGGATCCATATTAGATGCCAGAATTCACAGTATTCAATAAATGCCTTTTTTACTATTAAGTCTAAGATAAAAGGCGTGTCTACCATGATAGAAGCATCCAACATGAGCCAATTTAGTACAAAAGTGATGTGTAGACCAATTTACAAGATAATGGACTAATATCATAAAAAAACTACTCAAGAATTCAAGATTAAAAAGAAACTGTACTCACATTTTGAAGAAAAAAAAAGTAAAAAGAAATCATCACAATGCAGGAATGAACCTTGAGAACCTGCACTAAGGTCACTACGTTTTGTTCCTAGAAGGCCAGTCTCTCACTGCTTTTCGGAGGAGTGTCTTCCTAGCAATCCTAAAGCATTCTGGGATGATCATGGATTTGATTAATTCGTTCGGATTCTTTTGACTAATTATGGATCCATATTAAATGCCAGAATTCAAAAAAAGCCTTTGCACCAATAGGTCTAAGAGAAAGAGCTTGTCTAAGATGTTTGAAGCATCTTGCATAAAGCCAATATATATTCCTTCTCCTCCATCTCAATTATACCAAATTCTCCTTGCACCTTCCAGAAGGATCTGGCTCTAGATTTAGTTCATAGTATCCCATTTTAACCTCCCATTTCGCCCTATCGGGTAGGGGTGAGGTCAGAGGATGCCTGATGAGTGGCGGTGGAGTGCAATGGTTTTGGTGTACAAGAACAAAGGGGATGTCCAGAATTGTAACAACTATAGGGGTATCAAGTTACTAAGTCATACCATGAAAGTCTGGGAGAGGGTGGTGAAAATGAGGATAAGGAGGGCGGTGTCTATATCGGAAAACCAGTTCAGGTTCATGTCGAGCGGTTCTACTACGGAAACTATCCACCTTATCAGGAGGTTGGTGGAACTATACAGGGATAGGAAGAGGGATTTGCATATGGTATTTATTGACCTAGAGAAGGCATATGACAAGGTCCCTAGGGACATCCTTTTGAGGTGTCTGGAGGTGAAAGGTGTGCCAGTGGCTTACATTAACGCGATAAAGGATATGTATGATAGATCTATGACTCAAGTTAGGACGGTGGGAGGTGACTCAGAGCTTTTTCCTTTAGTCATGGGATTACACCAAGGATCTGCGCTCAACCCGTTCTTATTTGCTCTGGCAATGGACGCACTGACACACCATATTTAAGGAGAAACAATACCATGACTTACCTCATTCTATCAACTAATCCCTTCAACCCCAGAGATTGAATACCATATAACTGTCAAGGCTACTATATTGGTCTTTTTCTGGCTTGGTTCTTAATATTCATTGCAAATTGGGGAGCTGTCAAAAATAAACAGGAAAAGAATAAAATGGTGCTATTTAGTTAGGTTCTAGCAATAGAAAACTTGAAACATTTAAATATGAGCATGCTCATTCACATGACAATTTCAAAGCCAGAAGCGTGTAATATTTCTATGCTTACTAGATCACCTTGCAGCAAAAAGAGAACCCCTGGTTCTTATCTATTTCAAGTCTTGGCATTAGCATTGGATGGAAAATTTCCTTATAATTCAGAAACTCTTTGGCATTGGAACTTAAGTTCCTTCAACAATGTAGGGCACACTGCAGTGAGGATCTCAAATTACACATTTATGCAATGACCCAAGACCAGTACAACAACTACTACTACTACTATTACACCTCGATCCCAAACAAGTTGGGTAGGCAAGAAACGCAACCAAATACAGTATTAGATACACCTATAAATTATAACCAAATCATTGCTGTTCATAAGTGCAATATTTTTTTAAGTACTTGAGGAATAACTCAATAGAGTTTATGAGAGATTTTGGGGAAGTCTTTAATGCATTCCTCGCGAGAATAAATGTTTTTGAAGAGTGTACAGTATCCAAATAAAAGTAACAACACTATAAGAAAGAGGGACTTTTACAGGAGAAAGGACTGAGAACATAGCTAGGAAGGAATCAATAGTAGGTAAAAATGCACCTAAAGATCATAGAAAGAGCATTGTGAACTTTACCCTGTCTGAACCATAAAGAGATTGAAATCACACGGATTAGGTAGGACACTCATGCATTTATTTTCAATTTGATGCTTGTATTCTGCTCTTTGAGCTAGCAAATCAAATCCAATGATCCGCTTGTCTGCTCCAGCAGATATCACAACTTTCTTATGCTGCAAACCAGCAACACCCATCACGGCAGACGAATGCAAACTTCTATGCAATGCTTTAGGCTTCCACGAATTTTCTCCATCTACATTGCTCCACAGGACAGCTGCATGATCACTACCACCAGTAACGAAATATACATCTTCCCACGGCATGAACATTATGTTGTTGATTATCCCTTTAACATGAGGCTTCTCCTCCAAGAAACTTACACGCGTTTTCTGTTGATGCAAAGCACATGAAAATATAGCAAGAATAAAATCAAAGTAATATTTGATGAGATAGGATGCCTGGTGTGCTTTGAAATACGACATACTTGGGCCTCAAACAACTTCAGAAGCTGGAAAAGTTTTTTTTACATGAGAGATCAATTTTTAGTGGAGAAGACGGGAAAATAATGCAATTATAATTAATACTTAACAGACCTTAGTTTAGTTTGGTCAAGGGGAACCTATGAGTACGAGGGTTATTTGATGCCTCTAATATGGCGGTTAACTGAAGCGAATGAAAAAGGAAAAAAGATACTGACCTCGCAGGATCATTAGGTCCATACGATTTACAAGGTAATCTACATCAAAAGTACTTTCATGTGTAGAGAATATTATGGACAAGAACATAATAAGAGAACAAGTAACAATATAAGTACTTTAATCCCCTTTTACAGCTCAAAAGAATAAATTAAGTACTTCAATTTATCAGTTTAAGGACCAATACTCAAGAAATCAAAGGACTTCCTCATCCTTCGCCTACAGCTCTCCATCCGAAAGACATATGATCTGGGTCTCATATGTCCATTTATCTATCCAACCACTACGACAACCCTTTGCATAGACAGTTCTATGCATAAAATCAGGAAGTGAAAGTGGATTAATATACTGTTCTGGCTATAATCAAATCATAATGAAACCTAATGTAAAGGACTTAGCACATGCCACAGACATGTAACCATGCTGTTTCATCAAATAGGTTTTCTATCCCATGAGCTTTGTCATATAATTTCACCGGAGTTTATCTCAGACTTAAACCAGTACCTCTTTTCCTTTAAGATTCAAGATTGAAATTTGAGAATCCCCACCATCAGCACTATAAGCCGAGAAAAGACTATTGCCTTCTGGATGCCAGGCTACATCTTCTGGCCATCTCCTATGCTTGGATGAAAGGCAATCAGTGGAACTAAGACGATTAGCAGTTGACCTGTAATCCAAAAAAACAAAAAAGGTCACTCAAATCATCAGAACACACCAAAAAAACAGCATTTAAAAGTTATGCTGCCTGAAGTAAGCTTTTGCCTTCAAAAATATAGTTTCACTCGCACAAATGAAAGTGATAAGGATACGGCTAAGGAAGTTGACTTTTCGAACTTTTAACATACCCTCTGCCATGTATCTGCCATAGGTTGATAATCCCATCCAACGCACTGCATATTCAAGGGCAACCTAAATTACCATTCAGGATCAAATGAAGCTATATGCAAAACCCATTTGTTACATTCTATGCCAGATGCTCAAAAATGCCAATGGAAAGAATAAAATATGCGACTACATTGGGCCTTAGTCAAGAGAGATAAAGTGCAATGGACATCACGTCAAGGAAAAAACATCAGCTAGCATCTTCACAAATTAATAGATGCCATCAGCAGCAAGAGTTCCCAAGTCAGTGACAACTCTAGAAGCAAGAAATGAAATGCATCAATAGCCAAAATTGTCATTTAGCATGAGTGCCTGACCTTCACACAGACTCTTAAGCACTGTTATACCTGCTTGCAAAAAGTTCATTATTTGTAGGACTTGAGATAATTGTTCTCATCTTTCTCTTGTGTTGACTAGATATGACACAGGATGTCTGGCAGCGTATCATGCTTGCGGAAGAGCAGCTACCTATCATTGGTATCAGCTCTTTATGCTCTTTCTGCTCTGTATTTAGAAAGCAAACATGATAAATATACTCGTCAATTCGTAACCTTCATCCAAAAGGCTTTAATGCAACATGCTAATAGCAGTGATCAAATATAACTAACAAAAGTCATGATATAACTACAATATTACCAAACTTCCTTTTTGTTCTAGGCTGAATTTCAGAAGCTTCCTTCTCAGGTGTTCTCTGACTTTTATCTTCTTTTAACCTTGCCATACTAGTACCATGAGAAAACCCTGATCCACCAGCCTGAGGATCAGAACTACTTGAGATTTTAGGACCAGATTCTATCATCTTCAGAGGTTGAGATACTCTTGGTTTCACATTGGGAATGACAAGTGGTGGTTTCGCCTGGGGCACACTGCGGGAAGTATATTCATTTTTCAGGATAGGACTTGCCACTTTCCGATCTGGTGCTGGAGACTTCCTAAACGGTGTATTGATGTCCTGGCTACGTTGCGGTTTAGTTTCAGACAAGCTATGAGAAAAGCCCTCATTTATCTGAATGGGACTTGGGGATCTTTTTTGGGCTGTCACTGGACTCTTCCCAATCCCACAGGAGCTTGTGGATGTTGCTATGTTCTCTCGTCCCCGAAGACGAGCTAATTTCAGCTGTGTCTCCTCTAGCCTCTTTTCTGCTTGATCAAACTACACAATTCATCCAATGAAGGAGAAATTGGGGATGTCAATTTTGCTCCCAAAAATTACAAGAACAACTCTTTAAAGAAATAAAAAACGTATTCCATGTAACTATAGAAATGTAAATCATTCTCCAAGTAGCATCTAACATTCGATACATCATGCTGAATTTGATGCTTCAGTGAACTGCATCAAATTAAATAGTAAATGAACTGCCAATATACAAGCAATTCTGTTGCACTATAATAACTTTAGCTCCTAGATGGATCTCTCTTGTGACAGGCAAAAGATAATTGAAAGCTTTTCACTCATCCAATCTATGCTTAAATATGTGTGTCAATGCATGTAAGGAAACAGTAGGAAAAGGGGATCATGCCTCCTCCTCAGCCAGAAGGAAGTATGCAACTGTTTAAAACAGGAGTGAAAGAATAAAGACCCCAGAATGTGACTTTCATGTATAAAGAGTCAACAAAGTTGTTAGATATGCCACCACAGTTACTGCACACACAAATGACTATATTATTCAAAACAGCCAGCTCATATTCCAATAGAAGTCCTCAAAATGACACCATTTGCCTCAAAGGTGCAAGGTCACAGTTTGCTACTGACATCAACTTAAAATTGAGGAAACTGCCTTCTCTTTTGGGGTGAGGGTGGGGTCAAGAAGTTTGTAAAGACAGAAGAAAGAAGAGATTTGGAATGAATTGCAATTATCCCTCAAGCATACTGAGATTTAAATAGTTTTACAAGAAATTCGGAAAGGAAAAAAAGTAATTCCTATACCTAATTGCACAATTACAGCCTACAGGGATCTCAAACCTTTCCCATGCTTACAAGGTACAGATTATTGCATACTTACAATTTCCTAATATTGACATTTTTAACAAAGTTGAGGAAACTACTATATCAGACAGCCAGTAAATGTTGCCTCAATTCTCTCCTAATGTCTACTTGAACTTGGGAACAGAAGAAGAGAACGGACAGTTTTAAGGTTTTCTAAATATAGCATCTAGCAATTGCATCTATCTTTACCGGAATACTTGTTATCAATGGGATGACAAACATCCAGCTAACAACTACATCAACAGTTCGTATTACCCCGAAAAAGGAAGAGGACAAACAAACACAACAGTTATCTTTTACCCTAATTAAAGTCCTTGCTGAGAATTCACATTCTACCTTATCAGAATTTCCATGTTTCTCACAAGGTCAACTTGTCCACTTGAAAACTATGGTAAGCAAGGATTCCTAAAATCATATTACAAATGCAATGCAAACAGATTTGAGAAATTAGTGGGAACACAATCAAGCCAAATGGTCCAAGTCTTCCAACGGTCCAGCCAATGACATTCCTATCAGCGACCAAGAAAAGAAATGGTAACTCTCTGAACTTCCAGTAGACTGGTTTGACACAGAATTTATTTGCAAATAAGCCATAATGAAGATCCAATAGGCTGTCATGGAGGTATTTAGCATCAAGAAAAAGTAAAAGGTACGAGCATTAAACTTGCTCTTTGCGCTTCGACAAACAGTAAAAGTTAAAAGAAGGTAAAGATGGGGGATGCCATTAATGCTCCGAAAATTAAGAGAATGACTTCGAGAATAAAAGGTAAGTCATTCCCTAGGTTGCAGTCAGCATTCAACGCACGTCCTTTGGTGAATTAAATGCTAGCCAGCGTAAGTTGAAAGGTAATTGCAAGAAAGTATGCAGGTATATAAAGCGCTCTAAAAGCAATTCCGAAGTCCAATAACTTTAGCTTCTAGATGTGTCTTTCGCGTGCACTAGATAACAACAACAACAACAACCCAACCCAGTATAATCCCACTTAGTGGGGTCTGGGGAGGGTAGTATATACGCAGACCTTACCCCTACCCTTGGATAGAGAGACTGTTTCCAAATAGACCCCCGGCATCCTTCCCTCCAAGAACTTCCCACCTTGCTCTTGGGGAGACTCGAACTCACAACCTCTCGGTTGAAAGTGGGGGTTGCTTACCATTAGAGCAACCCCGGTTGCTCTTGCACTAGATAAATAAAAGCCTTTTACACTTTATTCATTAAATTCCATGTTTAAATATGTATGTCAATGTGTATAAAATAGCAGTATGAAAGTGGTATCATGGATCCTTCTCATCAAGGAGACTTGCAACTGCCAGAAAAGGGGAGAGAAAAAAAAAGATCCCAAAGTTTACATTCATGTATCTTTGTCAGCAAGACTGCTGGTCATACCACCACCGTTACAGCCAGCTCATTTTTCAGTTGACGTCCTCAAATGCCATCATTTGCCTTAAAGGTGCACTGGTTCACATAATTTTACCGAAATAAACTGTGCTACATTCTCGTTACCACTAAACATTACCTCGATTCGTCATCCTCAAAAGTCCTTATAAAAGGGAACTAAGGTAAAATGTTGAGAAAGTTTCCAGAGTTTGCAAAAATAGTATATCTCACAATTGGATCTATTTTACTGAACCACTAGTTGCCAAGGAAAGACTAAACATCCAACTAATAAGTGTGTTGGCATGTCATATTAACCCCAACGAGAAGTAAGAAACAAAAATGCAAAAACAGCAACTAGCTTTTTACCCTAATTACCACCTTATCGAAATTGCCATGTAGTGCACTCCAATAAACTCAAAATTATGGTAAGCACGGATGCTTAATATCAGATCACAAATGCAATGCAATCTGATGAATAATCCAAAAAATCAAATCCGAGGAATCAGTAGGAATCAAGCAACTTAAATGGAATCGTCTTACAATCCAGCTCATTAACATCCCCAATATTCGCAACCAAAAAACGCAACTTCGCTTCCGATTCAGGTGTTTTATCAACATACATTTATTTGCAAAGCAAAACATTTAATGAAAATTCAACCGGCCACTATGGGAAGTATTTAAGAAAAAGGTAAAAGGTACAAGTTTTACATCCTCTCTCTTGAAGCTTTGCACCAACCAGCATGGCCGGATGTAGCAGTGCTGAAGCTGGTGGTACCGACCCCACTGCTCTTGATTTGAACTATATTATACAGTTAATCAATTTCAAACTGCATATGTCTATCTGTGTGTATTTCCAAGGGAGTAGCCAAACGTTGAAGGGCTGTAATGACAATCTCAAAACCTAAGTTCCAATGAATTTTCTTCACATCTGTCTAACGTCAATCGGTAGTGTTTCTGCCGGTGGGTAACTAAGACGGATCCAAGATTTCAACTTTATGGGTTCAAGTTTGATATTCTACCACAATTCATTTGATTTACTGGGTCCGCAATCAATTATTTGTACGTACTTAGTGAGTTTCCTAAAAACATACAGGGTATCCTAGTGGGTAGAGTCACCGGTTGGATTAGCTAGCTCGAATACCATGTTATAGAGAAGTATGTCTGTATGTGTATATTAAATAAGTTCACAATGACTATCACGAAGTAGAAACAATTGCATTCTCATTCAACGAGATCATTGAGTTAAATTTCAGGATCGCCGGATCAATGAACTACTTTTACAACTAATAAAATCATTCAGAATCAATATAAGAGTATAAATAAAAATACCTGAGAAGTGTAATAGGAGAGGCGTTGGCGAAGATGTTCGACTTCTTTAGTTCGGTGCTCAATGAGAGCTACAAGTGCTTCCTCTTGCTCCTTTCTGTTCTCTTCTTCAATTCCATTGGCTTTATCTTCTTCAGTTTCAATTTTCGGCTTTTTCAGAACCGGAAGAGATGCACTCATTTTTACAAAACTTTTTTCCTCTTTGATTAAAGTATACTGCCGGCCGTGACGATAATACTGCCGTCTCCTTCTTAGCGTCCACCGTCGTCCGACCGACTTCCGGTTCGACAAGTTCAAGGGGTGATGTTTGGTGTTTGTCCAGGTGCGTGTTGTGTTTTTTTTTTCTTTCCGTATGATGATGAAAATTATGATTTTTATTTAGTAGGTGTAAATGTTTTACCCTAATACAAATACGTAATCGATGTCTCGAACAAATAAGAAATAATTATTACTCAAGTTTTTGCCCTTTTGGAGCATTCATTCATATTCCATGGTTCTCGTAAACTCACAATTAACTACAAATAGAATTAAAAATATATATGATATTATTATAAAATAATAAAAGAACAAGAGCAACATTGCAGAGAAATATAGATAGATTCTTATTGAATTTTGAGGTTATTTATAATGGGGTAAGACCCATCTATTTATAGGAGTAAAAATGACTTAGTATCAAAGTAAAAACTCTCTACGAGATAGACATTCACTCCAAATAGAATTTTATTCTTAACGCTCCCCCTTGAGTGTCTACTCAATAAATAATGTGTCTCGTTAAAATCTTAACTAAAAGAAAACCCAATGGGAAAAAAATTTCTAGAAAAGGAAAAGGAGTACACATATTTAGAAATGCGCCTATTAGTTGCCTCGTTAAAAACCTTGCAAAGAAATCTAGTGGGACAAAACCTTGTACGGGAAAAAGAGTGCAACACGCATTAACTCCCCCTAATGAGAGCATCAATTCACATCCTTGAGCCTTCACATTTCAATCTTGTGCACCGTCTTCTAGAGATCGTTGGTAGAGATTTGATAAATAAATCAGGCATATTAACTATAATGAATATTTGCACCTTGAAATCATAACTCGTGATAGATATATAATGTCTTCACAAATATCGTGAAATGACTCTTCAATATCTTCATAGAGGTATCCTCGCTATCACATTGTCATGCTTATAGTTATAACAAGATACAAATGTGCATAAATTGCACTTAGAATGTGGTACTTCAAGACTAAAAATTATATATGCTTTAAGCGGTTTAAGTCCTTCAAGGATTGTCATATAAGTTAAGCCATAAAGCCATCTAAAGAGGCTTTAATGAATATCCAGTTTTCATGTCATGTTAGACAAATAAGATATCGAAAGTAAATGCACATACCATTGACTTTATACTTTCAAGTATTTGAACTGCATGTCCAAAACTACATGTCTTTCATATGGAATCAATTCTACTTGAATTGTATCTCTTCCATTTGGCCAATACTTTTGTGTCTATACTCGATAGACTTAAGATCCTCATCTATACTTAGCGCTATGATAGATGTCGACGACAAACATTTTATATCAGTTCCAATAAATTTTCATAAAGACATAACATATAGATCTTTTCATTCATATATTCAGGTACATGAATCTCTCATGAGATTTTATGAAGTGTTATGTCATGTGACCTTCTAGATCACTTGCCTCATTTATTATGATTACTTTGATCATTTGCTCATCTTCTTTATCAAGAAGTTCTATTTGAAACTGATTTGTCTATACGCTTTAAGCGTACCATAGATTTTGTCCTTCTAGCACTTAATATGAGCATTTGCAATGAGAATATAGTTACTTTCTTTAGGTCAGCAAATGTGTATGGCATGCTTTAAAATATATTGCAAACGAATTATCTTTTTATGAACTTCAAGTTCATATTATCCTATTCGAGGATCTATATGTATAAATAATAATTTATTTCATGTAACTTTTTTCTCAACTGTTGTATCTTGTCTCCCTCTCATGTTAGAAAAACTAACTTGTTTCCTCAACTTTGAGAATCCATCTTTTTGCATTATGGTGTTAATGAAAATATACATCGCACATTAATAATAATAAGATGGAGTTATTTGGTTCCTAACCCTGAACCACTTGTGAGGGGAGAATGTAATATACTTTCGTATATAACATATATCAAATGGATATAGATAACTTTGTTCTCATAAGCAATAGTTTAGATATTATGTGGAGACACTCAATAAATTATCTTGCTAAACCAGCTGTGACATAAATCAACTTATCAAGATAATCTATCTTGAATAGAAAATCTGGAAATTGTGCTCTAAATTGAATTATTGAGCAAGTTACCTCGCAAAACACCATGTTGCGGGTTAATAATAATCGCACATGTAACCATCTCATAGATGCATCTTATGTGGTATACATGACAGATAAATGGGCCCATATTCACCTTTGATATTTTCAGAATTTATGGGATTCAATCCCAATTTTAATTGGTCTATCAATTAACGAGAACAAGCAACCTAAGAGAACTCGTAAAGATCTTTCTAGTTCTTTATTATTTACACGTGTAGATTCTCATTTATTTTTGCACGTCATACTTTAATTAATATGACTAAACCAGATATGCCAACTGGATATCAATAAACTCCAAGTTTATTATGATATGAGTTTTATGTCAATAAATTTCTACTTTATTGTGGCATTCTTTTATTTGTGTAGTACAAACTGGAGAATAAAGCGGCTAGCTTTTCGCATACATATTATTCCGCTACAAGTTGTAGTAATAGAAGATATCAAATCTTTCCTTTATTTATAGTCTCAATATAATCAATCGCTTTCACATATACTTTGGAAACTGAATAAGTTCATTTGAGACTTACTACAACACAATACCTTATTGGTAATCAATTGTATTTATCCAAAATAGTATAATTGGATCTTGCAGAGCTCTCAATTAATATGGTACTACCATATATTCATTAACATCCATATGGTGAATATCACTTTTAAAGAGAAAGTTATACCATTATGGTTATGGTCAAAATTATATGCAAGATATATTTCTTGCATTATTGTTATCCTTTAATATTCACATTGCCAAAATATTTTGGCGTACAATAGGTACGTGATCAATGACCATTCATGCCATAATAATGATACTATTTTCTTATATCATCTCAAACCTCCTTCTAGAGGTGAGTGTGGTATATTCACTACCACTAGCACGTTCATATTCTTCCAAGAATGAATATGTATTCATAAATTAGATGTTGTCACACTCACATCATGAATGGACCATAATCATCTATATGCGCTTTATAAAATCTCATATTGTCAAATTTATGGCAAATATTACTTTCACTGAGTAAAGGATTATTTTGAGAATCATTGTTATTTTCATTATCACAATGATGACGATTATAATTTCGTCTATTGTCATGTCCACATCTATTGATACATTTACGGTAATAATTTTATCTTCTTTCAGACTTATCACATACTGCTATCACAATCTCTAAAGTGAATGAGAATGGAGCAAATTCAATGAGACGAGTTTTCAATTCTTTGTCCGTAATCTTACATGAAGTTGATCATGGAAAAGCATAGAAATTTTACCACTTTGGATGATTATAATATCTTTCAAACTCCGTTAGAGTTGGAATAAAAATTTATCATTTTTACTTGTATGTAAAATCAAATTATTGAATGTCAAGAATTTGAAAGAGAAAAGAAAAATACTTACCTTAAATCCAGAATTTAATCATGAAGGAAGATCATAGAATTAAGGGAAGAGATTTAATTGCTTGGTCCGCAGCAATAGCTGCTTTCTCAATATCAGGATATCCTCAAGAGGCACTCTTTCTGTTACGAGATATGCAGAATGAGTATTCACAGCCAAATAATGTCACTCTAGTGAGCGTTATCCCAGCCTGTGCAGAGCTAAAGGCAGTGAGATTAGGAAAGAGTGTCCACTGCCATGCCGTCAAAGCCAGTATCAATTCTGATATTTCAACGGGAACTGCCTTGGTTTCCATGTATGCTAAGTTCAATCTATTTAATTCTTCACTTCATTTGTTCAATCAGATGCCACTGTTTGAGGCAGTAACATGGAATGCTCTGATAAACGGGTATGCTCAGATTGGCGACTGTTATAATGCACTGAAGATGTTCTCCCGATTAAGTTTAGCTGGATTACATCCAGACCCAGGGACAATGGTTGGTGTGCTTCCAGCTTTTACCCTCCTAGGTGATGTACACTTGGGAACATGCCTTCATTGTCAAATTATCAGATACGGTTTTGAGTTAGACTGTCATGTGAAGAATGCTCTAATTGACTTGTATGCCAAATGCGGAAGTTTGTCATTTGCTGAATTCCTGTTCAGCAAAAATGACTTCTGTAAGGATGAGTTATCCTGGAACACAATGATTTCAGGATATACGCACAATGGACTTGCCAATGTATCCCTTTTCCGCATTCCATTCCATGAAATTCGAATCATTTCGGCCCAATGTAGTCACAATTGTGAGCATCCCGCCTGTGGTGTCACATTTAATAGATTTGAGAGAGGGCATGACTATACACCCCTACATAATTAAGAGTGTCTTCTAGTCCCATAAGCTTGTAGGAAACAGTCTTATCGATATGTATGCCAAATGTGGTCAACTTGACCTTTCGGATCCTATATTTGAGGAGATGAAGAACACTGACACTGTTTCTTGGAATGCTTTACTTACAGCATATTCTATGCATGGGGAAGGTGATCGTGCTCTTTCTGTTTTCTCTCTAATGGAAAATAGGGACATTGAAGTTGATTCTATATCCTTCCTTAGTGTCTTGTCTGCCTGCAAACATGCAGGCTTGGTTGAAGAAGGAAGGAAAATATTTCACCACATGCGTGTCAAATGCTACATCGAGCCAGATGTGGAACACTATGCCTGTATGGTATACTTGTTAGGTCGTGCTGATAATGTGTTACAAAATAATAAAATAACAAGAGCAATATTGCAGAAAAGAGAGATAAATTCTTATTGAATTTTGGGGTCATTTACAATGGGGTAAGATCCCTCTATTTATAGGAGGAAAAATGGCTTAGCTTCAAAGTAAAACTCTCTATAAGATAGAAATTCACTCCAAATAGAATTCTATTCTTAACAAATATATATTTATTATTTATTGATATAACTTTATTGATGTTTATGATGTAACTTTATCAAATCTGATATAAATTTATATAGTATGATTATTTTTTAGTACTCAAAACAGAAACGGGTATTATGACTGCTATGAACTCAACAAAACCCTACTTTAATCTTCTAGATAACTAATTACAATATAAATGCAAAGAATAACCTCATAAACTAAAAAAATATTAACAAGTAAAATAGACGAGGGATAGAAACCGGGAGAGAGCATTTTTCACATAATAATTTGCATAATTTCAAAATCACCGACCACAACTCTTTTAATAGAATAGTTCTTGGGCTCACTACTCAACCCAAATTAAGGGCGTATTATGGGTCGGGCCTAGCCCGGGACCGCCCGGGCCCCCGAGACCACGGGCCTAACGGCTCGGTTCAAACGGTCTTTAAGGCCTACTATGGGACGGTCCTCCTTAAATAGAGCGCGAGTTTAGGATCGTTTAGCTCGGGACCAGCAAGCGGACCTGAGCCGGTTCAACCGGTCCTAACGGGCCAAACAGGGGGCGATGTGAACAAATAGCCACTAACAACTCATGTCTTTATTTTATAGCCAATGTTTTATATGTCTTTAGACTTTAGCCACTGGTTTAATAAACTTATACCTGATTGGACGAAAGTACCCTTCTGCTATAACTTATACCTACGCTTTTATTAACGGGGCAGTAGCAGCAGCAACGTTATATTACAACACTCTGATCGTCGAAATTGCAGAAGATTCTCTTTTAATTTCAAACTATAGAAATTCAACATTCTCATCCAAAAATCAACATAGATTTACTATAAGTTATACTTTTATGCGTTTCTAATGATTTTTATTTTGACATAATTATACTTTTTTCCGATTTCTATTGATTTTTATACAGTACGTAGATTTTTTTTTGAAGTTCTTCATTGATAAAATTAAGGACATCGCGTCCTCTGATAATTCTACAAAATTGAGCACATGATATTAAAGGACATAGTGTCATGACTTTGCAAATTGAACTAAAAAAGTTAAGGACACAATGTCCTTAACTTTATTGTTGTTCTTCTATATATTAATCACATACTCTTATAGTTTTGTAAATTATTTTTGGAAAAGTTAAGTACACTTGGTCCTTTACTTACAGTTATTAGTTAAAAAGTACAGGACATGTAATCCATAACTAACAATTATTAGTTAAAATGTTAAGGACACTTGGTCCTTAACTTTGGGTTTCAATTTTAAATGTTAATGGCAGGAGTCCTTAAGTTTGACTTGCAAGTTCAAAACTTAAGGACATGCAGTCCTTAAGTTTTACTAAAAAGTTAAGGACATTCAATTTTTAAGTTTGAATTCCAAGTTCAGATGTTAAGGATACTTGGTCCTTCACAAGTCAGATGTTAATGATACTTGGTCCTTCACTTTAGGTTTCAAGTTCAAAAGTTAAGGACATAAGTCATTAAGTTTTAATTTCAGGTCCAAAACATAAGGACAGACGATCATTAAGTTTTAATTCAAGTTCAAAAGTTAAGGACATACAATCCTTAAGTTTTAATTTCAGGTTCAAAAGTTAAGGACATGATGTCCTTAAGTTTGAATTCCAAGTTCAAATGTTAAGGACACTTGGTCCTTAACTTTGGGTTTCAAGTCCAAAACTTAAGGACATGAGTCCTTAAGTTTAACTTGCAAGTTGAAAAGTTAAGGACATGCAGTCCTTAAGTTAGTATTACATTTTCAAAAGTTAAGGACACGCAGTCTTTAACTTTGAATTCCAAGTTTAAATGTTAAGGAAACTTGGTCCTTAACTTTGGGGTTTCAAGTTCAAAAGTTAAGGACAGACAGTCCTTAACTTTGAAGTCCAATTTCAAAAGTTAAAGATATTTGGTCCTAAACTTAAGGCTTAAAGTTCAAAAGTTAAGGACATGAGTCCTTAAGTTTAACTTGTAGGTTCAAAACTTAAGGAGCCTTAAGTTTTAATCTCAGGTTCAAAAGTTGAGGACAAGCAGTCCTTATCTTTGAATTCCAAGTTCAAATGTTAAGGACACTTGGTCCTTAACTTTAGGTTTCAAGTTCAAAACTTAAGGACAGTAGTCCTTAAGTTTAACTTGCAGGTTGAAAAGTTAAGGACATGCAGTCGTTAAGTTTGTATTACATTTTCAAAAGTTAAGGGCAAGAAGTCCTTAACTTTGAATTCCAAGTTTAAATGTCAAGGAAACTTGCTCTTTAACTTTAGGTTTCAAGTTCAAAAGCTAAGGATATGAGTCATTAAGTTTAACTTGTATGTTCAAAAGTTAGGGACATGCAGTCCTTATGTCTGTATTACATTTTCAAAAGTTAAAGACATGCGGTCCTTCACTTTAAATTTCAAGTTCAAATGTTAAGGACACTTGATCCTTAACTTTGGGTTTCAAATTCAAAATTTAAGGACATGAGTCCTTAAGTTTAACTTGCAGGTTCAAAAGTTAAGGACCAACAGTACTTAAGTTTTAATTTTTGGTTCAAAAGTTAAGGACACTTAGTCCTTAACTTTGAATTTCAAATTCAAATTGGTCCTTCACTTGGTCTTGAACTTATAATACCTGTTCTTTATTATACAAGGATTGCATTATAAAATATGTTATGAGTTTTCCATTCTCTTGACTTGTAGGATGGAAACAATATACATTATAATTGCTTTTAATGGTATATGGACTGAAGATTATAAATATCTTGATCATCAAACAAAGCTTGTTCTAGTACCTGAGGCAATTTGATTTGAAGATTTCATTAAGCAGATCTTTGAAGTTATTGATTGGATAGACTCAAGTTTGAAGCAGTAATATGATTTGATATCAATCTTGCAAACAAGCAAGGGAATGCTCTAAAGATTTAGATCTTCACACATGTATAGAGTTACTAAAAACTCATTCACTCTTCAAGGGCTGCCGTTTCATTGTTGATATTTCGGAACGAATTTTTGGATTGAAATGTAATATGGCTAGAGGGGATCTATTAAGGTCCGAGGTGATGGTACGCCACCCTCTTAAGTTTTGATAAAAATTCTATATATAAAAGTTGCCACTCAAACTAACAAAAGTCACTAAGGTGCCAGTGATAGAAGCTCAGTGTGTCAGCCTTAAGTTGAGGTATCGAACCAGCCACGTGACAAATTTATAATGTTTTGACTTGTCGTATCAGATAGACAATAATTTGACTACACTTCGCTGTTTTCTTTCATTATTTAATTTTAATTTGAGTTGATCAAGGACTCCTTCATATTTATTAGTAAGTATCATGGTAGTTCATAATCGTTATTGTCAATTGCTATTATCTTAGCATTAATACAAATATTAGGAAAATTTATATGAAAGGTATTATAATTATGTTACATAGTTTAAATAAATGAATTATTTATATAAGTTTATTGGAACTTAAAGTCCTAAAATTAGGACTATTTACTCAAACAGAATAAAGATTTAATAACTGTACTTTTAGTGAATTTTAAAGTTCTAAATATTAAAAAAGATAACGATAATTTTATTTAATTTGAAATTTATTATAAAGGATAAAAAAGTCCACCAACATTTAGCAAAGAGAATATACATATAAGTTTAAAAAAAGGAATTTTTCATAAAGCACCATCTTTTAGGTCTAATTAGCCATTTATAGATACTCTTTGCTATATTACGTGTTATAGATACCTTTTATGTGTTTATGCAATATATTTCATGTATTTAAGCTGTTATATTTATTAATACAACAAAAAATATAGGTATAAAACTGGAATTCCAGCTAAGTTTCACATGTATTTAGTTGTATTCAAGTGGCATTTACGTTAAACATAGGAACTTATCTTCGCTAAAAATGGAAGGAAATCAAATCACATGATATTCTCCTAATTTAACTCAACGAACTAAAATGATCCCACATTAATGTGTATTTGAAAGATACATAATAAAGATTATAGCTGAATAAAGAGAAATACATATGAATAATACGGTTGAGTAGAATTGTATACAGTTGAATATTACCACAAAATACAACTTAATTCATCTGAATAAAACACTTGCATACAACAAAAGTACAAGTAAATACAACTGAATAAACTCTTGAATGCAACAAAATACAACTAACTTCTGCTGAATAAAATAGTTGAATATAACTAACTACAACTGAATACAGTTGTATAAAACACTTGAATACAACTAACTACTGCTGAAAAAAATAGTTAAATACAACTGATTAAACCTGAATACAAGTAAATAAAGCTAAAATATATATTCGAATACAACAGAATACAAATAGGCGATTTGGGCGATCTAGAGAGAGAAACAATCTTATGGCTTCGCCGGCTAGCGGCCAGCCATTAATTCCTGCTGGTCAGCCCCCTAACACATCTGCCCAACCTCCTACAACAACTACAAATAATCCTCAGCCCTCAAACCCCACAAACAAAGCCAGGAATTATGCAAAAGCTATGAACCCTACTTCGATGACCACTGCAATGCAGAATCGAGCCGCTATAGTTGAACCAATTGCTCTTTGTCTATCAAAATCAACGAATTAAATTTACTCTAAGTGATTGTAATTGAGTGATAATGGAGGAGAACTAGAGAGTTTGGGTGAAAAAATAGGTATGATTCTTGGGTTGAGGGAGAAAGAGTGAAGTGTATGCAAAAAGAGAGAGAGAGAACGTGGTTAGTCAATTTTACGGTAATTATGTGAGAGAAAAATATTATTTAGTATATATGGTGCCTTAAATGTAGGATGTAACTATAATTAGATATGTAGCTATAAAGTATAAAAGGTATCTATAGGATGTAATATATTAAAATAGTATTTATTTAAAATAAATATGGTACTAAAATTTTCTATAGGGTGTAAAAATTCCTTAAAGAAATTAATTTTCTTCTCCCACGAATCTTCTCTCCCATTAGAACCAAACCCTATTGCATCAAGTAGTCATAATTAGTACATTTTTCGTTTAGTTGATTTGTCTATACAAATCGAAAGACAAATAATTCGAGCAGAAGCACAAAGATGATCAAACATACTAAATATTTACTCTATTTGGACCATATAAATATACAATATTTGGACCGTATAAATATGAATAAGTCTATGTTCAAAGCAACGTGATATTCCCAAAATCTAAATCCTAGATCCGCCTCTAAATACGATTTTGAAGGATGAGATATAGTGTCAATTCATGTGGACAGTACAAATCATAAAATCTTGGGTGTCTTCTATTTGTAATATATATCTCACTACTAGAAATCCGAAAAAAGCAATCACAAAAAGCGACCAAAATTGGTCGCTTATTGGCCAAAAAGCAAGCAAAAGGCCTGGTCGATATTAAGCTGGTCCCTTTACCGTAGGGACTAAAATTGATCGCTAATTAGCGACCAATTTTGGTCTCTAAGGTAAAAGGACCAAATATTCTGGGTAAAGAAAAAAGAGAACAACTTTGGTCGATTTAATATTTTAATAATATAATTTTGGCGATAAAAGTTGGTCTCCACATGTAAATTATATTTTTTTATTTGTTATTAATCATACGAAAGCTACCAAATTTGATCTGTAAAGAAAATATTTTAAAATCTAGAAAATAGAGACCAAAGTTGGTCATTTTATTATTAATTTTTATAATTTTTTTTTTAAAAAAAATAAGCGACCATAGTTGGTCGCTAACTTCAAAAATTAATTTTTTATTTATAAGCAACCAACTGTGGTCACTATATTTTCAGAAATTATTTTTTAAAATGGAATAGCGACTAAAGTGGTCGCTTTTGAGAAATCTGGGTTAAATAGAGACCAAAATTGGTCGCTATTTTCCAGAAAATTGATTATTTAAGGGAAAAGCGACCAAAGTTGGTCTCTTTTCTTGGTATATTTTTGGAAGAAACTGCCCATTTTGGTAGCTACACCACATGCCAGCTTACCAAAATTCTAAACAAGCATTTTATGCCAACAACAACAATAATATACAACAATAAAATTTAAAAAGTATAAAGTTCAATAGAACTAACACACTAAACTAACAAAACTAAGTTAACGCTTATTACAAGACCATTCGAAAACCGGTTCTATTGTCTAGTTCAAAGTATATAAAGTAATAAAGGAGTGTTCTTTTAGCATCCTCGTCCGATAGTAAGATTCCTTGTCCGACTCATTAGGTGGCTGACTACGTATGAATTCCTCCCACATCAGCTACGAAGAGAACCTATAAGAAAAATTATATTGAATTAGTATTTCAAATTTTATATAAAAGTACATCAAAATACTTAATGAAAAGTAAAAAACTTACATGAATAGTCGAGACTCGACCCACCTTTCTGGATCAGTCTCTTTCTTCTCCTTTACAATACGAGTCTCATTGAATAGCTCATCTTGCTTCATTGACATCATAAAACTGTCTGGTGGCTTTGGTGATTATCCTCGTGGTACTATTACTCGGGATGAACTTAGATACAGAGAATAACTTGGATACAACATCTGACAGGGTGTGTCTTTGATCTATTGTTATTCTCATTAGCGACAATGATGATGAGAAGGCAATGGCATGTGTTTCAAACTGTCACGACCCCAAACAGCCCGGTCGTGATGGAACCTTTTGTGAAGACAAGATCAGCCAACACAACACTCACATCAACCCTTTAATCATTAAGAGTCATTTTTAAACCTTTAATTAGAGCAATATTTCATAATATACATATGAAGGAAAGTAGTCGGAATTACTATACAATTCCGACATCGGGGTGTTACTAGTCATGAGCATCTATCAATGTCTGAATACAACAAGAAGTCTAAAATAATATACTAATTATAGTAATAGAAATGTGAGGAAGGGAGCAGTGATGCGAACGTCATGCATCCACTTGCTAACTCTGATGACTCTGCATCTGAGCAAATCAACACCCGCTATCGGGTTCCGATATACCTGCATATGCACACGAGGTACAGAGAGTAATGTGATTACTCCAACCCAGTAAGTAATAAGAGTAAATAAAGACTGAGCAGTAGGAAACAACGAATCCACATTCATGTTAGGCTCAATAAACATAACAAGCTTTCAAATCATAATACAAGTCAACCTTCCCTTTTAAAGTCCAAGTTTTAGTAAAAATCATTTTTGAAATACTTTCCAGCCGTTTCACTAGCGTTTCATTACCATTTAAAATAACGATAGAGAGTAAAGCCATAATTGGCCCATCGGGTAAAATAGTAATCATAAATACTTCATAACTTGAAAATATCGGTGGAAATAATCAAATATCAAATCAGTGATTAATTTCTGAACATCTCATAAACCTCGGTCTAAATAAAAGTTGTTTTAAAATATTTGTTCAACTTTTTGACAGAGGCTCAATATAAAGATTAGTGAAAACAGTCAATAAATCAACATATTCGATAGGAACTCACTTTAAATAGGAGTGAAATCAATATGTTCATAAACAGTACTTTCAGGCAAAGTATCACTCATATGCATGTATATATCTATCACCCCTCGGGCTAGCCTCTCTGTCACTCGTGACTCATCTCTTACTGATCATTACTCGCACTCATCATTTTCGTTCAATAGGTACCATATAGTAACCGTTGCAGTGTGCAGCTCGATCCATATATCGCTGCGGCGTGCAGCCCGATCCATATAATTCGCCGACGATGCTCACTAGGGGTGTCCAGACTTACGGCCCAAGCGCAATATTGTTATGGTGTGCATCCCGATCCAACATATTGTTGCGGTGTGCAACTCGATCCATATAAGTATTGCTGGGATGTGCAACCTGATCCGTATACATATATTTGTATACTGGTGTGGCATGCAGCCCGATCCACAAATATATAATCCTCACAACTAGGCCCTCGACCTCTCTTAGTCACTAACCTTACCATCAGACTCTCAGTCTATATCAATCATCAAGCTCACAATAAGACCCTCGGTCTATCTCAATCATCATCTCATGATCACTTGGACCATCAGTAGAACAAGGAACTCAGCCCAACACAGTTTCCACATTTTTTAAGAATATAGTGATAGAGCCAGATTTGAGTAATAAATAGGTAAAACATGACTGAGGATATGCTTTCAAACAAGTAGAGTAAGGAAAGATAGTAAAAATACTCCTAAGGGTCTCAACAAGTCGGCACAAGGTTCCAAACATGGCATACATCCCAAAATATAATAATATCAAACAATTAACTATCAAATACACATTAAAATAATCGTTCGGGATGGACTAGGTCACATCCCCATCAGTGCTCTACCCCACGCTCGTCATCTAGCGTGTAAGTCACCTCAGAGTAACACAATGATGTGAAATCTGGGGTTTCAAACCCTCAGGACAGTATTTCCAAACATTACTTACCTCGAACCGGCGAAATCTCTATCTCGCAATGCCTTCGCCCCTCAATTTGGCCTCCATACGTGTTGAATTTATCCAAAATCAGAGCGAATGCATCACAGTATGCTAAGGGAACAAAGCCCAAGCGAAAACAATCAATAACGGGCAGAAATTTCGAAATTACTAAAACCTGATTCCTGGTTTCACTTCTCGTAAGTCAAAATTATTCCTTATCTTTCCACAAGTTCATATATACCAAAAGTTCTCAAATCCGACCTCAAATGGTCCTTCAAATCCCAAATTCAAAAGTCCAATTTCTCAAGCCCCAGTTCTTCAATTTTTGGCTTAGTTTCCATAATTGTCTAGGTGGATTTCACAATATAATTGAGTTATAAAACCAAAATTCTTACCTCAAATCATTTCCCCTTGAATCCCTCTTTAATTTCCTTCAATAATATCCAAAAATGAGCAGCTATGGGCGAAATTACACCCACATTCGCGTATAAGATGACTTTAAAAACATTTTGCCCAGGCAATATTTTTCCGATGCGATTGCGGGGAACACTTCGCGATCGCGAAGCACAAAAATCAACTCCCAGAATTAACCCTATGCGAACACAACAGATCTCACGCTTATGCAATATACTACCAAATTACATTATGCAATTGCAGACTGCACTTTGCGTTCACGATGAACAAATTTCCCATCAATACTTTTGGTGCTTTTTACTCTATGTGAACGCGACCTTCGCTATGCGTTCGCGGAGAACAGTTTCACCCTGCTATGCGATCACATCCTAACTTGTGTGAACGTGAAGAGCAAAAATGGACTGCTCCCTAAAGCTTCTACGTGATCGCAATAGCACTAATGCGATCGCAATGAATAAACATACCAGCAACCGAAATCTACAATTTCTGCTATCTTTTAAGGCACAAAATTGTCCGATTGACCATCCAAAACTCACTCCAGGCCCTTCGGGACCTCAACCAAACATACCAATCCATAACATCATTCAAACTTGTTTTAATCATCAAAAAACCTCAGACAATATCAAATTACTCAAAACTCATCGAATCCAAGCCTAAGTTTCAAAAAACTTCCGAAATACACTTTCGATCGAAAATCTGACCAAACAATGTCCGAATAACCTGAAATTTTAAACACACACCCAAATGACATAACTAAGCTACTGCAACTCTTAGAATTCCCTTCGGGCCTCTATATCAAAATCTCACATATCAACCAGAATTCGTCAAAATACTAACTTTGCCAAATCCTTCCATGGACTCCCAAAATGCGTTCCACTCGCGCTCCTAAGTCATAAATCACCCAACAAATTCACCAACAAAGCTAACCAAATTATAAAAATTCCAATCCGAGCTCATATACAAATAATCAACTCTTGGTCAAACCTTTCAAATTCAAAGCTTTCAGCTGAGACTGTTCTTTCAAATTCATTCCAATTTCCTGAAAACTAAAACCAACGATCTACATTAGTCTTAATACATTACACGGGGTAAGTTATGCCCAAGATTTGGTGATCAAAATACAAAAGCTCAAAACTACCGTTCGGGTCGTTACATCCTCCCCTACTTAAACGCACGTTCGTCCTCGAACGTACCAGAGTTGTTCTAAAAGCCAACCAATTGATGAATAACCTTACCATGCATATACCCGGAGGTGATCCCACGTCACCATATCTCATATAGGTCTGAATTCACAATATAACTAAAATTTCACAATCCATTCTAGGCCATAAACCATAGGACCACATTTCTGCTTCTAAAAACCTCAATACGATCCAAATCTTACATTTATACTATGAATAAGTCCAAACAAGCTATAACAAACCATATCTGCTATCTAAGGCACAATCACCTGGCGATAGCTTATAATCCTAGCAGTTGCACCCAACAACCGAATACTGATAGAAAACCTCTTAACAACTAAAGTCTCATTCTAACACTTCCACATACTGCCAATAATAAAGGAAGCACGCAATAAATCATAACCATTTCTCAAATCAACCATCCATAAGGCTACCTTTCCTTTGGCAAGGACCATAGCAAATTTTTGAGCCGAACCTCGATATTTATCCATCAAAAAAGCAGAAATTGAATCCGTGTGTATTCATTAATGATCCCAACGATCTCCTCTAGTCCAATACACCCCTCTGGCGACACGACACATCAATAGAGGCCTAAGCCATAACTAGCATGATATGCGCGCTAATAAGCAACAATCTGAACATGCTCAAATCATGGAAATGACTCAAATGAAAGAGCTGTAACTCAAGCTCACCAGTACCACCATAACACAAGGCTGGGGGTCCATCTCACATCATAGAATAGAACACATGAATCTAACTCGCAAGATCATATCTCGAGATAGCTACACTACAATGTGCAGTCCTATCCCAACACTGCTCCACATGGGACACCTCAAGTAACTATGCTCACAATTAACAACCACATACAATCTGATGTCTGGAACCAAAGAAAATAATTATTCCCATGGTGAAACAAATGACATACATCACATAAATCAATAGAACATAGCCGATACCATTCACCGAGCAACTCCCAATTACACTCCCACTCGACTTTTATTCTAAAATTCCGATAGAATCGCACCATAAGTGCTTATAACCAACAGATCGTAACAACTTACAACACTGGAAGGTAACTCATAGGTCCCCCTAACTACTAATAGCTCAAAAATAACTGAATCAATACACCCTTTGACAACAGCAACTCGAAGTAAAAAAATCTATCTCTATGTCGGACACATATCCATATAGGTCTACTAATGAACCATACATCAACTCTAGTTACCCACAGTAAATAAATAATCCTTCGAAGGTTCAAAATGACTGAATCATAGCACATGCTAACATCTGAATAACTTACCCACATTTGCCATCCACAACCACGAGTTAACCGTTGTATGTGAACTTGCAGTCTCCAAGTCCATAAGGCATACGAATACCATATCTAATACTGATTCTGCCACTCGCGTACACATCACTTTTACACTCAATATTTCCATTAGATATACTTTACGATTATTATGTGCTGCCAAGCAAAGTCAAATTTCAGCAGCCGATCCGATAAGAAAGTGCCACAATACTACCGAAGTACCATCAACTTAATCACATTATCTTTTCTGAAACCTATACCATCGTCAAATCGCCCCAATTGCAACACCACTTCCTTAATCATCTAAAACTGCCCATGCTGCCTAAGAATGTCATAAACTTCCTTCCGGCGTAACTTTACACATGCAAATCACGATCCTCGCAACACACTGCATATACCGTACCCTCCGAGGATAACATGAGGACTTTGTCTCCCTTACAAGCCATAAACCACTATGCACTCCACTAGTCAAGAACTTGCCATTGGTCCCATCTAGAAGAAAATCACTATACATCCCATGCTCTACATGCCCATAGAAAATATATATCTTCAAATCATGGCAAAAACCATCAAGAACTCTATGTGTTCCCCTTACACAAATATGACTTGTAAGGACTGAATCCTTCTAACTCGATCGAGCTAAGGAAGCCATCAAAACCTAAGAGCATCGCTACAAAATACTTGAAAGAACTCATTTCCTCATGTGGTAATCCTGGTTGAGATCTACAACAAGATGGGGTATCAAGTGATGGTGTAGGTAGGAATTTAACATTTCCTAAGCAGATAAAAGAAGAGGTTATATAGGAATTCTATACTTCATTTTTCAAGAGGAAAAGAAAGTTTAATTGAGAGTGACAAGGTTAATGGTAATTATAAAACGGGGATCATAAGACTTTGTGATGACAAAGACGACAGAAAGTTCTATTCTCAAATTTCTTCCAAGTCCGATACGTACAAGCTTAATGGGATTGGTGATATTTCTTCGAATTCAGATAATAATTTGAGTGACAAAAGTATGAAAATGCTAATAAAAAGAATTAAAGGTAAAACGTTTTTCTTGGAAGAGAAGGATGACGAACTCTACATGAAGTGCACATATCACGTTGGAGAGTTCAACATCCTTCTCTTCCAAGAAAACATTTGACCTTTAATTCTTTTTATTAGCATTTTCATACTTTTGTCACTCAAATCATTGTCTGAACCCGAAGAAATATCATTAATTCCATTAAGCTTTTACGGTTCAGACTTGGAAGAAATTTGAGAATAGAACTTTCTTTCGTTTGGTCATCACAAAGTCTTATGATCCCCGTTTTATGTGAACTGCCATGGGAAATGGACAAATTTTCATTACCATCAACCTTGTCACTCTCAATAAACTTTCTTTTCTATCTTGAAAAATAAAGTAGAGAATTCCTCTATAACCTCTTCTTTTATCTTCTTAGGAAATGTTAAATTCCTACCTACACCATCACTGTTTGAAACACATGTCGTTGGCTTCTCATCATCATTTTAGCTAATGAGAACAACAATTAAAGTCACACTCTGTCGGGTATCGTGTCTAAGTTATTCTTGGTGGAAATTCCACTGCATGTCTAATAAATTTATCAACCCCTTCTACAAAATCCTCCTGCAATCCTAAATTTCAATTCATATCCACAATAGTTCAATTCATATCTTAAAGGCTCAATTCATATCCTAAAAATTGAATTCATACACAAACATTTCAACGCATATCCTAAAATTTCAATTTATAAACTAAAATCCAATACATAATCCAAAATTTTCAATTCATATCCTAAAGGTTCAACTCATATCCACAAAAGTTCAATTCATATCCTGAAATTTCAATTATAAACTAAAATTCCAATATATAAACTAAAAGTCCAACTCATATCCTAAAGGTTCAATTCATATTCTAAAGGTTCAATTCATATCATAAAGGTTCAACTCATATTCACAGAAGTTTAATTCATATCTATAGGCTCAATTCATATCCTAAAAGTTCAATTCATACACAAAAATTTCAATTCATATCCTAAAATTTTAATTTATAAACTAAAATCTAATATATAATCCAACAATTTTAATTCATATCCTAAAGGTTTAATTCATATCCTAAAGGTTCAACTCATATCCACAAAAGTTTAATTCGTATCCTAAAATTTCAATTTATAAACTAAAATTCCAATACATAACCTAAAAGTCAAACTCATATCTTAAAGGTTGAATTCATATTTTAAAGTTTCAATTCATATCCTAAAGGTTCAATTCATATTCTAAATGTTCAATTCATATCCTAAAGGTTCAACTCATATCTAGAAAAGTTCAAGTCATATCCTAAAATTTCAATTTATAAACAAAAATTCCAATGCATAACTAAAAGTTCAACTCATATCCTAAGGTTTAATTCATATCCTAAAGGTTCAACTCATATCCACAAAAGTTCAATTCATATCCTAAAGGTTCAATTCATATCTTAAAGTTTCAACTCATATTCGCAAAACTAATTTTTAAAATTTCAGTTTATAAACTAAAATTCCATTACATAAACTAAAAGTCCAACTCATATCCTAAAGGTTCAAGTCATATCCTAAAAGTTCAACTCGTATCCGCAAAAATTTAATTCATATCCTAAAATTACAATTTATAAACTAAAATTCCAATATATAAACTAAAAGTCCAACTCATATCCTAAAGGTTCAATTCATATCCTAAAAGTTCAACTCGTATCCGCAAAAGTTTAATTCATATCCTAAAATTTCAATTTATAAACTAAAATTCCAATACATAAACTAAAAGTCCAACTCATATCTTAAATTTTCAATAATCTCCTAAAGGTTCGACTCATATCCACAAAAGTTCAATTCATATCCTTTCAATTTATAAACTAAAATTCCACTACATAAACTAAAAGTCCAACTCATATCTTAAAAGTTCAATGCATATTCTAAAGGTTCAATTCATATTCTGAAGGTTCAACTCATATCTACAAAAGCTCAATTTAAATCCTAAAGGTTCAACTCATATCTACAAAAGTTCAATCATATCCTAAAATTTCAATTTATAAAGTAAAATTCCCATTCATCCTAAAATTTCAATTTATAAACTAAAATTCCAATACATAAATAAAAATCCCAACTCATATCCTAAAGGTTCAACTCATATCCACAAAAGTTCAATTCATATCCTAAAATTTCAATTTATAAACTAAAATTCCAATATATAAAATCCAACTCATATCCTAAAGGTTCAATTCATATTCTAATGATTCAATTCATACCCTAAGGTTCAACTCATATCCACAAAAGTTCATTTCATATCCTAAAGGTTCAACTCATATCCACAAAAGTTCAAGTCATATCCTAAAATTTTAATTTATAAACTAAAATTCCAATACATAAAGTAAAAGTCCAACTCATATCCTAAAGGTTCAACTTATATCCACAAAAGTTTAATCCACATCCTAAAATTTCCATTTTTAAACTAAAATTCCAACACATAAACTAAAGTCCAACTCATATCATAAAGGTTCAATCATATCCTAAGGTTTCAATTTATATCCGAAAGGTTCAACTCATTTCCACAAAAGTTCAATTCATATCCTAAATATTCAATTGATATCCTAATGGTTCAACTCATATCCACAAAAGTTCAAGTCATATCCTAAAATTTCAATTTATAAATGAAAATTTCAATGCATAATCCTAAAGGCGCAACTCTTAGGGTTTCTTCTCTTCAAACAATTTCTTCCCCAAATTGTATAACTTTGAACCTTAAATATTTTGGACTAAACGTATTAATAAGAACCCTAATAATTGCAAATAATATATAACTTTGAACCCTAACTTGGTTGAGCTAACTTTGAACCCTAACATGGAGAAATTCACTTTGAACCCTAACATGTTTGAACAAATAATATATAACTTTGAGCCCTAACATGGAGAAATTAAACAAAATCAGTGTATTTTGAAAAAAACAAAGAAAGGAGAGAGAAACCTACCTTGGGAATGGAGGTCGCCGGCGGTGGAGCTGCTGCCGCCGGTGGTCATCGGTGGAGCAGGTGGCGCCACTGCTACCGAATCGGGGGTGAGTGTGAGAGAAAAGAGAAATTTTGGGGAATTTTTTTGAAAGAATGGGAAGGGAAACCCGATTTCGAACTGGAATTAAAAATAACAACCAACTTTGGTCTCTATTTTGGTTGTTAAATTAGTTTTGACTTTTTGACCAAAATAGCGACTAAAGTTGGTCGCTATTTTTAACCATTTGACCAAAGTTGTAACGACCCAACAGCGGTTATTTTGAGTTCTAGCGTGCTGTTCAGTAGTTTGTGGCTACGAGCAGCTTCATTTCAGGTACTATGACTTGTACGTATTATTGGAATTGAATTTCGGAAAGTTCAGAGTTGATTTGGATGGAGAATTCTTAATTTGGTAGCTTAAAGTTGAAAGAATTGACTAAGATTGGATTTTTTAGTAAATGAACTCGGAGTTAGGATCTGAAAGTTTCAACAGATTAATATGATGATTTCAGACTTGGGCGTATGTCGGGTTTTGGAAGATCCGTGAATGTTTTGACGCCTATTGTAGAAGTTAGCATTTTGGAAGAAATTTCATAAGTTTGGATTGAAGTGCACTTTAATGTTATCAATTTCCGTTTGGGATTCCGAGTTTGGGAGTAGCTCTGTATGGTGATTCTGGATTTGGGAGCGTGATCGGAAGTGAATTCGGAGGTCCGTAGGTCATTTGGCTAAAGACAGAAATTTAAAGGTTTTTGAGAAGTTTGACCGAAAGTGGACTTTTTGCTATCGGAGTCGGAATTTGATTCAAAAGTTGGAGTAGGTCCATAATGTCGAATATGACTTGCTTGCAAAATTTGAAGTCAATTAGACGTGATTTGATAGGTTTTAACATCGAAAGTAGAAGTTCAAAATTTCAAAATTCATAGAGCTTGATTTGGGGTGTATTCATGGTTTTAGCATTGTTTGGTATGATTTGAGGCCTCAAGCTAGTCTGTAATATGTTTTAGGACTGGTTTGTAGGTTTGGTTGAGGTCCCAGGGGCCTCGGGTGTGTTTCGAGATGGTTTCGGATCGAATTAGGATAAAAAGGTGTTGTCGGTTGCTAGTATCTGGTTTCCTTCTTTGTGAACACAAAGCAAATCTTGCGAATGCGAATAGGAAAATGAGAGGCTTCTGGTTTTGGCCTTCGTGAATGCGAGGTTGAAGTCGCGAACGTGGAGGTGTAGATTGAGCTGCTATGCAAGCCGGGGGGGGGGGGGGGAAGAGGTCACAAATGTGTAGAAGGAAAAGCTGGGCCTGGTTATTTGGCCTACGTGAACGCGAGGCTTTGTAAGCGAACACATAGGGGCTGGGTAGCTAGCCTTCGCGAATGCAAGAGATGGGTTGTGAACGCAAAGATGAACAGACCTGGGCTGGGCAGAATGTTTAAAATCGGGGTTTGAGTTCATTTCACCCATTTTTCTCTTGGCTTGGGCGATTGTTGGAGCTTGTGAAGAGGGGTTCCATCACTTATCATGAGGTAAGTAATTTATGCTAGTTTTGAGTTACATACAAGGTTTATATATGAATTTAGACATGAAAATTGGTAGAAAACTTGGGGTTTGAGGTAAACCAAGAAAATAGTATTCTTGGATTTTAAGCACGTTTTGGGTATGGAATTAGGAGGAAACTATATATTTGAGTTAGTGAGTTCATAAGTTCATGGGTAAACTTTATCTGCAAAAAAAGTCAGATTCCGGGCACGTGGGCCTGAGGGCATTTTGGTCAAATTTTTTATCGAAGTTGAGAACTTATATAATTTAAATTGTTACAAGTATTAGAGCAAATTTTTAATTGTTTGCCCATTATTTAGATAGTTTTGGGAATTGTGCATCAATTGGAGTAGTCGTAAGGGGCTTGGAAGTCGATTATGGATCTTCAGAGCGGCGTAAGTCTCCTTTCTAACCTTGTAAGAGGGAATTATTCCCATAGGTAAAATAAATGGTTATGTGCTCCTATTTATGGGTGCTACGTATGCACGAGGTAACGAGAGTCCATGCGTAGCTACTATTATGCTATTGTCCAGGTAGTCTAGGACCTAAAAGCATACTATACTTGGAATAATTGCAATTCTCTTGGCAGCTTGTGCTGCTTTAATCACATTGAATTATTAAATGAATTTTTGAAAAGAGTTAAACTTCATTTTCTTTAATATTAAAGAGAATTGACCTTTAAGGCAAGATTAGTAGCTAAAATGTTTATACAGAGGGAGGGGTTAGATTAAATGAAGTGTACTCTACAGTAGTAAGGCATAGCTCGACCAGGGTCTTACTGGCTTTGGTGGCTCTTCATGACTTAGAACCAGAACAATTAGATGTGAAAAATACATTCTTGCATAGTGAGTTGGATGAGCAGATTTATATAAGTCAACCCGAGAGATTCATTACTCAGGATAAGAAAAATCATTTTTTGCTTGCTTAAAAAATCTTTATATGGTCTGAAACAGTCGCCTAGGCAGTGGTATAAAGGATTTGATACATTCATGATTGAAAATACATTTTCTCGAAGTGCATATGATAGTTGTGTATATTACAAAAGGCTTGAAGACAGTTCTAGTTTATATTTGTTGTTATATGTTTATGACATACTTATTGTTGCTAAAAGCATATCACATATTACCCAATTGAAAAAGCAACTAGGTAAGGATATTTGTTGTGATATGTTTATGACATACTTATTGTTGCTAAAATTATATCACATATTACCCAGTTGAAAAAGCAACTAGGTAAGGAGTTTGAGATGAAGGATATAGGTATTGTAAAGAAGATATTTGGGATGGAGATTACTCGAGATAGAAGGGTCGAAAAGCTGATATTATCCCAACGGTCATATATTAAGAAGGTCCTCAATAGATTTAATATGACAGGTGCTAAATCAGTGTCTGTTTCTTTTGCTTTCCATTTCAAGTTGTCTATAGACATATCACCAATAACAAGCGAGGAGATGGAGCAGGTGTCTAGTGTTCCATATTCGAGTGTTATAGTAGCATTATGTATGCTATAGTTTTCACTCGCCATGATATTTCACATGATATTGTTGTTGTAAGAAAATATATGGCGTATCCTGGTAAAGAACATTGGGAGGCGGTGATGTGGATCTTAAGGGTACTGCAGAAGTAGGCTTGACTTTTAACAAAGACAAGTTGGGTGAATCCTTAGTTGGTTATGTTGATTAAGATTATGCAAGGGACATAGATAAGAGAATATCTCTGATAGTTTATGTTTTTACTATTTCTGGTAGTGCCATCAGTTGGAAGGCGATTTTGCAGTCTATCGTTGCTTTGTCTACCACAGAAGTTGAGTATATGACAATTGCAAAAGCAGTTAAAGAGGGTATTTGGCTACAAAGCTTGGTAAGTGATCTTGGACTAGCTCATAATAAGACACAAGTTTTTTGTGATAGTCAGAGTGCCATTCATCTTACTAAGAATCAGATGTTTCATGAGCGGACGAAGCATATTAAAATCAGACATCACTTCATTTGAGACATTATATCAAAAGGGGTTGTTAATGTGGAGAAAATGTCTATGCATGATAATCCAGCTGATATGATGACCAAGTCAGTCCTGACCAACAAGTTTAGGCATTGCCTAGACTTGATTGGTGTGTGCAGTACTCAATAGAGCCCTCGCGAGTATTGATGGCAAGGTAGAGAGATGTTACTCCTGTTGATTAAAGAGAATACAAGCTAAGGGGAAGATTTGTTATTTTGTGGCTTGAATTATTTTTCTGTATTTTTAGAAAATTCATAATCCCTATAGCTTTAGGAAACTCATGTTCCTGATAGATTGGGAAAGGAAAAGCTATTGTCCTTGTCAAATTGGAAAATCTTTCTCTTATAGGTTTGAAAATTTTTGGGATCTATATACAGGGGTTGTAGTTGGGGATCCTAGAGATTGTATTGTTCTTTTCTTTTCATTCATAGTGAAAAATTCTCTCTGCTTTTGCCCCGAGGATTAGGCTTAGCCGAACCTCGTTAAAACCTTATGTTAATTTTTCTTCTTAATTTGCTTTGTGTGTGATTGTATACTAATTATTCCACGACATCCGCAGCAATAATCATAAAGTGTTTTAACTATCAATTGTATAATTTAAAAGTTAGTATTAAATAGCAAATAGTTCATGTCAAACATGAATAAAATGACAAATGTCACCTAGAAGTTACTAAGCTCCTCCCTCCAAATAACTGAGAAAATGTATCTTTATGATCATTTACGATGTTAATATTAAGAAAATATACTTTTTAGATTCTTATATATAAAAGTACATTTTTTCATATGTAAAAAAAAAGAGAGATATGATTGTAAAACTAAAAACAAATTTGTAAAGACCCACAAAACTCTTTACTACAAATAACTTCTGTCACAAAAATTCTTTATTTTAGGAAGCAGTTGAAGAATTAACCTAAATAGTCGTTTATCCAATCATTTAAATTCAAAATAGCTAGTAAATGTATAATATATACATAATATATAATTAATATATATTTTTATGTATATAATTAGAAAAAGTAAATAATAAATATGATGAGCTAGTTATGTTAGGATCCCAAAGAAGTTTTGAACTTGTAATGGGGCAGCAAAGACGAATTTAGGCATTTGGGCTGTAAAGACTTTTCGGCCTAACTTGGCAAATGAAATGAGACGAGAGAGTATACAACCTAGCCAATTTTAGGATGTTATTTAGTATATAGCCATGTTTTGCAAAGTAGTTGAAAAATAAAAATGCAGTAAAGCAGTTGAAAAACTAGCTGCACGAGCTTCGGGCTAGTTATCCACCAACTAGTTTCTATGATGGTAATTTTTTTGTATGTGGTTAATTTGTAAAAACTACCTGCTGCATGTAAGGTCAAAAATGGACATATTATGTAGTATAATAATCATAAGTTATGATGTGTTATACGAAAAAGAAAGATCCATTTTTTGAGATTCTTTTTTTTTTCAAACGAAATAAAAAGAGATATAGTCTGATTAATTTCTAAAATAACTTTCAGGGTATTCCTCAATATCCCATCTATTCATAGAACATGATAATCAGCTAATTAATTATCTGATTTCAGAAAACATCAAAGAATTAATTAAAAATTCTGCAAGATTCATTTTTTTTCTCTGATAGATGGTCAGAAATTCATCTGGATTTGGATCTTACTGAGAAGTTCACTAGAGATAAAAAAATTATTGAAGAAACAACAAGATCTTTCTTTTATCCCTTCAGGCGATCGAAAAAGAAAGTTAATATATTTAAATAATTACCTAATTATAAAATACCAATTTATCCTATTTCATCAAATTTTGATTCTATTCAAGTACAAGGACAAAACATTATAGAGATTGACAACAAACAAGCTTTGGGTATTCAAGTCTTAGAGAGTGCACCACTAATCGAAGAAGCTGTAGAAAAAAAACCTCTACTCAACTAACTAGACAAAGATCAAATTTGAAACAAAAAGAATCCCAACTACGATATTAAGAGAAAATGCTTCGTTGGATGAAATAAAAGTGGGATCTGTTTTTGACAAAAAGAAGAGTATAATTAACTGTTTTTCGAATATAGCAATTAAAGAACATTTTGAATTCAAGGTTGTAAGATCAAGCTCAACAAGATATTCGTTGAAATGCAATGATGATAGGTATTATGGTGTGTGCGTGCTTTCATAATTAATGATTCAACACTATTCAAGAGAGTAAAGATTGAGAAAATGACCACTCGGTTAACACTATGAAAGCTGATCAAAGGCATGCTACTTCAAAGTTGATTAGTGGTTACATTATCGGCAATCTTTGTGACCCAAGGTTTGAAGTTACACCACCTTTTGTCATGGCAGAGATGCAAAAATTGCATGGACTAGATATTGGGTATCACAAGGCATGGCGTGCTATTCAACTTGCTTCCGCTTTAATAAAAGGAACTCCCAAAGAGAATTATGAATTATTGTCTTCATACTTTTATATAATGAGAAGTAAAAACCTTGGAACTTATACTAACATAAATATAGACGACAATAACATGTAAATCAAAAAAAAAAGTTTATTAGTACGTTTTACCAGTTAACTTTTGAGTTGTAACTAGAAGTTCAGGACCAGATGTCCTTAACTTTTGAACTTGTAATTCAAAGTACAGGACTACCTGTCCTTGTGATGACCTAGCCGGTCGTCATTAGAATTAACACCTTGATCCCTATTATCTACTTTTCCAAAGTTCATTTATGCTAATTTGATTTGCCAGGACGTTCGATTTTGAGTTTCGGAGAGTTTTGGGACACTTAATCCCTAAATGAGAGCTTAAGTGTTGGAAAATTGTCCATAGTGGGAACAATATGAAGACAGACTCGAAATGGAAACTCGATGGTTCTGTTAGCTACGTTAGGTTATTTCGAGGTTAGGAGCGTGTTCGGATTGTGTTTAGGAGGTCCGTAGCTAATTTAGGCTTGAAATGCCAAAGTTTGAATTTTGGAAGTTTTCAATTCAATAGTGAGATTTTGATCTGAGGGCCGGAATTAAATTTCGAGAGTTGTTGTAGCTTCGTTATGTCATTTGGGATGTGTGTGAAAAATTTTAGGTCATTCGGACATGGTTTGGTTGGGTTTTTTTATCAAAAGAGTATTTCAAAAGTTTTTAGAAAACGTAGGCTTGAATTCGATGTGAATTGATGGATTTGGTGTTGTGATGATTAGAACAAGTTTGAATGGGATTTTAGGATATGTTGGTACTCTTGGTTGGGGTCCCGGGGGCCTCGGGGTGATTTCGGATGGCTAACGGGAAGTTTTCAGCTTTGGAAAATTTGCAGATATTGCAATAGCACTTGTAAAGAAATTTTGGCCTTCGTGATCGTGTAAGGTGCCTCGAGATTGCGTAGGAGGATTTGGAAGGCATGTGTTTTGCTATTAGCGATCGCGGTTGAGCTTCCGCATTCGCGTAAGGTCTTGATCTGGTGCTTCGTGATCGAATGGTAATGTTCGTGTATGAGGATCTAAGACCCAGTATATTTGTTCTTCGCAATTGCGTAGGTGCAACCGCGTCCGCGTAGGTATATAGGTCTAAAGAATCGCATTTGCAGGGAGAGTGTGACGTTCACATAGGGTTAATCTTAAGAAAAATAAAAATGTGCTTCACGATCGTGAGGCTGAGGTCGCGATCGCAATGAATGATTTCCAGAACTTGGCAGTGAGTTACAAAACATTTTATCCGCGACTTGAGCCATATTTTCCATCACAGCTGAGTATTTGAGAGCTTCTTTGAGGGAGATTCAAGAGGGAATCAAGGAGAATCGATTGGAGGTAAGATTTTTGAACCTAAAACGTGATTCTATTGTGAAATTAACCTAGAAATTCATGGAAACTTGGAAAAAAATGGAAGAACTAGGGCTAGAGATTTTGAATTTTAATCTAGGATTTGAGGGGTCATTTGTACTCCGATTTTTTTGTTCTTGTTATGTATAGAATTTTGAGAGTATGAGGTTTCTGAAAATATAAGTTTCATATGATTTTAAGATGTTGGTCTGAGGGGAATTTTGGTTATTTTACCTAATTTCGCGTCTTAGCTTTGAATTTAATCGTAGAATCGGTTGTTTGAGATGTTATTTATATGTGTAATTGAATTTAATAGATTTGGGCCATTTAAAGTTGGATACTCATGGCAAAGGCATTATTTCTAGTTGACTTTGAGCGGATTCGAGGTAAGTAGCTTATCTAACCTTGTGTGGGGGATCTTCTGTAATGACCTGACTGTTTGCTTTGAGCTTTTGAACTTTGATCATCAGTTCTCGGGCATGTCTTCCCCCCTGTAATGTATTATGACTGATGTAGATCGTTGGTTTTGGTTTCAGAAAAATTTGGAATGAAATTGAAAGAACAGTCTCAGCTGAAAACTTCGAATTTGAAAGGTTTGACCAAGAGTTGACTTATTCGTGTATGAGCTCGGATAGGAATCTTTATGATTTGGTTAGCTTCGTTGGGTGATTTATGATTTGGAAGCGTGATCGGAATTGGCTTTGGAGGTTTGGTGCAGAATTAGGCTTGAATTGGCGAAGTTAGTATTTTGGTGAATTCCGGTTGATTGGTGAGATTTTGATCCGAGGATCGGAATAGAGTTCCAAGAGTTGCTGTAGATTTGGTATGTTATTTGTGATGTGTGTACAAAGTTTTAGGTTATTCGAATGTTCTTCGGTCAGAGTTTTGATCGAAAGTGTATTTTGGAAGTTTTTGGAAACTTAGGCTTAAATTCGATGAGTTTTGAGTAATTTGATATTGTTTGACCTCAACCAAAAGGCTTAAATGGAGCAGCTATTGCAAAGGAATTTTGACCTTCGCGATTGCGGGAGGTCCCCCGCTTTCACACAGAAGGATTTTGGGTAGCCTGAGTTATTTCTTCGCGTTCGTGGCCAGGGACTCGCATTAGCATAGTGCTGGGAGCTGGTGTTCCGTCGTTCACACAAGGATGTTCGCGTTCGCATAGAGGAGTTTGGGCAGGACAACTTTTTCTCTTCGCCATCGCGACCATAGGGTCGTGTTCGCATAGATTTGGAAAGGGAAGGTTTTGCGTTCACATAAGAGGAATTGGGTCAGGTGGATCAGAAGTGAAATTTGTGATTCGCGTTCGCAGGAATGGGTCGCGTTCGCGAAGGGTTGCCAGAATAAAGCTACGCGTTCACGAGGTTGTTGTCACGTTCGCTTGAAGCATTTTGATCAATGGAATAGTTGTTCTTCGCAAACGTGAGGCTTTGACCGCATTCACAAAGAAAGATTTATAAGTGCTGGATAGAAGGGTTATAAATATCTTGTCCGTGGGTTGGAGCTCATTTTTACTCCATTGTTGGCAATTTTTGAGAGCTTTTGAAGGGAATTGAAAAGGGATTCGAGGGAAATCGATTGGAGGCAAGATTTATGAACTTAAAACTCATTTTTATTGTGAAATGCACCTAGAAATTCATGGAAATTTAACAAAAAATTGAAGAACTATGCTTGGGATTTCGAGATTTTAAATTTGAATTCGAAGGGTCATTTAAACTCCGATTTTTGGTGTTCTTTATATGCATAGACTCTTGGTGAGCTAAGGAACCGGTTGATGTAAAAAATTTGAGTTTCGAGAAGTGGGCCGGGACTTAGGTTTGGTAATTTTGGGATTTGTGTCTCTTATTGATTGTTTTCGCTTGGGTTTTGTTCCCTTAGCATATTGTGATGTATTCGCTATGATTTTGGATAGATTCGATGCGCGTGGAGGCCGATTAGAGGGTCAAAGGCATCGCGAGCTCAAGATTTGCCGGTTCAAGGTGAGTAATGATTGTATATGATATTATGAGGGTTTGAGACCTCGGATTGCACATTGTAGTGCTATATTGAGGTGACTTGCTTGCTAGATAGCAAGCGTGGGGTAGAACACCTTTGGAGATTGTGACTTGATCCGTCCAAATTGATGATTTGACCGTATATTTGACGGCAACTTATTGGTTATTATCATGACTTGGGCTGATTGCCATATTTGGGCTTCGTGCCATCTATTTGAACCCTTCGGGGATGATTGCTGATATTTCCTCTCTGTTTTGATTTATACTTGAACTTAGTCATGTAGTTTCCACTATTTTCAAAACTCAGCCAAGTTTAATTTGCTTTAACGCTTGAAATGATATTTCCAGTATTATTTTTTGTTTGAGCGTTATGTTTTACTGTTTGCTGAGAAGTTTATGTGATTTTTGACTGAGTAAGGCTGAGGGCCTGTGTGTGAGGATACTTTTGGATTAGGCTGCACGCTGCAGCAGTGAGATACTGATACTGATATGAGTCTGATGTCTTAAATTTGTTGCCACGAGATGACTTGATATTGTTCTTGGGTTGTAACGGGCCCTCTGAAGTCTACACACCCCTAGTGAACACCGTTGACGATAAGTGGATCGGCCGGCACGCTGCAGCCGTATGTGGATCGGGCTGCACACCGTAGCAGTACTGGTACAATTTTATGTGTTCACTTATTTAATTGTCTGCCATTATGTGTTGTTGTGCTACTTCATGTGATATCTACATGATTGCCTGGCATTTTTCTGTTGAGTGAGTGTTGCACCCCTAGGGGCAGATCTTTGTGCTTATCTGCACAAATTGTTTCTTTCATTTGCATAAACATCGAAAAAGCCATTTTCAAAAGAGTCTTAAGCTGAGGTAAGGCATTTTTTAAGATTTCACAGTTTCATTATTTTTCTTATAAGGTTTTACACTGCTTCTATACATCATGATGATTTGCCTTACGTGATTTCTTCCTTCTCAGATATTATTTACCTTTATTACTCACTGAGTTGGAGTATTCACTTTACTCCCTGCACCTCGTGAGTAGATGCATGTATTTATTCACCCGGTAGCGGGTTTTGGCTAATTTGAGGCAGAGCCATAGGAGTTTAACGAGGTGACTGCCAGCGTTCACAACACCGTTTTTCTCTCTCTTTTGTTCATAAATCCTGTTCCGTGTATTATTAGACCAAGTAGAACTGTATTCACACTCTAATAAATGCTCGTGACTTGTGACACCCCGATTTGGGCTGTGTTGGGTTATACTCCCGCTAATTATTATTATCACTAATCATCTTTAGACTGTTTATGTACTCTTTAATTATTCAAAAGGATGAATTGGGTTTAGTTGGCTGGCCACTTCCCTATGAGAAGCGCCATCATGATCGTGTCTGGGTTTACGTCGTGAGAAGTTTGTATTAGAGCCTAGGTTACTAGGTCTCACGAGTCATGAGCAAGTTTTGTAGAGTCTCGTGGATCGGTACGGAGACATCCGTATTTATCCTCGAGTGGCTGCAGAACCTTTAGGGAAACTTCACATCCTTGAATTGTTATCGTGCGTCCTTGATTCAGCTTGAAAGGTAACTCTTAAAGTTCCATCCACGCGTTCGCATGCGCGTATGAGCGCTCAGTATCAGATGTGCCTTAATGGCTTGTGATTCCCTGATCGAGGAGCGAGATGTGATCTCTTTGAGTTTGATGCGGGCCAGTCTAGAGGACTTAAGGCCGAATCCTTGCTTATGGCTTGAGCACCGAGGTGCTGATTATGGGAGTAAGTGTTTCGAAATTATATGTTTGGTATTGTCCCTATTAGTGGGAGTCTCGGTTGGATAGCTATGTGACGAGTATGTTAGTACTGCGAGTTATATCCATATGATTTTGAAAGTGACGAGATAGGTCTGTTGGAGGATAGAATAACTATTAAGTGCTTGAATTCCATCGTGATTCAAGGCATAGCCCCGAGTTATGGGTGTGTGAAGAATTGTTTTTTCATGTTTCGTAGTTGGTAGTGAAGTAAAGTTCATGTTACGATATTAGTTCAGACTCAAAAAGGCTAAGTGACTGAGTAATATTTATGATGGTGGAACGTACATAGAATTATTATATTGAGGCAAAGAAGGTGGGTTATCTCCTGCAGAATGCTCTTAAGTGGTGTGATCTCTATGTTAGAAGACCTTATGTGTAATTGAAGAGTACGTGTTGAAATTTGAAATTTCGGGTAGCTTGAGAGAGTGGGCATAACTGTTACGAGGATGAATGCGTGATTTGCAGAAGATTTAAAGTACTAGATGACCCGTGTTTTCACAACTTATAAACTATTTGAGTCCAATCTCACTAAGGTATTGTGGCATCAGTAAAGTAAAAGTGTTATGATCTATTGAGTGTATCTTGATCTATGGCTTCAAGCCAAATGGGGGAGTATGCGGTGAGCAGTTGAATTCACAGTTAGGTGCTATGTTGGTTCCAGTTTGGGGCGTGCAAGTGAATTAGCTATGGCTAATGTAAATGAAAAGTTTGGCAAATGTTATATTATGCTTCATGGGTATGGAAATCATAGAATGTCTTAAGTTTTCGTTGGTAAAGAATGCTCGGTGCATGGAGCAGGTAGATGCTTGGTTGTATTGGGGTGAGGATTTCATTCTGCGGTCCCAGAGTGCTAATAAGGCGCGGGTGGTTCTGTTCGCTTGATCAGGCTAATGGAAATTTAAATAGAGTGAATGACTCTCGAGAACGGTTCTAATGCGTTCAAGATTCTACATGCAAAAATTGGGTATCTTAAAGTTGTATATGTGATTAGAAACCGAGTTTTCATTGGAAGAGTAAAGACTTGAGGTATTTCTATGTTAATCATGGGATTTAATGTATTAGTATCAGGAAGATGTATTTCTATGTTAATTATGGGATTCTATGTATTAGCATCAAGAAGATGAAGGCAACGGGTTTAGATTCGTAGGAAGTTCTTCAGCATAAGGTGTTTTTGAATCTGATGCTTTTAGGAATAATTAAGAGAGTATTCAGCGACTTATACGCCTTAGTTAGTGTGGCTTTTATGCTTGGGTCTCGTCTGGTGAGTCTCAAATGAGAAATTGTGGTGCTACAGCAAGGGGGAATATCAAGTTAAAGGTGAATCAGAAGGAAACTTAGATAGCTGGAGCAACTTGATGGTACACCGGACCGGTATGGTAATGATATGATTAATTCCTTATGAGTGTTCATGGTGATGAGTTTTACAAGTATTTTGCAACAATGCTCTTAAGATTTTGACGACTTGCTTAGCTTGGTCGACTTAGAAGGATTTAGTCCTGGAAGATCTGATTAGTGCAAGGGGAACTCGGAGAGTTCTTGATGGTTATTACTGTGATTTAGAGATATATATCTTCTATGGGCATGGCGGAGCATGGAGTGTATAGTGACTTTCTTCTTGATGGGGCCAATGGAAAGTTCTTGACTAGTTGAGTATGTAGATAATTGTGGCTCGGAGGGGAGAAGAAGTTCTCATGATTACCCCAGGGTGGTATGGTATATACGGTATGTTGTCGAGGATTGGGATGTGCGTGTGTAAGGTTAGGATTCAGTTCTAAATGGGAAGTCATGAAATTCTTAGGCAGTACGGGCAGTTTTAAGTGATTATAGAAAATGAGCTTCAGATGATTAGGGTGAATGATCTTCAGATAATTAAGAAAATGGTATTGCTAATTATAGTGACTTTACGAGGGTATATGTTTCAGAAAAGCCAATTTGATTAGGTTGAAAGAACTTTGGTAGTATTGTGACACTCTCTTGATTGGATCAACTGCTGATATTCGAGTTTGCTTGATGGCACAGGGGAATTTCAAGTTATCTTTTGTAGAATGAGTACTTGAGGTGGTATGTATTCGGGCGGCAAAATTTGGGATCAGGCATGGTGATTTGTGTACTATATGGAGTTAGAGACTGGGAGTTCTCATGTTTAGGCTATATTGTTATTTTGAGTCGCGTATATCGGTGGTTTAGCGACTATTGGGATTTGAAGACCCGAGTAGATATTTTGTCGCTTAGTATGTTATATTTTGGATGTGATATTGGGTTCAGACTGGTTGTCTCCTTGTTGCGTTATTCAGGACTATTGCGTTAAGATGGCGCTGTTGGCTATGCAAGAAAATGCCACAGGTTGAATGGCGATGTTCGACTGATTATGTCCTATTGGGGATTCTTATATTTTGAAAACCTAGCGGGCAGCTGGGAAGGATATTTCTTCTATATTGGGGCTCTTGTGATGAGTATCACTGCTGAGGCTCCTTATATTGATTTAGTTTCGGTGGTGAAAGAATTATCAGATGTGTTTCTCGTGGCCTGGCATTGCGCCGGGCAAGGTTGTTGATTTCAATATTGATTTGGTGCCTTGCACCATATCGCATGGCACTAACATGAGTTATAATAGAGGAAAGAACAGCTCGAGGCTTCCTTGATGATGAGTTTGCTGGCAGGGCAAAGTGGGTACGTGTTCTAGATCGAGTCGGCTTGGTTGGCCCGAATGGAATTATTAAAGGATAGGTCGATCCGATTGTTATCAATCTTGTTGGTCATATAGGGAGATCTAGAAGTGGCGTATCCATGTTTCCAGGTGTTATGATTTATTAGTTATGGTCACATATGGTGCATTTCTATTGAGGTTCATAGTAGAAGTCGAGGGGGAAGAGTAATTGGGTGTTATTCGTTGAATAACGTATCGGTTATGTCCTATCGGGTTGCGTGGTATGTGTAATTTTTTTTACTATAGGTGTACTGATTTTTCTTGGTTCCAGATATCAAATTGTGCATGGTTGTCGATTTCGAGAATAGTGACTTAAGGTGTTTCGTGTGGAGCAGTGTTTGGATAGGATCGTACATTTTAGTGAATCTATATGGAGATATGACCTTAGGGGTTAGATTCGTGTGTTCTATTTCTATGATATGAGACGGGTTGTCAGCTTTGTGTTGTGATGGTTCTGGTGAGCTTGAGGGACATCTCTTTCAATAGAGTCATTTTCATGATTTGAGTATGTTCGGACTGTTGCTTATTGGTGATCGTATTATGCCAGTTGTGGCTTAGGCTTGTATATTGATGTGTCATGTCACTAGAGTAGTGTGTTGAATCATACGATATCATTGGTATCATTAATGAATAAAAATGGATTTGATTTCACCATGTTAGGAGGATAATATCGAGGTTCGGCTCGAAAAATCGCTGTGGTAATTGCCAAGGAGAAGTGGCTTCATGATTGGTTGATATGAGAAATGGTTATGGCTTACTACATGTTTTATTTATCATTAACATTATATATATAAGAGTCTTGGAATGAAACTTTAGTTGATACGAGTTTTTCAACTGGTATTTGTGTTGTGTGCAGCTGTTGTGAATGGAAGTTATCGCTTCGTGCATTTGAGTTATGTGGTATATCATATAATTGCACCTGAGGTTGCAGGCATGGGCTATTACAGCTAGTTCGGGCCTATTCAGAGTATAGGTGTGGGGTTTAGATAGTATTGATGGTATTAGAAGTGGAAATGTGGTTCTATGGTTTGTGGGCTAGATTGGATTGTGTAATTTTAGTTATAATGTGTTATCACACCTATATGAGATAGGGTGACATGGTATCACTCCCGGATATATGTATGATAAAGTTATCCGGCTATTGGTTGGCTTCTAGAACAACTCTGGATACGTTCGAGGACAAACATGTGTTTAAGTAGGGGAGGATGTAACGACTCGACCGATCGTTTTGAGCTTTTGCACTTTGATCGCCAGTTCTCGGGCATGACTTGCCCCGTATAATGTATTATTACTGATGTAGTCTGGTTTCAGTAAAATTTGGAATGAAACTGAAAGAACAGTTTCAACTAAAAGCTTTGAATTTGAAAGGTTTGATCAAGAGTTGACTTATTCATATATGAGCTCGGATCAAAATGTTATGATTTGGTTAGCTTCTTTGGGTGATTTATGATTTGGAAGCGTGATAGGAATTGGCTTTGGAAGTTCGGTGTAGAATTAGGCTTGAATTTGCGAAGTTAGTATTTTGGCGAATTCCGGTTGACAGGTGAGATTTTGATCCGAGGATCGGAATATAATTTCGAGAGTTGCTGTAGCTTTCTTATGTCATTTTTGATGTGTGTACAAAATTTTAGGTTATTCGAACGTCTTTTGGTCGGAGTTTTGAGCAAAAGTGTATTTTGGAATTTTTTGGAAACTTAGGCTTGAATTCGATGAGTTTTGAGTAATTTGATGTTGTTTGAGGTGTTTTGATGATTGGAACAGGTTTGAATGATGTTTTGGTACTTTTGGTTGAGGTCGTGGAGGCCGCGGGTGAGTTTCAGATGGCTAACGGAAGGTTTTGGGACTTAGGAAATTGCAGAAATACAGTAGCTACTGCAGAGGAATTTTGTCCTTCGTGATCGGGGAGATCCCCTGCGTTCGAATAGAAGGAATTTGGGTGGCCTGAGTTTGTTCTTCGCGTTCGCGGGCTAGGGGCTCGCATTCACATAGTGCTGGGAGCTGGTGTTCCGCATTCGCACAAGGATGTTCGCGTTCGCATTGAAGAGTTTGGGCAGGCCAACTTTTGCTCTTCGCGATTGCGTCCATAGTGTCGCGTTCGCATAGATTGGAAAAGATAAGGCTTCGCGTTCACATGGGTGTTCTCGCATTCTCATAAGAGGAATTGGATCAGGTGGATCGGAAGTGAAATTTGTGCTTCGCATTTGCAGGAGTAGGTCACGTCCGCGGAGGGTTGCCTGAGTAAAGCTACGCGTTTGCGAGGTTGTTGTCACGTTCAAGTTGAAGCATTTTGGTCAATGGAATAGTTGCGCTTTGCGAACGCGAGGCTTTGACCATGTTCGCGAAGAAAGATTTTTATGTGCTGGACAGAAAGGTTATAAACATCTCGTCCACGGGTTGGAGCTCATTTTCACTCCATTGTTGGCAATATTTGAGAGCTTTTGAAGGCAATTGAAGAGGGATTCGAGGGAAATCGATTGGAGGTAAGATTTATGAACTTAAAACTCATTTTTATTGTGAAATCTACCGAGAAATTCATGGAAATTTAGCAAACATTGGATGAACTAGGGCTTGGGATTTTGAGATTTTAAATTGGAATTTGAGGGGTCATTTGGACTCCGATTTTGGTGTTCTTTATATGCATAGACTCATGAAAAGATAAGGAACCCGTTAATGTAAAAATTTCTGAGTTTCGAGAAGTGGACCTGGGGCTCGGGTTTTAGTAATTTCGGAATTTGTGCTCGTTATTGATTGTTTTTGCTTGGGTTTTGTTCCCTGAGTATTTTGTGATGTATTCGCTCTGATTTTGGATAGATTCGACACGCATGGAGCCCGATTAGAGGGGAAAAGGTATCGCGAGCTAGAGTTTGCTGGTTCGAGGTGAGTAATGATTGTAAATGATATTATGAGGGTTTGAGACCCCAGATTGTACATCGTAGTGCTATATTGAGGTGACTTGCACGTCGGATAGCGAGCGTGGGGTAGAGCACCATTGGGGATTGCGACTTAATCTGTCCCAATTGATTATTTTACCGTGTATTTGACTGGAACTTATTTTTTATCATCATGAGTTGGGCTCATTGCCATGTTTGGGCTTCGTGCTAGCTATTTGAACCCCTTCGGGTATGATTATTTATATTTCCTCTCTTGTTTTGATTTTATATTTGAACTCAGTCATGTATTTTCCACTGTTTTCAAAACTTAGCCAAGTTTACTTTGCTTTAACACTTGAAATGATATTTCCAACAGTATTTTTGTTCTGAGCATCATGTTTTATTGTTTCCCGAGGGGCTTATGTGATTTTTGACCGAGTAAGGCCGAGAGCTTGTATTGTGAGGATACTTTTGGATCTGGCTGCACGCCACAACAGTTAGATACTGATATGAGGCTGAGGGCCTAGATTTGATGACACGAGATGGATTGATATTGCGCTTGGGCCGTAAGGGACCCTCAGATTTTGCACACCCTTAGTGAGTGCCGTCGACGATAATTGAATCGGGCTGCACGATGTAGTGGTATGTGGATTAGCCTGCACGCCGAAGCGGTACCGGTACTGTTTTATGTGTTTACTTATTTGATTGTCTTCCATTATCTGTTGTTGTGCTACTTCATGTGATATCTACCTAATTGCCTGGCATTTTTCTATTGAGTGAATGTTGCGTCCGAGGGGCGGATCTTTGTGCTTATCTGCACAAATTGTTTGCATCTATTTGCATAACCATTGAAAAATTCATTTTCAAAAGAGTCTTAAACTGAGTTAAGGCGTTCTATGATTTCACAGCTTCGTTATTTTTCTCAAAAGGTTTTACACTACTTCTATACAGCATGATGCTTTGCCTTACGTGATTTGTTACTTCTCAGATATTATTTACCTTTATTACTCACTGAGTTGGAGTAATCACTTTACTCCCTACACCACGTGTGCAGATGCATGTATTTATTCACCTAGCAGTGGGTTTAGGCTGATTGGAGGCAAAGCTATAGGAGTTTAGCGAGGTAACATCCAGCGTTCACAACACCGTTTTTATCTCTCTTTTGTTCATAACTCTTGTTCCATGTATTTTTAGACCTTGTAGAACTATATTTGCACTCTAATAGATGCTCGTGAGTTGTGACGCCCCAGTTTGGGTTGTGTTGAGTTGTACTCCTGCTAATTATTATTATCACTAAATCATATTTAGACTGCTTATGAACTGTTTAATTGTTCAAAATAATGAATTGGGTTTAGTTGGATGGCCTTGTCCCCACGAGGGCGCTATCACGACCGTGTCTGGGTTTGGGTCGTGACATCTTCCCCTTAGGATATGATATTTTTTCATTGAATTGCCTTGTGCGCGAGGTGACGAGCGCGTACTTGTGCAAATTGTTGGAAATCCGGTTTTCTTGAAGTACTTATTAGCATGATTCCCTTCCTGCTTTATTATAGTTGAAAATTTTAGCCTGTTGTTAGTTAAAGAAGCATGTCTAGTTGATTTGAATGGCCTATTTGCAAAATTGCCCTAGTTTCGTTACGTGAAGCGTGCTAGGCTCGAATTACTTGTTGCCTTGATATGAAATTTCATCTAAGAACATCTCCTTGCTATTGTTGTGTATTTACTTTGGGACTACAGATGTGGGATTCTAGTAGCTCTGCTATCCTTGTCTGTTTACTTGGGGACTACGGGTTATATTGGTAGATCCCCCTGCACATTTACTTTGGCACTTCAGGTTCGATTCCCAATAGACCCCCCTGCATATTTACATTTAGGATTACGGACTGGGGTTTCAATAGATCCTCGCGCATTGATAATTGGACTATGGAACGGTATCTCGGGAGATCCTTTGGATATATATACATGATGGACTACAGGACTTTATCCCGGGAGATCCACTGGACAGTTGATGAAAGGGAACTACAAGACGGTATCCTAGGAGATCCCCGTGTTACTATTGGTATTGAGCTACTCTGCTTTCCAGTTTTACTCTATTATTTGTATAATTGTTGCTACCTGGTATAACCTGTCTTATTTTATTGTCATTCTCATTTATATTTTTATTTCTTATTGTTGAAGCTTATTATTATGTTCAATCTCAGTAGGGCCCAGACATTCCTCGTCACTACCCGATCGAGGTTAGGCTTGGCACTTACTAAGTACCAATGTTGTGTACTCATGCCCTTCCGGCGCATGTTTTTCATGTGCAGATCCAGGTACTGCTATTCAGGTATATTACCCTTGAGGCAGGGAGAGTATCGGGAGACTTCGAGGTATTTCTGTTGCGTCCACAGACTGAAAAGTCTCCATCTTTATTATATCTCGTAGTGTTATCCCTTCTATCGTATTGTTGATTTAGACACTCTGGAGATTAGAGGACTTTACTGTATTTTCCTCTAGCTTGTGTTCCCGTGAGTTTTCAGGTTTTGGGATAGTATTGTAGTAGTTGAGCTATTGTGCTGTATGTGCCGTGTGGCATTCTACAGTCCGCTTTCCATTTTGTTAAATCTTGGTTTTAGTTATAAGTTACATAATTATTTGTTTTTTCGCATTGTTAGGCTTACCTAGTTGTCGGGACTAGGTGCTATCACGACATGTTCACAGAGGGCGAACTGGGGCCATGACAAGTTGGTATTAGAGCTCTAGGTTCACAGGAGTCATGGAACACAGTCGGATTATTAGAGTCACGTTGATCGGTACGGAGACATCTACTTATCTACGAGAGGCTAAGTAACTGTTAGGAAAATTCCACTCCATTTGATTTCCTTGACGTGCGAGATTTTTGATATCACAACTGAAATTCTGTTTTTCTATTCTCTCTCATATGAACAGGACACGTGCTACTCGAGATGATTAGAACCCGTGCCCCCTTTTGCAGCCATCAGAGTCCTCGGCCGGGGTAGAGGTCGAGGATGCGAACTTGCTGTAGCTAGAGCGCCTGCGCGATCTATCACCGAGGTACCACTAGCAGGTCCAGCCGGAGTCCAGGCACCTGACACGCCTACTACTACTACTGCTACCAGTACTCCAGCTCACGAGGAGACTTTAGCACAGTTCATGAGCATGTACACCACCTTGGCTTAGGCAGGGTTGCTTCCCCTTACTGCAGCCACATCCCAGGCCGGGAGAGGAGCACCGACTCTTCCACTTGCACTCTCAGCAAGTGCATGTTGAGTATGTACTAGAGGTTATTCCTTCACCGCCTGCAGTACTATATCAGCCCCGGGACAAGGCATCGACTTTCGAGGATGAGCAGTTGAGGCTTGAGAGGTTCAAGAAGTACAAGCCTCATGTATTCAGCGGTCTAGCATCGGAGGATGTTTTGGGTATTCTTGATGTGTGTTACTATATTATCCGTACCATGGGTATTTCAGGATCTAGCGGGGTTTCTTTCACCACCTTCCAGCTTTGTGGGGTCGCCTATGAGTGGCGCCACACCTATGAGTTAAATAATCCAGATGAGGGGTCTTCACTTGCTTGGACTCAGTTTTCAGATCTATTTTTGTGAGAGTATATTTCTCAGAGCCTAAAGGATGCATAACGCACAGAGTTTAGGCATTTGCGCTAGGGTACTATGACTATTTCAGAGTATGCCGTACGTTACACTAGTTTGGCTAGGCATGCACCAGTCTTGGTTGCTACTGTTCGCGAGAGGGTTTACCGGTTTATTGAGGGGCTTATTCCTAACATCAGATCTGGCATGGCTCGTGAGGCTGAGATGAATGCTTCTTATCAGCAGGTAGTGAGCATTGCTAGGAGGATTGAGGGTATGCATTCTAGGGAGAGAGAGATGAGAGAGAGGCTAAGAGGTCTCGAGAGTCGAGCCACTATTTTGGTGCCCATATAGGTCGTCATGGTAGGGGCTATATGGGCCGCGCCGTTCATTCAGATCTTCCACCAGCTAGCAGTTCTCCAGCTCTAGCTTCCTCAGGGTCTTATTATGCACCTTTAGTTTCTAGCACACCTCCTGCGCAGGGTGCTTCCAGAGGTTAGTCCAACAGACCTGTCCCTATCTAGTCATAGCCACCACATCCTCCCAGAGCTTTTTTTGAATGTGGTGAAACATGCCACATGGTTAGGGATATCCCCGAACTTTGGAGGGGTGCATCTTCACAGGTTTCTCAGCCACAACGTGCCCCGCAGAGTTCTTAGGCTATGGTTACAGCTCCAGCCGTCGCCTTACCCACTCAGCCAGCTAGAGGTGGATGCCGGGGAGGTAGAGGTCGCGCTCGAGAGGGAGGTCAGGCTAGATACTATGCCTTTCTCGCTCGTGCCGAGGCTGTTGCCTCCGATTCTGTCATCACAGGTATTATATTAGTTTGCCACAGAGATGCATCGACCCTATTCGATCCAGTCTCTACTTACTCTTATATGTCATCTTATTTTGCTCCGTATTTTGGTGTATCTCGGGATTCTTTTAGTTCCCCTATTTATATTTCTATTCATGTGGGAGATTCACTTGTTGTGGACCACGTTTATTGGTCATGTTTGGTTACTATTCGTGGTTTTGAGACCAGAGCAGACTTATTGCTACTTAGCATTTTTGATTTTGATATTATTTTGGGCATGGACTAATTGTCGCCCCATTATGCTATTCTTGATTGTCACGCCAAAATCGTGATGTTGGCTATGCCAGGTGTACCGTATGTTGAGTGATGTGGTACTTTAGATCACACTCTCAGTAGAGTTATCTCTTTTCTTAATGCTCAACATATGGTTGAGAAGGGGTATGCCGTGTATTTAGCTTATGTAAGAGATGTAAGTGTTGATATCCGTTCTGTTGATTCGTTCCAGTGGTGCGGGATTATCTCGATGTATTTCCTGCTGATCGTCTGGGCATGCCACTTGATAGAGACATTGATTTTGGCATTGATTTTTTTCCGGTCACTCAGCCTATTTCCATTCATCCATATCTTATGGTTCCTCCTGAGTTGAAGGAGTTGAAGGATCAGTTATAGGAACTGCTTGATAAGGGCTTTATCCGGCCCAATGTTTCACCTTGGGGTGCTCTTATCTTGTTTGTATAGAAAAAGGATGGTTCTATGTGTATGTGTATTGATTATCGCTAGTTGAACAAGGTCATGGTGAAGAACCGTTATCCTTTGCCTCGTATACGTGATATGTTCGACCATCTTCAGGGTGCATATATGTTCTCTAAGATTGATTTGCACTCAGGTTACCATCAGTTGAAGATTCAGGAGTCAGATATCCCGAAGACTTCTTTCAATACTCGGTACAGTCATTACGAGTTTCTTGTTATGTCATTTGGGCTGACAAATTTCCCAAGAGCCTTCGTGCATTTGATACACAATGTATTTCGGCCATATATCGATTCTTTTGTCATTGTCTTTCTTGATGACATTCTAGTGTATTCTCGGAGTCGGGAAGATCATAAGCAACATTTGAGGACAATCCTCCAGACTTTGAGAGAGAAGAAGTTATATGCAAAGTTCTCAAAATGTGAGTTTTAGTTGGATTAAGTGACATTCTTGGGCCATGTGGTATCGAGTGAGGACATTCAGGTGGATAAGAAGGTAGAAGATGTGCAGAGTTTGCCCAGGCCATCCTTAGCTATAGAGATTCATAATTTCCTTGGCTTGGCGGGCTACTACCATCTTTTTGTGGAGGGCTTTTCATCGATTGCAGTCCCTATGAATAGATTGACCCAAAATGGTGCTTTATTTAAGTGGATAGAGGAGTGTGAAGTGAGCTTTCAAAAGCTCAAGACAGCTTTGACTACAGCCCCAGTTTTGGTATTGCCTACAAGTTCAGGGTCTTATACCATCTATTGTAATGCCTCAAGAGTTGAACTTGGAGAAGTATTTATGCAGGACGGTAAGGTGATAGACTATGTGTCCAAACAATTGAAGATACACGAGATGAATATCCTGTCCATGATCTTGAGTTAGCTGCCATTATTCACGCCTTGAAGATTTGGCGCATTTATCTATATGGTGTGCTTTGTCATATTTATACTGATCATAGGAGTTTTCAACATTTGTTCAAGCATAAGGATCTAAATTTGCCCCAGAGAAGGTGGTTAGAGTTGCTGAAGGATTATGACATCACTATTTTGTATCACCCGGGCAAGGCCAATGTAATGGATGATGCCTTGAGTCACCGAGCAGAGAGTATGTGGAGTTTTGCATATTTACCATTATCAGAGAGGCCTATAGTGATAGATGTTCAGGCCTTAGCCAGCTAGTTTGTGAGATTGGATCTTTCGGACCCAGCCGGTTTCTAGCTTGTGTGGTTTCTCGGGCTTCATATTTGATCGTATCAGGGAGCAGTAGTATGATGACCCTCATTTGCTTATCCTTAAGGACAATATTTAGCATGGTGATGCCAGAGATGTGACCATTGGCAAGGACATAGTGTTGAGGATGCAAGGTTGGGTTTGTGTACCCAATGTCGATGGCCTACGGGAGCTGATTTTAGAAGAGGCCCACAGTTCGCGATATTCTATCCATCCAGGTGCCGTGAAGATGTATCAGGACTTGAGGCAACACTATTGGTGGAGGCAAATGAAGAAGGATATAGTTGTATATGTAGCTAGATGCCTCAACTGCTAGCAGGTGAAGTATGAGCACTAGAGATCGGGTGGGTTGCTTCAGCAGATAGAGATTCTGGAGTGGAAGTGGGAGCGTGTCACCGTGGACTTTGTATTTGAACTCCCACAGACCTTGAAGAAGTTTGATACTATCTGGGTTATTATGAATCGGCTGACCAAGTCCGCACATTTCATTCATGTGTGTACCATTTATTCTTCAGAGCGGTTGGCAGAGCCAATTGCTATATTGGACAGGCAGATTAGAAAGTTGAGGTCAAAGAACATTGCTTCTGTAATGGTTTAGTGACGGGTTCAGCCGGCAGAAGAGGCGACCTGGGATACCGAGCAGGATACACGCAGCCGTTACCCTCATCTTTTCAGTACTTCAGGTATGTCTTTATGCTCGTTCGAGGATGAACGAATGTTTAAGTGTAGGAGAATGTGATGACCCGGCTGGTCGTGTTAAGAATTAACGCCCAAATCCCCTATTAACTACTTTCCCCAAGTTTATTTATACTAATTTAATTTTTCGGGTCGTTTGATTTTGAGTTTTGGAGCGTTTTGGGACACTTAGTCCCTAAATGAGAGCTTACGTATTAGAAAGTTTTCCATAGTTGGAACAGTGTGAAGACAACCTTGGAATGGAATCCTGATTGTTTTTTAGCTTCGTTAGGTGATTTCAGGGTTAGGAGCGTGTTTGGATTGTGTTTTGGAGGTCCGTAGCTAATTTAGGCTTGAAATGCCGAAGTTTGAATTTTGGAAGTTTTTGGTTCGATAGTGAGATTTTGATTCGAGGATTGGAATGGAATTCTAGGAGTTTTTGTAGCTTCCTTATGTCATTTGGGATGTGTGTGCAAAATTTCAGGTCATTCGAATATGGTTTGGTTGGGATTTTGATCGAAAGAATATTTTGGAAGTTTTTAGAAAACTTAGGCTTGAATTCGATTGTGATTTGATGGATTTGGTGTTGTGATGATTGGAACAAGTTTGAATGAGGTCTAGGATCTGCTGGTACTCTTGGTTGAAGTCCCGAGGGCGTCGGGGTGATTTCGGATGGCTAGCGGGAAGTTTTGAGGTTTGGAAAATTTGAATATACTTCAGCAGTAGTTGCCAAGAAATTTTGGCCTTTTGCTATCGCGTGAGGTCCCTCACGATCGCATAGAAGGATTTTGGAAGGCAGGTGTTTTGATCTTCGCGATCGTGGTTGAGATTCTGCGTTCGCATAAGGTCTTGATCTGGTGATTCGTGATCGCATGGTTATGTTCGCATTTGCGTATGAGGATCTGAGATCTAGTATTTTTGTTCTTCACGATTGTATAGGTGCGACTGCATTTGCGTAGGTATAAGGTTCTAAAAAATCGCATTCGTGGGGAGAGTGCCGCGTTAGCATAGGGTTAATTTTAAGAAAAATAAAAATGCGTTTCGCGATTGTGAGGCTAAGGTCGCGATCGCAATGAAGGATTTCCAGAACTGGACACTGAGTTATAAAACATTTAATCCGCGATTTGGCCATATTTTCCACCATAGCTCAGTATTTGAGAGCTTCTTTGAGGAAGATTCAAGTGGGAATAAGGTGAATCGATTGGAGGTAAATTTTATGAACCTAAAACGTGATTTTATTGTGAAATTAACCTAGAAATTCATGAAAACTTGGACAAAAATGGATGAACTAGGGCTTGAGATTTTGAATTTTAATATGGAATTTTGAGAGGCCATTTGAACTCTCTATTATACGTTCTTATTATGTATAGACTCTTGAAACTATGAGGTTTCCAAAAATATAAGTTGCATCCGATTCCGAGGCATTGGCCTGAGGGGCATTTTGGTGATTTTACCTAATTTTGTATCTTAGCGTTGAATTTAATCATAGAATTAGTTGTTTGAGATGCTATGTACAATATGTAATTTAGTTGATTAGATTTGGGCCATTTGGAGTTGAATATTCATGGCAAAAGCATGATTTCTAGTTGACTTTGAGCTGATTCGAGGTAAGTGGCGTGTCTAACCTTGTGTGGGGGGATCTTCCCCTTAGGATATGATGTTTGGTAATTGAATTGCTTTGTGTGCAAGGTGACGAGCGTATACTTGTACAAATTATGGGAAATCCAATTTTCTTATAGTACTTATTAGCTTGCTTCTATTCCTGGATTATTATACTTGCAAATGTTTAGCCCCTTGTTAGTCAGAGAAGCATGTCTAGTTGATTTAGTGGCCTATTTGCTAAATTGCCCTGATTTTTTTACGTGAAGCATTTTAGGCTAGAATTACTTGTTGCCGTGGTATGAAATTTCATTAATGAACATCTCCTTGGTATTACTGTGTATTTTCTTTAGGACTACGGATGTGGGATTCAAGTAGCTCCGCCCATGTCTATTTACTTTGGGACTACGGGTTAGATTCTCAGTAGATCCCCCTGCTCATTTACTTTGGGACTATGGGTTATATTCCCGGTAGATCCCTTACACATTTACTTTTGGACTGCGGGTTTGATTCCCGATAAACCCCCCTACATATTTATATTTGGGACTACGTACTGAGGTTCCAGTAGATCCCCGTGCATTGATAGTTGGACTACAAGACGGTATCCCGGGAGATCCTTCGGATATATATGCATGATGAACTATGGGATGGCATCCCGGGAGATCCACTAGACAGTTTATGAAAGGGACTATAGGACGGTATCCTGGGAGATCGTCGTGTTACTATTGGTATTGAGCTACTCTATTTTTTGGTTGCTACCTTGTATAGCCTGTCTTATTTCATTTCGTTCTCATTTATACTGTTTATTTCATATTGTTGAAGCTTATTATTATGTTTAACATTAGTAGGGCCCTGACCTTCTTTGACACTACCTGACCGAGTTTAGGTTGGCACTTACTAAGTACCGCTGTGGTGTATTCATTCTCTTCCTGCGCATGTTTTTCTTGTGTAGATCCAGGTACTGCTACTCAGGTATGTTACGCTTGAGGCATGGAGAGCATTGGGATACTTCGAGGTACTTCTGCCGCGTCTGCGGACCGAAAAGTCTCCATCTTTTATTCTATCTCGTAGTGTTAGCCCTTCTATCGTACTGTTGATTTCAACACTCTCGAGATTAGAGCACTTTACTGTATATTTCCCCTAGATTGTGTTCTTGTGAGTTTTCGGGTTTTGGGATAGTATTGTAATAGTTGAGCTATTATGCTGTATGTGCTGACTGGTATTCTATACTCCACTTATCTTGGTTTTAGTTATAATTTTCGCAAATTATTTGTTTTTCCGCTTTTTAGGCTTACCTAGTTGTAGAGACTAGGTGCCATCAAGACATGTTCACGGGGGACGAACTGGGGTAGTGACAGTCCTTAACTTCTGTTAACCTTGTTTTATATTGTATTTTCAGGATTCTTTACATGTTTTATGCATATGGATCATCAATAGCTTGTTGGAATCATCGTAGACTAGTGATTGCTGTTGATGCAACTTTTTTCATGTCAAAATTTCGTGGTGTTTTAATGATTTTAGTTTCAAAGGATGCAAATAACCAAATTTTCCCACTAGACTTTGGAATAGCAGAATCTGAAAATAACACTTCCTATGGGTGGTACTTTAATCAGCTTTGCAAGGCCATTGGGAAACTTGAGAATTCAATTTTTTGTCAGACAGTCATCAAGCTATTGCATATGGCATTGCAAAGGTATATCCTGAAAGCCATCATGAGATTTGTATCTATCATTTGGAGCAGAACCTAAAGCGAAGGAAGGTGAAAAGTGAGGTCATAAAATATTTTTAAAGTGCTGTAAGAGTATACAGGTGCAAAGAATTTGACCGATACATGTCAGATATAACAAAAGTAGACAAGAAGACTTATTACTACTTGATGGAAGAACCACTGGAAAGGTGGGCACGCTCTTGTAGTCCACGATGAAAATATGACATGCTCACAACAAACATACTTGAGTCAATGAATTCTGTCCTATTAGAAGCAAGGGAGCTGCCTGTATTAATAATGATGGATTTAATTCAAGTGAAGCAACAACGTTGGTTTTATGAAAGATGAAATTAAGCAGAAGGAACATTTTATAATGTTTCTTATTGGATAGAGGAGGAATTGAAGAAAAAAATAGCTTTATCATTTACTTTGAGTTTAATTATTACGTTCTATGTTTATCTTATGATTTTAATATAATTTAACATAATGTACTAAATTATAATTTTTTAATATTTATGGTTTTCCCCGTTGACTCATGGCGTTCTACAGTTGAAGAAGAAGGAATAGCTTTCTTGGTGGACTTAAACAAAAGAATCATGTGATTGTTTTCAGTTTCAATTTGATGAATTACCATGCATACATGCAATTGAAGCTACTTAGAAGAGAAATATAAAAAAATCTAACTTTTGTTCGCACTGGTACTTAATAAAATATTGGCTGAAAACATATGAAAGATAAATACATCCTATAGGACATACTAATTCTTGGATTGTACTAGAGAGTGTTAAGTCACACATTGTTAAACCTCCTGATATCAAAGTGCCACCAGGTAGAAGGAAAAAGAAAAGGCATATTCTTGCTATCGAGTCATCAATAATAACATTAAAATATGGTCGTTGCAGAAGAATTGGTCATAATAGAACAACTTGTATATATTCTCCAGCAGTACATCCATTTTCAAGAAAGCATAGAGAATAGTAGATATATCCACTTATGTTTATTGATTCTTTTGTTTTTTATATAAATTGGATTCATTTAGATTATTGTTATTTGACTAGATGTCTGAATTTTCAATATTTCTTTCTTCTTACCTTCTTTTTGTTTCTTTTGAGTTGAAAGATTAAAAGTTCAGGACAAGAGTCCGTACGTTTGACTTGCAGGTTCAAAGGTTAAGGACAAGCATTCCTTAAATTATAATTTTAAGTTCAAAACTTAAGGATTGTCTATCCTTAAATTTGAGTTTAAAGTTAAAAAGTTAAGGACTGTCTTTCCTCGACCTTACAAAAGTTAAGGACCGGAGTCCTTAACTTTTTAACTTTGAAGACAAAGTTAAGGACTACATGTCCTTAACTTTGAGTTTCAAGGTCGAAAGTAAAGGACATGCAGTCCTTAACTTATAGTTCAAAGTTTAAAACTTAAGGACTGTCTGTCCTTAAATTTGAGTTTCAAGGTCAAAAGTTAAGGACATTCAGTCCTTAACTTATAGTTCAAAGTTCAAAACATATGGACTGTCTGTCCTTACATTTGAGTTTTAAGTTTAAAAGTTAAGGACATGCAATCCTTAACTTATAGTTCAAATTTAAAAATTAAGGACTAATTGTCCTTAACTTTGACTTCCAAGTTCAAAAGTTAAGGAGATGAGTCCTTAAGTTTGACTTGCAGGTTAAAAAGTTATGCACAGACAGTCATTAAGTTTGAATTATATGTCAAAAGTTAAGGACATGCAGTCCTTAACTTTAAGTTCAAAGTCAAAGGTTAAGGACTATCTGTGCTTAACTTTGAGTTTCAAGGCCAAAAGTTAAGGACATGCAGTCCTTAACGTATAGTTCAAAGTGCAAAATTGAGGACTAATTGTCCTTAACTTTGAGTTTCAAGTTCAAAAGTTAACGACAGAAGTCCTTAATTTTGGCTTATATGTTCAAATGTTAAGGACATGCAATCCTTAACTTTGAGTTTAAGTTCAAAAGATAAGGACATACAGTCCTTAATTTATAGTTCAAAGTTCAACTTAAGGACTAACTGTCCTTAACTTTGAGTTTCAAGTTCAAAAGTTATGGACATGAGTCCTTAAGTTTGACTTGCAGGATAAAAGTTTTTGCACAGACAGTCCTTAAGTTTGATATATTAATTTCTTTGTTTCTCTCAAGTGATGATTTGTCCATTGAGTTTGTTAGTATTAGTGCATGACTAAGTGTAATTGAACTTCAAATTCAAAGTTAAGGACCTAATGTCCTTAACTATTTAACTTTCAACACAAAGTTAAGGGCTATCCGTCCTTAACTTTTAAACATGAATGTCAGACTTAAGAATTCCTCTCCTTAACTATTGTTAAGTTTAGGACATGCAGTCCTTAAATTTAAGTTCAAAATTCAAAGGTTATGATTGTCTGTCCTTAACTTAACAAAAGTTAAGGACATGAGTCCTTAAGTCTGACATTCATGTTCAAAAGTTAAGAATAGGCAGTCCTTAACTTTGTGTTGAAAGTTCAAAAGTTTAGGACACTTCGTCCTTAACTTTAAATTTGAAGTTCAATTACGCTTAATCATGAACTAATACTAACAAACTCAATGTAAAAATCAACACTTGAGAGACATAAAGAAATTAATAACAATAATGACTTGATATTACTTCTGAAATGGTAATTTTGCATAGTTGTGATAAAAAATTATGCTACACCAACAAAATATAAGTTCCTTTTGAGGAATTTACAGAATATTTCAAAAGTTTTATAAATTTGCAGAATTCATATGTATCATATTCAACAATTTTATACAAAAAGATTAACCATAATTAACTTTCTTTACAACTAAACTACAACTCCTTTGTACAACAAGTTTTATTTTCACTCCCATTATCATTGCCAACATTTTCTAGTAGAGTATCATAACCAGAATTTCTTTTCCATTCACCATGTGACCAAAGATTTGCGGCAAGTTCTTTTCTAAAGTCTTTTATTTCTTCAGGTTGGAATTTGTTCACATCCTTTCCAATCATCAACAACTCCACATATTTGATCAAGAGTGCACCATAATCAGTCCTAAGAAAGATGTAAGTTATTCATTAAATTTTAAAATGAATCAAAAGTACTAATATATAATATGACAAATAACAACACGTACAATTTGGTGTGGTCATCTTTCCAATGAATATTAAATTAGTTGAAGGCATTTCCAAAAGACTTGTGATATTTGTCAAACTTTGAGAACTTTAGCAAGTGAGGGATCATGCGTGCATACATTTTCATGTGATTCATTCCTGCATCATATGGCTCACTGTACATGGAATCGTATACATCAATCTTTTTTTGATTCAAGTCCAAAACCCCCCAAAAAAAGTGTGTCACAAAATTATCATCTTCTGAAGGAAGCCGACATGAAAAAAAAGATTTTATCAACCTCTGTCCAAGCAATTCCACATCTACGGCTATTCCCTCACACATAGGTGTTAGAAACAACTGGTCATCACCAGCATGCCAAAACTGGTCCGTAGCATCTTCACTGAAATGTTTATATACAAGCACTATAAGTTATCAAAAAGAATATCAGTAGTTGTGCAATGAAAAGGATGGTCGCGAGGGTGGTAGCATTCCTTCTTTCTCAGATAATATAAGGAAATGTCAATATACTTCATAAAAAGGAAAAAAATAAAACAAATCCATCAGTCATAATAATTAAAAAATGAAAAATTAAGAATAAATAAAATAAATGCCTTGCGAATTACCTAACCTTATCATCAAGTACAAATCTGCTATCTGAAAGCTCAAGGAAGAACATTTTGCTACTGATTTTTTTGATGATACAATTTGTATGGATTCTTCCTCACACCATTATCATCAGCATATATATCATTTTATCCCCTGAAAATTTTGAAAATATTGAAGTTAGAAGTTAGTCCTGAACTTAGCCTTTCAAGTTGAAAAATTAAGGGCAGACAGTCCTTAAATTTGAACTAGAAGTTCAAAAGCTAAGGACACTTAGTCCTAAGTTTGGGTTTCAAGTTCAAAAGTTAAGGACAAATGGTCCTGAACTTAGACTTATAAATTTAAAAGTTCATAACTCTTTGTCCGTAACTTTGAGTTCAAAGTTCAAAACTTAAGGATTGTCTGGCCTTAACTTTGAGTATCAAGTTCAAAAGTTTAGGACATGAGTCCTTAAGTTTGACTTGCAGGTTAAAAAGCTAAGGACATCCAGTCCTTAACTTTGAATTACAGGTTCGAAAGTAAGGACACATGGTCCTGAACATTAACTTACAAGTTCAAAAGTTCAGGACACTTAGTCTTGAACTTTGATTTCCAAGTTGAAAAGTTATGGGCACTTGTTCCTTAACTTTGATTTTCAAATTCAAAATTTATTGACACTTGGTCTTAAAATTAGTCTTGCAATCACATAAGTTAAGGACAGTTCACTTTAGCAATTTCAATATCAATGCTGAAATACATTAAGGGACTTACTCTTTTTTGCGATCTCTCCTTTTCTCTTTGCCCAACCTCATAATGAATTTCTTCAATAATTTTGCATCATATGTGGCATAATGAAACCTACGAGTATATGTTGATTTTATCCAGCATAAACTCTTAGGAGTATTTTGATTGTCTACCATAGATGTTCTTGTTTTTCTTTCCTGATCAAAAGGAGATTTCAATTGCCAACTTAGCTTCTTCTTCCTTTTACTCGACCAAGCTCTTCTTAATCATTTCCTTAAACCTCCATAGACAAAGCCACATCAATGCTCATTTGTGTACTTGGAGGAGTAGGAGTAAGAATAGAAAATGATGAAGCATCATAACAAATACTATCCCTCTTTCTTTTCCTCGTATATTGGTTAACAACTTCATCATTCTTTTCCTGCACTGGCAAAACTTATATATATATATATATATATATATATATATATATAAAGTTTGCTGGAAGTCGTCAAATGAAGAGACAAAATTTCAATTATGATTATAATATTTAGGACACAATTAATACATGTCTTCTTCACACTGCATTCTTGTGTTTTTTCATCAGACAATTGAACTAATATATTGCTTGCATCTTTTTCTTTATCTTCCAACTGCACATTTTCATTATCTTGCAATTGTTCACCGTGTTCTTCAGTTGCAAGTTCACAAGATTCTGCAAAATATTTACAAGAGCTAACACAATTAGTACTTGTTACTAATATTTGATTAAAAGAAACATATATAAAATTAAAAGAAACATTGTCTAACCATTTGCAATAGTCAATATCATCCCAATTGAATCATTATCTTCACTAGCATTTTCTTTGGTTTCAATATTGTCGATAAGAGGGGGAGCTGTAGAGAGATCACATGTTGCATCTTTGCATTTGAAAACAATCTCACTTCTTCTTGTCCCTTAGGTATTTTCTATGTCTTGGGATTGTACTCCATTTTTCTCTTGATACTTCACTCCAGCTTCTTTCCTTGCAGCTTCAAAAGATTCTATAACATTTGCAATTAATACCCATTCTAATAATTCACTAAAACTAATATTTAATATATAATGAAAATTTTATCTAACCTTGATTGACACAAGTTTGAACTCCAAATTTTTCTTTATAAGACATAGGTGTAGATAGATCACATGTTCCTTCTAAGCATTTGCATACAATCTCGCTGACACTTGTTCCCAATCGACTTTCTAAATCCTCCTGAGATTGCAATCCACATTTACAAATTTTTTCTGTTACTCCTTTCTCTTTTGGATTTTTCTGGACTTGGCATTCTCCTACATCTTCAACTTCCACTCTATCAATAGATTCTAAAAATATTTGTAATCACAAAAAGTTTATTTGTATTACACTATTGAATAAAAATTTCAATGAAAAAATAAAGCTTAATCTATATCTAACCTTTCCCAATATTAGTGATGTTCTAAATTTCATCATCTAGATGTGCATCTCTAAAATCGCTTTCATACTAAACTTATGGATGCACATACATATCATCATGTTCATCACCTCCTGCCTCTTTGTATATTGTAACAATAAGCTCTATAGACCGACAATGATCATCAATTCCATATTTGGTAATTGGAACACTAGATTCTCTCTCTATGTTCCTTTCATCAGCTTTCCCATAAATCTTCAACAAAGTATCAAGCTTTGATCCTAGAGTTTTCTTTAAATCCTGACAAAGAAACTAAGTTAGAAAGTTAAGGACATGTTTAAAAGTTAAGGACAAGTAGTCCTTAAGTTTGAATTCGAAGTTCAAAAGCTAAGGATAGGTTGTCCTTAAATATCAATTATAGGTTAAAAAGTTAAGGACACTTGGTCCTTAACTTTGGGTTTAAAGTTTAAAAGTTAAGGACATGCAATCATTAACATATAGTTTTAAGTTAAAAAGTTAAGGATAGTCAGTCCTTAAGTTTCAATTACAGGTTAAGAAGTTATGGACATGCAGTCCTTAACTTTGAATTCCAAGTTCAAAAGTTAAGGACAACTAGTCCTTAACAAATAGTTTTAATTTAAAAAGTTAAGGACAGGAAGTCCTTAACGTATAGTTTTAAGTTCAAAAGTTAAGGACACAAAGTCCTGAACTTGAACTAACTAAAGTTAATGATATTACCATGATTTCATTCTCAATCTTTTTTCTACTACAACTATTTTCTAATTTATTCTAGTAACTTCATCTTGCAGATCCTTCTTAAAACTCTTTGATAATCTCTGAATCAAAAAACATAAAAGCAAAAAAGTCTTGTAAACAAAAAATAATCAAATAAAAGATTAATGCTATTCAAAGGCAGAAAACCTACTTTAACAATTTCCTTAAGCATGGCTTCATCAAATTGTGTGGAAGAAGGCATTGAGCTTTGATCTTGAGAAATTGGTAGGTCAAAACTAAGAGGCTCTGTATCTACTTCTTCAACAGGAATAAACAGACACCTCGATAAACTATTAGAACTATTATATAACAAAAAAATAATCATAAGTTTTCAGAACTAAAACAAATAAAAAATAGCTAGTAATTAGATTAAGTTACACTTTCATTATGGAAGTAATTTTTATACAGAGAATCAAACTGTGGAGATTTCATTTCCAAATAATATAACATCCGAGAATAACTAGATTCTTGGAAGTTCACAAACTATTTTTCTTGGAAAATATGAATTACTTCCATAATCCAAACACAAAAGGCAAAAGGAAAGCCAAGTATAGTGTAGTTATCCTTGTCTTTATTTTTATCTTTCTCTTTCTTAGTCTCATTCTCATTTGGGTTCAAACAACACTTTAATGATTTTAATAATGTTTCATAAGAAAGAGAGCCCTAATTGAAAGAAGAGCAGAGTTTATCATCGTCAACAATTTTCATTATCTTCTCGGACACATTCCTATTCTTCTGCTTGCCCACCAAAACAGATTCAATAAAATAAAGTGTTGCTAACTTCACAGCATCATCATCGCTGCCTACAAATGCTGCAGTTGTACCATGTGGGTGACTACTAATAAAATCCAACAAATCACTTGTCATGAACCAAACCAAGACATGGTCCTGATGGCGCCCTCGTTGGGACAAGGACAACCAACTAAACCCAATTCATCCTTTTGAATAATTAAACAGTTCATAAGCAATCTAAATATGATTTAGTGATAATAATAATTAGCAGGAGTACAACCCAACGTAGCCCAAACCGGGGTGTCGCAACTCATGAGCATTTATTAGAGTGTGAATACAGTTCTACAAGGTCTAAAAATACACGGAACAGGAGTTATGAAAAAAAGGGGAGAGAAAAACGGTGCTGCGAACGCTAGCAGTCACCTCGCTAAACTCCTATAGCTCTGCCTCCAATCAGCCAAAACCCGCTACCGGGTGAATATATACCTACATCTGCATACGAGGTGCAGGGAGTAAAGTGAGTTGTCCAACTCAGTGAGTGATAAAGGTAAATAATATCTGAGAAGTAATAAATCACGTAAGACAAATCATCATGATGTATAGAAGCAGTGCAAAACCTTTTGAGAAAAACAATGAAGCTGTGAAATCTTAGAAAATGCCTTAACTCAATTTAAGACTCTTTTGAAAATGGCTTTTTCGACGGTTATGCAAATGAATGCAAACAATTTGTGCAAATAAGGTCAGAGATACGCTCCTCGGGCGTAATACTCACTCAAAAGAAAATTCCAAGCAATTAGGTAGATATCACATGAAGTAGCACAACAACAGATAATGGCAAACAATTAAATAACTAAGCACATAAAACAATACTGGTACCGTTGCGGCGTGTAACCTGATCCCCATACACTGGTGCGTACAACCCGATGGTCCCGTAGGATCCGTAGGGAAATATGGGACTTGGCGGTGTACCAGGAATCAATTTCGAGGTCCGAAGACCGAGAAATATTTTTTTAAAGAAAATTATTTTCTGAAATTGTTTAAAGAAATTTGAAATGAAATTTGCTTGACACATGATGGTATCGAGCCCGTATTTTGGTTCCAGCATCCGGTAAAGGTCTTATATATGATTTAAGATGTTTTTGTGGAATTTGGTGAAAAACGAATGTCATTTGAGTGATTCGGAGTTAAATTGCAAAATTTATGTTTAAAGAAGTTTTGAAAAAATTTCATTGATCTCGAGATTTAATTTGATGTTCATGATGTTATTTTGATGATTTGATTACACGGATAAGCCCATATGATGTTTTTGAAGTTTTGTATACTCTTGGTTTGGAGTTTCGAGGGTTCGGATGAGTTTCGGTAGGTTCCAGGGTATCTTAGGCTTAAAAACAGAGTTGTTGCAGGCTCAGAGAGGTGCAGGACCTCTGAACAGGGCACTGCAGTCCACACGACTGCTGCCGCAGAGGGGCTTGTGCGGCCGCACTAGTTTTGGTGCGGTCCACGGTGAAGAACAATTCACTAGTCTAACTTTGCAAGCCTATTTCTTTTGATTTACAAGGGATTTTTAGATGATTCAAAAACAAAAGTTGTAGCTCATCGTGCCTAGTTTCCATAAAGGTAAAGAAATCATAATTTGGAAATCTGTAGAGAAAGTTATGGTCAAAATACTAAGACCTATCATTGTAGAACACATGGAGGCTTGTGCAGCCGCGGTTGATTTTGTGCGATCTGCACAGGGCATTTGAGGGAAATATATTTAGATGGGATTTTTAATTATTTTTTATTTTTTAAACCCCCAAAAACTATAAAAGGTGAATTTTAAAACAACCTTTCTTCTCCAAATCAATTGTAAGTCATTTTTAACTAGTTTTCTTCAATCATTATCATCTTTTAACACTATTTCAACTTCAAATGAGTGATTTTCAGGGGGGGGGGATTAGGTATTTTGGGTAGAACGTAGGTTTATAAAATTGGGGATTCGGACCTCAATTTGAGGTCCAATTCAAAATAAATTATATATTTGAGTTTGTGGGGAATGAGTAATTGCTAAGTACCCTCAATCTTAGTGTGTGAAGTCTTGTGGTGCGGTATCCACGAGCAAGGTGAAGTCTTGAGGTGAGGTATCCTCGAGCAAGTTGAAGTCTTGTAGAGTGTACATCTACGAGCAAGTGTAACGGTTTGTTAGGCACCCGTAAGCTTAACGGAGTTAGTGGAATCTCGAGAGAGTCTCTCGGGGACTGGACTAACCACTCGTTGTGGTGAACCAGGATAAATTCGGTGTGTTCTTTCCTTACAATTTTAATTACCGTATTTACTTTACTCCTGCAATTTTAATTCCGCAATATTTATCAATATTCTCGTGCCGCACTATTCACCCCCCCTCTAGTGACGGGCATAAATCCTAACAGTATATATATGTGGATCAAGTTGCACATTGAAATAGTTATATATGTGGATCGAGTTGCACACCGTAATAGTATTTATTATTGTATTGCTCTAGATATTGAATTTTCCTTTCATATTTTATTAAGTTTCTGCTGGATTGATATGTTTCTTGAAGCATGTACCCCTTCTGTTTATTTTCTGTTTATTTTTTCGCCATGGATTATATTACTGCACATGTTCATTTGGAGTATGGTCCTAGCCTCGTCACTACCTCACCGGGGTTAGGCCAGACACTTACCAGTAAATGAGGTCGGTTGTATTGATATTACACTCGACACTCTATGTAGATACCGGAGCAGTACTTGGTCAGCAGTAATAGCTCAGGAGCCAGCCTTCAGTCTACCGAGATCCCGAGGTAGTCCTGCAAGAGTCCGCAGGCCTGACATTTCTTCTATCTATTTAACTGTTCTGTTTTTTTTTATCCGAGGCAGACTATATTTCTTTTGTTTCAGCCCTTGAATTAACATTCCTACATAATCCGTAAATGTTGTGACACCAATTTGTGGTTAGAGGCAAATGCTGATTTCCGTATTAATTTGGTTTATTTTGTCCAAGTGTTCTGCCTAATTACATATTCTACTTTTATTGACATGTTTATCACTTGTTAATTTAAGTTGTAAAAAGGATTAAAACAAGAGAGTTAAAGGCTGAGGCCGTGCTAGATGCCAAGGTTGGGGCAGAGCTCGGCCCAGGGCAGCAGCACTCGTAGTGGAGCCTCAGGTTGATTTTGCTGACTAAGTTCCAGCATCAATAGTTCTAGTGGGCCCAGCTCAGGTCCCAAAGAGGTTTATTCCTACCCCAATTCTTCATAATGCTCTGGTCCATCTAGTGGGCTTTATGGAGAGTATTACCAGGGTGGGTTTACTTCCTGTATCATGAGCCATCTCTCAGGCTGGAGGAAGAGCCCAGACTCTTGCTACTTGCACTACGAAGCAGGTAGCTCCCCAGTTTCAGACTCCAACGGCTCAGCCAGTTGGGGTAGTTCAGCTAATTGCGGTAGCTCAGACCACCGATGGTGCATCCATGTTCGCCAATGCCTTGTGGAGATTGGACAGGTTCACCAAGCTCTTCACTACTACCTTCAGCGCGGCATCTACTGATGTGATGACCCAAAGGGGTCATAACCTATTTCTAACAAAATTTGTAATTTTAAGGCCTTGAATATCTTATTTAGAGTTGTCTCGATTTATATGCACAGTCTGGACGCGTAGCCGGAAGGCTTAAATATGAAATTCAATAAAAATTTCTAAGTTTTAATGATAAAATGAATAAATTTAGCCTTGGTCAACATATTGGGAAAACGGGCCCGAACCCGTAATTTGATGGTTAGAGAGGGTTCGTAGGAAAATATGAGACTTAGACATATGCCCGGAATCGAATTCAGAGGTCCCAAGCCCAAGAAATAAATTTTTAAAGAAAATTATGTTTCTAAAATGTTTAAGAAAATTGGAAATGAAATCTGATTAGAAAGTGATGGTATTGGGCCCGTATTTTTGTTCAGCGCCTGGTACATGCCTTACATATAACTTGAGCCATTCCTGTGAAATTTGGTTGAAAACGGACGTCGTTTGACGTGATCCGGACCTTAATTGGGAAATTTGATGTTCAAAGGAGTTATGAGAAATTTGAGTGATCTTGACATTTAATTCGATGCCGTGTGTTGTTTGCTATTGTGAGAAAGAGTGTTAAAGCACAAAGTGCAATTTCATGCCGCACGATGTACCATTCCGTGCCAATTCTATTGATTATATGTGAGGAAAGAGAGTAAAAGCATGAAGGGTGATGTCGCGAACTTATTGATTTCTGATTCTTTATTGATGTCTAGCTATGTTGCTTCTTCCTTGATGATTTTTATTCGGAGTTGTTATCTCCCTGATAGCATGCTCCCCCTCCCATATTGAGTGGTTAATTCCTGCATTTCTTTTCCGCTATATATGTAAATTTGAAGTGAACAAGTTTAGTTGGTAGTCTGGTCACAGCCTCGACACTACTTCACTAAGGTTAGGCCAGACACTTACCAGCACATGGGTTCGGTTGTACTGATACTACAGTCTGTGCTCTTTTGCACATATTCAGGCATAAGACAGTAGTTGTAGTTGGAGGGATTCCTTTAGTCTACCCGGAGACCTGAGGTAGACCTGCAGGCATTCGCGGGCCCTAGTGTGTCCCTCTATCTTATTTTCCTGTTTCATTTTATTTTGTACAGAAACAACTTATTGTATTTCCTTCGGACTTTGTTTGTAGTGACTCTTAGATAGTCTGTGACACTGTGACACCATGTTTTGGGTATTAAGGTTTTGAAAGTTGTAATAGACGTAGTATTGAGATATAAACATTGTTGACTTTCACTTATTTATTTAATTCCGGTGTTATCACATTATCATCTGGTAATTATTAAAAAGAAGAAAAAATGAAAGTGTATCAGGTATTTAAGGTTTGGCTTGACTAGCTCCCACTCGTAGGCGCCATCACGACTCCCGATGGTGGGAAATTAGGGTCATGACAAGTTGGTATCAGAACTCTAGGTTTCTTAGGTCTCACAGTTCATAGAAAAGCTTAGTAGGGTCTTGGGGATCGGTACGGAGACGTCTGTAATTATCCCTAGAGGCTACAAAGTTAGGAAAAGTTTTGCATTTGTTCTCTCTTGTCATGTGATTTGGTTTCGCAATGCTAATTGAATTTTTACTCTATTCTCTCACAGATGGCGAGAATATGTGCCTCATCCACCGGTCAGCCGTTAGAGCCCCCAGCGACAGCACCCACTAGGGGCAGAGGGCGAGGCCGAGGTCGTGCTAGAGGCCGAGGTAGGGGCAGAGCTCAGCCTGAGAACCACCACCAATGGCGGAGCCTCAGGTTGATTTTGAGAAGGAGGTTCCAGCCCCAGCAGTTCCGATGGGCCTAGCTCAGGTCCCAAAGGGGTTTATTGCTACCCTAGTTCTTCAAGACACTCTAGTCCGATTGGTGGGCCTAATGGAGAGTGTCGTCTGAGAAGAATTTCTTCCTGTAGCACCAGCCACTTCTTAAGCTGGAGGAGGGGCTCATACTCCTGCTACTCACACTCCGGAGTAGATATCTCCCTACATTTAGACTCCAGCAGTTCAGCTAGTTAGGGTAGTACAGCCAGGTGTGGTAGCTCAGACAGGCGATGGAGCGGCTATGTCCACCGATGCTTTTTGGAGGCTGGACAGGTTTACCAAGCTCTTCACTTCTACATTCAGCGGAGCATCTACTAAGGACCCCTATGATTATCTGGATAGTTGTCACGAGGTTCTCCAGAACATGGTTATTGTTGAGAGCAATGAGGTTGATTTCGCAATATTTCATTTGTCTGGATCCGCCAAGACTTGGTGGCGAGATTATTTCTTAGCTAGACCAGCAGGATCGTCAGCCTTGTCATGGGAGCAATTTACATTGTTGTTACTGGAGAAGTTTCTCCAGGATTACTCAGAATGAGGCCTATAGTAGGCAGTTTGAGTGTCTCCAGCAGGGTTCCACGATGGTCACCTAGTATGGACCAGGTTCATTGACTTAGCTCACCATGCTCTTATTATACTTCCCACTAGGAGGGAGAGGGTGAGACAATTTATTAATGGACTCATTCAGCCGATACATCTCCAAATGGCTAGAGAGGCTGGGAGCCAGATATCCTTCCAGAAGGCGGCCAATGTGGCCCGTAGGGTTGAGATGGTATTATCACCAGGGGTGGTCACAGGGCAGATAAGAGACCTCGTCAATCAGGCTGATTTAGTGGTGCCTTGTCTGGAGGAAAATATTCATATGATATTGGTCATCCTCCTAGGCCTTACTAGTTAGCCCTCCAGGTTTCTCGCAGTGATTCAGGTGGCCATGGTTCTCGCGAGCTGTATTCTAATCAGCAGTCCTATAGTGTACCAACAGCTCCTATAAGTGCATCTACGCTTTAGATTTTCCAAGGTGGTCATTCAGGTCGACAAGGCCAGCAGTCTCAACAGCTGAGGGCTTTCTACACTTGTGGTGATACGGCCCATTTGCTAGGTTTTGCCCTCGAGCACTGAGTAGCTATTAGCATCAGGGTTCTTGTACTATGGTACAGGCACCAGATGTTCCATAGCCCGCCCAACAAGCTAGAGGTGGGGGTAGAGGTGCTAGAGGTGGAGGTAGATGTCCTAGAGGTGGAGCTTAGGCTGTCAGAGGTGGAGGCCAGCCAGCAGCATGCCATCTCAAAGAGGTAGATCATAGTGGTGAGCCTAGCCTTGATGTTATGCTCTTCATGTCAGGCCCGAGTAAGAGGCTTCAAATGCAGTTATTACAGGTACGGTTCTGGTTTGTAATAAAGGTTCTTCGGTGTTGTTTTATTCAGGATCTATGTATTCGTATGTGTCATCTTATTTTTTTCCCGTACTTGGTCTTGCCTAATGATGCATTGGGTGTTCCTGTTTATGTGTCTACACTAGTCGGTGATTCTATTGTGGTTGATTAAGTCCATCGTTATTATATTATGTTGATTGGGGGTCTTGAGACTAGTGTAGATTTGTTACTTTTAGACATGGGCTTCGATATCATATTGGGGATGGATTGGTTATCAGCTTACCACGCTATCTTGGATTTCCATGCCAAGATTGTAACCTTAGCTTTACCGTGTATGCCCCATTTAGAGGGGAGAGGGACTCTTGGTCATTCTACCCGTAACGTTATCTCTTATATGAAGGCACGACGTATGGTCAAGAAGGAGTGTTTGGCCTATCTGGCATATGTTCATGATTCTAGTATTGAGGTCCCTTCTATTGATCCGTGGTTGTTGTTCCTGAGTTCCCTAATGTTTTTCCTTCAAACCTGCCGGGTATGCCGCCCGACAGGGATATTGACTTTTGCATTGATGTGGCTCCGGGCACCCAACCTATTTTTTTCCCGCCAAATCGTATGGCTTCGCCCGAGTTAAAAGAGTTAAAGGAACACTTGCATGATTAGCATGATAAGGGTTTCATTAGACCTAGTGTATCGCCTTGGGGTGCACCGATGTTGTTCGTTAAGAAAAAGGATGGTTCGATGAGAATGTGCATTGATTACCTGGAGTTGGACAAGGTAATAATCAAGAATAAATATCCGCTGCAAGGATTGATGATTTGTTCGATCAACTTTAGGGTTTCAAGGTATTTTCCAAGATTGACTTGAGATCTGACTACCATCAGTTGAGGATTAGGTCTTTCGATGTCCCTAAGACAACTTTCCGCACTAGGTATGGGCATTATGAGTTCTTGGTTATGTTATTCGGGTTGACAAATGCCCCAGAAACTTTTATGGACTTGATGAACCGAGTGTTCAGGCCTTATTTGGATTCATTCATGATAGATTTCATTGATTATATATTGATATATTCCCGCAACCAGGAAGAGCACGAGCAACATCTCATGGTGGTTCTTCAGACTTGGAGGGATAGTCAACTTTATGCTAATTTTTCGAAGTGTGAGTTCTGGTTGAGTTCAGTTGCATTCCTGGGTCATGTCGTATCGGCAGAGGGTATTTAGGTTGATTCGGAAAAAGAATGACGCAGTCAAGGACTACCCTAGACCAGCATCAACTACATTCAAAGCTTCTTGGGACTACCAGGTTACTACTATTGGTTCATGGAGAGCTTCACATCCATCGTAGCCCCGAAGACCAGATTGACCCAGAAAGGTGCCCAGATTAGATGGTCGGACAAGTGTGAGATGAGCTTTCAGAGGCTTAAGATAGTTCTGACTGCGGTGCCAGTGTTGGTTTTGCCCGCTGGTTTAGGGCCTTATACAATTTATCGTGATGGTTCCCGTGTTAGGCTTGGTGCAGTATTGATGCAGGATGGCAAGGTCATTGCCTATGCTTCGAGGCAACTGAAGATTCATGAGAAAAACTATCTGATTCATGATTTAGAGTTGGCAGAAATTGTTCACGCGTTAAATGTTTGGAGGCACTATATTTATGGTGTGGCATGTGAGGTGTTCACTGACCACAAGAGTCTTCAGTACTTGTTCAAGCAAAAGGAGTTGAATTTGAGGTAGAGGAGGTGGTTGTAGTTGTTGAAGGATTATGATATCACCATTTGTGTCATCCGGGGAAGGCCAATGTGGTGGACGATGCGTTAAGTAGGAAGTCAGCCAGTATGGGCACCCTTGCTTACATTACGATCAGTGAGAGGACGATTGCTTTGGATGTTTAGGATTTGGCCAATCGCTTTGTAAGGTTGGATATTTTTGAGCCTAGTCGAGTGTTAGCTTGCACGATTGCTCGTTCTTAACTATTGAGCGTATCCGTGATTGGCAGTTTGATGATCCCTATTTGTGAGTCCTTAGGGACACGATGTTGCGTAGAGGTGCCAACCAGGTTACCTTAGGTGCTGATGGAGTCTTATGATTATAGAGTTGAGTTTGTGTGCCTAATGTAGATGGGCTTTAAGAGTTGATTTTAGAGAAGGCCCATAGTTTCTAGTATATTATTCTTTCGGCTGCCACGAAGATGTATCAGGATTTGCGGCAACACTATTGGTGGCATAGAATGGAGAAGGACATCGTTGCATATGTGGCTCAGTGTTTAATTTTTTATCATGTTAAGTATGAACATCAGAGGCCGGGTGGATCATTTTAGAGGATTGAGCTTCCCGACTGGAAGTGGGAGTGGATCACTATGGACTTTGTTACTGGGCTTCTACAGACTCGGAAGAAGTTCGACGCAGTATGGGTCATTATTGATAGGCTGACCAAGTCATCCATTTCATTTCTATGACAGTCTCCTATTTTTCTAAGATGTTAGGGGAGATCTATATTTAGGAGATTGTTCGCCTTCATGGTGTGCCCGTATCTATCATTTTAGACCGGGGTATGCAGTTCACCTCGCACTTCTGGAGAGCAGTTCAGCGAGAGTTGGGCACACAAGTTGAGTTGAGCACATCATTTCACCCTAGAGAGACAATCAGTCCGAGCAGTGTATTTAGGTTTGGGAAGATATGCTTCGAGCTTGTGTCATTAACTTTAGAGGTTTGTGGGATCAATTTTTTCCTTTAGCGGAGTTTGCCTACAACTACAACTACTAGTCGAGTATCCAGATGGCTCCTTATGAGGCTTTATGTGGTAGGGGGTGTCGATCCCCGGTTGGATGGTTTGAGCCAGCAGAGGCTCAGTTGTTGGGTATGGATCTGGTTCAGGAGGCCTTGGACAAGGTCACCATCTTTCAACATAGGAATCGTATGGCTCAATCCAGGAAAAAGAGCTATGCAGACCGCAAGATTCGAGATATGGCTTTTATAGTTGGTAAGTGAGTATTGCTCCAAGTGTCGCCTATGAAGGGCGTGATGAAACTTAGGAAGAAGGGAATGCTTTGCCCTAGGTTCATTAGCCCGTTTGAGATTCTTGATCGAGGAGGAGAGGTGGCTATAGACTTTCATTGCCTCCGAGCTTATCAATCGTGCATCCAGTGTTTCATGTGTCCATGCTTCGGAGTATCATGGCTATCTATCCTATATGTTAGATTTCAGCACTGTCCAGTTGGACAAGGACTTGTCTTATGAAGAGGAGCCAGCGGCTATTCTAGACCGGCAGGTTTGTCAGTTGAGGTCAAAAAGTTTCCTTTCTGTTCATGTTCAGTGGATAGGTCAGCCTCCTAAGGCTGCGACCTAGGAGTCCGAGTCCGATGTACGAAGCCGTTATCCTCATATATTTCCCAACTCAGGTACTTCCTTCTTCTTTCTGTTTGATGACAAACTGGTATTTCAAAGGTGGAGAATGTGACGACCCAAAGGGGCCATCACTTGTTTCTAACCAATTTTGTTCTTCTAAGGCCTTGAAAACCTCATTTAGAGCGACCTTGATTTGCATGTGCAATCCAGGCACGTAGTCGGAAGTCTTAAATATGAAATTCTGAAAAAATTTCTAAGTTTTAATGTTAAAATAAATAAATTTGACATTGGTCAATAATTTGGGCAAACAAACCCGAACCCATGATTTGATGGTCCCGGAGGGTCCGTAAGAAAATATGGGACTTGGACATATGCCCCGAATCGAATTCCGAGGTCCCAAGCCGAGAAATGAACTTTTAAAGGAAATTATTTTTCTAAAATGTTTAAGAAAATCAAAATTGAAATATTATTAGAAAGCGGTGGTATCAGGTCCGTATTTTGGTTCTGGCACCCTATGATTTGAGTCATTCCTATGAAATTTTGTTGAAAATAGACGTAGTTTTATGTTATCCGGACCTTAATTGGGAAATTTGATGTTCAAAGGAGTTGTGAGAAATTTCAGTGATCTTAAGGTTTAATTCGACGCCGTGTATTATTTGCTATTGTGAGGAAAGAGTGTTGGAACACGAATGGTGATGTTGTGCCGCACGATGTACCATTCCGTGCCAATTCTATTGATTATATGTGAGGAAATAGAGTAAAAACACGAAGGGTGATGCCATACATTTTTATTAAATCATTTCTTGGTGAGGATGACAGTAAATCACGAAGGGTGATGTCGTGCACTTATTAATTTCTAATTCTTTATTGATGTCTCGCAATGATGCTTTCTTCCTTATTTGATGATTTTTTTCGAAGTGGTTATCTCCCCGACAGCATGCTCCCCCTCCCATATTGAGTGGTTAGTTCCTGCATTTCTTTTTCACTATATATGTATATTGGTAGTGCACAAATTTAGTTGGTAGACTGGTCCCAGCCTCGTCACTACTTCACTAAGGTTAAGCCAGACACTTACCGGCACATGGGGTCGGTTGTGCTGATACTACAATATGTGCTCTTTTGCACAGATTCAAGCATCAGACAATAGCTATAGTTTGAGGGCTTCCTTCAGTCCACCCGGAGACCCGAGGTAGACTTGCAGGCATTCACAGGCCCTAGCATGACCCTCTATCTTATTTTCCTATTTCATTTTATTTTGTACAGAAACAACTTATCGTATTTCCTTCGGACTTTGTTTGTAGTGACTCTTAGACAGGCTGTGACACTATGACACCAGGTTTTGGGTATTAAGGTTTTGAAAGCTGTAATAGATGTAGTATTTAGTTATAAACATTGTTGACTTTCACTTATTTATTTAGTTCTGTTGTTATCACATTATCATCTGGTAATTGTTAAAAAGAAGAAAAGTTAAAGTGTATTAGGTATTTAAGGTTTAGCTTGCCTAGCTCCCACTAGTAGGCGTGATCATGACTTTCGAGGATGGAAATCTAAATATTGACAACTTAGGATCCCCAGGATTATCTGGATAGCTATCACGAGGTTATTTGGAACATGGGTATTGTTGAGACCAATGGGGTTAACTTTGCTACATTTCTCTTGTCTGGATCTGCCAAGACTTGGTGGAGGGATTATTGCTTAGCTAGACAACCAGGATCACCAGCCTTGACTTGGGAGCAGTTCACACATCTATTTCTGGTGAAGTTTCTACCTATTACACTGCGAGAGGCCTATCTGAGGCAGTTGGGGCGCCTTCATCATGGATCCATAACTGTCACCTAGTATGAGACCATATTCATATATTTGGCTTGCCATGCTCTTATTATACATCCCACTGAGAGGGAGAGGGTGAGACGGTTCATGGATGGACTCATTCAACCGATTTGTCTCTAGATGGCTAGAAAGGCAGGGAGTGAGATATCCTTCTAGGAGGTGGCCAATATGGCCCGGAGAATTGAGATAATACTATCACAAGGGGGTGGTCATGGAGCAGACAAGAGACCCCACCATTTAGGGAGATTCAGTATTACCTCGTTTGGAGGTCGAGATTAATATAGAAGAGGTCAACCTTCTAGGCCCTTTCAGTCAGCTCTTCAAGTTTCTCACGGTGCTTTAGGTAGTCGTGGTCCTCAGATGCAATATTCTAATCAGCAACCTTACAGTGCACCACAAGCTCCTATTAGTGCACTACCGATCCAGAGTTTTTGGGGTGGCCATTCAGGTCGTCAGGGTCAGTCTTAGTTTCCTCAGTCGCAATATTCAGGTGGATGTTATGAGTGTGGTTAGTATGATCATATCTAGAGAGCTTGCCCGAGGTTGGTAGGTACTCAGTCGTAGAAGCAGGGTTCTTGTGCTATGGTTCCGGCACCAGGTGTTTCATAGACCGCCTAGCCAAATAGAGGTAGGGGTAGGGGTGCTAGAGGTGGAGGTAGAGGATTTAGATGTGGAGCTCAGACTGCTAGAGGTGGAGGCCAGCCAGCAGCAGGTCCTCCTAGGGACATAGTTCAGGGTGGGCCCTAGCCCCGATGTTATGCTCTTCCATCCAGGCCCAAGGCTGAGGCTTCAGATGCGGTTATCACAAGTAGTGTTCTATTTTCTGATAGATGTGCTTAAGTGTTATTTTATCCAGGGCCTACATACTCGTATGTGTCTTCTTATTTTGCATGGTATCTAGTTATACCCAGGGATTCATTGAGTGTCCCTGTTTATGTGTCTACATTGTGGGTGATTCTACTATAATAAATCGAGTCCATCATTCTTGTGTAGTTGTGATTGAGAGTCTTGAAACTCGTGTAGTTTTATGGCTTCTAGACATGCTTGACTTTGATGTTATATTGGGGATGGACTGTTATCACCTTACCTTGCTATCTTGGACTGTTATGCCAATATTGTGACCCTAGCTTTACCGGGTATGCCTCGTTTATAGTAGAGATGGAGTCCTGGTCATTCTACCAGTAGTGTTATCTCGGATGTGAAGGCTCGGCGTATTGTCGGGAAGGGGTGTTTGGCCTATTTGACATATGTTTGTGATTCTAGTGCTGAGGTTCCCTCTATTGATTATGTGTTTGTTGTTCATAAGTTTCCTAAGGTTTTCTCTTCAGACCTGCTGGGTATGCCACCCGACAGGAATGTTAACTTTTGTATTGATTTGGCTCCAAGCACCCAACCCATTTCTATTTTGCCATATCGTATGGCTCCGCCTGAGTTGAAAGAGTTAAAGGAACAGTTACAAGACTCCATTGAGAAGGGTTTTATTAGGCCCAATGTTTCACCTTGGGGTGCGCTGGTGTTGTTTGTTAAGAAGAAGGATGGATTGATGAGAATGTGTATTGATTACCGGTAGTTGAACAAGGTTACAATCAAGAATAAGTGTCCATTGCCGAGGATTGATGACTTTTTGACAAGATTTAGGGTGCCAAGGTATTTTCAAAGATTGATCTGAGATCTGGCTACCATCGGTTGAGGATTAGGGCATCCGATGTCCCTATGATATCTTTTCTCACTAGGTACGAGCATTATGAGTTCTTTGTTATGTCATTCGGGTTGACAAATGCCCCAGCAGCTTTTATGGATTTGATGAACCGAGTGTTCATGCCTTATTTGGATTTGATAATATATTGATATATTCCCGCAGCCAGGAGGAGCAAGAGCAACACCTTAGAGTGGTTCTTCAGACTCTGAAGGATAGTCGGTTATATGCTAAGTTCCCGAAGTGCAAATTCTGGTTGAGTTCAGCTGTATTTCTGGGTCGTGTTGTATTAGTAGAAGGTATTCAGGTTGATCTGAAGAAGATTGAGGCAAGATGACCAGGTTGACCTAGAAGGGTGCCCAGTTCAAGTGGTCGGAGGAGTGTGAGGCAAGCTTTCAAAAGCTTACGACAGCTCTAACTACAACACCATTGTTGGTTTTGCCCAAAGGTTTATGGCCTTATACAATTTATTGCGATGCTTATCCTATTAGGCTTGGTGCACTGTTGATGCAGGATGGAAAGGTCATTGCCTATGCCTCGCGGTAGTTGAATATTCATGAGAAGAGTTATCCGGTTCATGATTTGGAGTTCGCTGCCATAGTTCACGCACTGAAGATTTGGAGGCATTATCTTTATGGCGTAGCATGTGAGTTTTTCATGGATCACAAGAGTCTTTAGTACTTTTTCAAGCAAAAGGAGTTGAATTTGAGGTAGAGGAGATGGTTGGAGTTGTTGAAAGACTTTGATATCACTATTTCATATCATCCGGGAAAGGTCAATGTAGTGGACGATGCTTTAAGTAGGAAGTCAACCAGTACGGGCAGTCTTTCTTATATTCCGATCGATGAGAAACCGCTTGCTTTGGATGTTCAAGCTTTAGCCAATTAGTTCGTGAGACTGGATGTTTCTGAGCTCAGTTGTGTGTTAGCTTGCACGGTCACTTGTTCTTCCTTATTGGAGCGTATCTGTGACTGGTAGTATGCTGATCCTCATTTGTCTGTCCTTATATACACGGTGCAATGTAGAGGTGCCTAACAGGTTACCTTAGATGATGATAGAATTTTGAGATTGCAGGGTCGAGTTTGTGTGCCTAATGTGGATGGGATATGAGAGTTGATTTTATAGGAGGCCCAAAGCTTATGGTACTCTATTCATTCGGGCGCCGCGAATATGTATCAGGATTTGCGGTAATATTATTGGTGGCGTGGAATGAAGAAGGATATCGTTGCATATGTGGCTCAGTGTTTGAATTGTCACTAGCTTAAGTATGAGCATCAGAGGCCTGGATGATTATTTCAGAGGATTGAGCTTCCCAAGTGGAAGTGGGAGAGGGTCACTATGGACTTCATTACTGGACTCCCGCAAATTTGAAAAAAGTTCAACGCAGTATGGGTCATTGTTGATAGGCTGACCAAGTCAACACATTTTATTCCTATGGCAGTATCCTATTCTTCTGAGAGGTTAGCTGAGATCTATATCCGGGAGATTGTTCGCCTTCATGGTATGCCCATATCTATAATTTTGGACCGAGGTACGCAACTTATTTTGCACTTTTGGAGAGTAGTTCAGCGAGAGTTGGCATGCAGGTTGAGTTGAGCACATAATTTCATCCCCAGACGGACGAACAATCAGAGCGGACTATTCAGATATTGGAGGATATGCTCCGAGCTTGCGTCATTTCATTGACTTTTGAGGCTCATGTGAATAAGTTTTTGCCATTAGCGGAGTTTGCCTACAATAACAATTACCAGTCGAGTATCCATATGGTTCCTTATGAGACTTTATATGGTAGATAGTGACGGTCTCCGGTTGGATGGTTTGAGCCAGGAGAGGCTTGGTTGTTGGGTATGGATATGGTTCAAGAGGCCTTGGACAATGTTAGGATCATTTAGGATATGCTTCGTACAACTCAGTCCAGGAAAAAGAGTTGTGCAAACCGCAAGGTCGAGATGTGTCTTTCATGGTCGGTGAGCGAGTATTGCTTCGAGTGTCGCCTATGAAGGACATGATGAGATTCAGGAAGAAGGGCAAGCTTAGTCCTAGGTTCATTGGTCTATTTGATATTCTTGATCGAGTGGGAGAGGTGGCTTATAGACTTGCATTGATGCGATCTTATCAGCCATGCATCTAGTGTTTCTTGTGTCCTTGCTTCAAAAATATCACGGCGATCCATCCCACGTGTTAGATTTCAGCACTGTGCAGTTGGACAAGGACTTGTCTTAAGTGGAGGAGCCGATAGCTATTCTAGACTGATAGATGCATTAGTTGAGATTAAAGAGTTTTCCTTGTGTTCGTGTTCACTGGAGAGGTCATCCTCCAAAGGCATCAAACTAGGAGTCCAAGTTTGATATGCAGAGCCGTTATCCCAATCTTTTCCCCGACTTAGGTACTTCCTTCCTATGTCCGTTTGAGGATGAATAGTTGTTTTAGAGGCGGAGGATGTGATGACCTTTTTTGAGACCTTGAAAACCTTTTTAGCCTCGCCTCGATTTTTGTGAGTATTCCGAGCGCATAGCCAAAAAGCTTAAGTATGAAAATCTGAAAAAAATATAGTAAAATTTGGCTATAAAATAAATTAATTTGACTTCGGTCAACATTCTGGGCAAACGGACGCATATTCGTGATTCGACTGTCTTGGAGGGTCCGTAGAAAAATATGAAACTTGGGCATATGCTCGGAATCAAATTCCGAGGTCCTAAGCCCAAGAAATAAGTTTTTAAATAAAATTGTTTTCTAAAATCGTTTAAAGAAATTTGAAATGAAATTTGCATGGAACATGATGGTACCAGGCTCGTATTTTGGTTCTGGCGCCTGGTACATGTCTTATATATGATTTAAGATGTTTTCGTGGAATTTTGTGAAAAACAAATGCCATTTGACGTTATTCAGACTTAAATTGCAAAATTAATGTTTAAAGAAGTTTTGAGAAAATTTTATTGATCTCAAGATTTAATATGATGTTCATGATGTTATTTTGATGATTTGATTACACGAATAAGTCCGTAGGATATTTTTGAAGTTTTGTGTACACTTGGTTTTGAGTTCCGAGAGCTAGGGTGAGTTCGGGTAGGTTCCGTGGTGTCATAGGCTTAAAAATAGAGTTGTTGTAGGCTCAAAGAGGTGTAGGACCTCTTAACAGGGCAGTGCGGTCCGCACGATATGGACTACTGCCGTAGAGGGGCTTGTGCGGCCGCACTAGTTTTGGTACGGTCCGCGATGAAGAACAATTCACTGATCTAACTTCGGAAGCCTATATCTTTTGATCTACGGGGAATTTGAGATGATTAAAAAAGTTGTAGCCGTTCGTGTATAGTTTCCAGAAAGGTAAAGAAATCACAATTTGGGCATCTGTAGAGAAAGTTATGGCCAAAATACTAAGACCTGTCACTGCAGAACACAAGAAGGCCTGTGCGGCCGCGAGTCATTTTGTGCGGTCCGCACAGGGCATCTAAGGGCAGTATATTTAGATGGGTTTTTCAGTTATTTTTCATTTTTCAAACCCCAAAAAATATAAGTAGCGATTTCTCAAACAACATTTCTTCTCCAATCTTTTAACATGATTTCAACTTCAAATCAATGATTTTCATGGAGGAAAATTGAGTGTTTGGATAGAACCTAGGTTTACAAAATTATGGATTTTGACCTCGATATGAGGTTCGATTTAAAAATAAATTGTATATTTGAGTTCTTGGGGGAATAGGGGAATGGGTAATTGGGTTTTGGTTCGAACCTCGGTTTTGACCACGTGGGCCCGGGGGCAATTTTTGACTTTTTGGGTAAAACTTTGGAAAATGCATTTTCATGCATTAGGGTTGATTCATTTAGCATTTATTGATGTAATTATGTAATGTGTGACTAGATACGAGCGAATTGGCGGTGGAATCAAGGGGTAAAGCTATAATTGAGACTTCAGTTGTGTTCGAGGTATCGAGGTAAGTGTCTGGTCTAACCTTAGCTTGAGGGAGTAGGAGTTAAGTCCTATTATTATTTGCCACTTGTTGAGTACGACGTATAGGCATGGTGACGAGTATCTATATGTTGGAGTTGAGCATGACCGTGAGTCTTAAATTGATACTTTTTGTTTTCTTAAATGATACTACGAATGCTTTAGTGGGTGAATTCTTGGCAATGACTAAAGACTTAATTTATTTTCGTGGAAGTTACTTATGATTGAGGAATGGTGATAACTGAGATGAGTAGGAGTTGAGTTAATATTTGTTATATCTGATTCTCCCTTGTCGGGACGTATATAATGTACTATTGAGTTCCCTTGCCGGGATAGCATAGTTTATTGTTGATCCTTTGTCGGGATGGTTATTGTTGACTGTATATTTAGAACGGGTTATACGCTGCAACATTATTATTATAAATGTTGATCGGGTTGCAGGCCGCAATAGTTATATATATGCGGATCAGGTTACACGCTGCAACAGTTATATATGTGGATCAGGTTGCACGCCGCAACAATATTTGTTATTGTATTGTTGTAGATAATTAATTGTCCTTTCATATTTTATTAAGTTTCCACTGGATTGATATGTTTCCCAAAGCATGTACCCCCTTCCTTTAAAACTGTTTATTTCCTGTTTATTTTTCCGCCATATATTATATAACTGCATAGGTTTATCTAGAGTCTGGTCCTAGCCTCGTCACTACCTTACCGGGGTTAGGCCAGGCACTTACCAACATATGGGCTCGGTTGTGCTGATACTACACTCTACACTCTGTGTAGATACCGAGCAGTACTTGGTCAGCAACAGTAGCTTGGGAGCCAGCCTTCAGTCCACCGAGATCCCCAGGTAGTCCTGCAGGCATCCACAGGCCCGTCATCTCTTCTATCTATTTAGCTATTCTGTTTTCTTTTGTATCCAAGAAAAACTATATTTCTTTTGTTCCAGACCCTTGTATTTAGCATTCCTAGATTGTATGTGAATGTTGTGACACCAGCTTTTGGGTAAAGGCAAGTGTTGATTTCGGTATAAATTTGGTTTATTTTTTCTAAGTCTTCCACCTAATTACATATTCTGCTGGGTTTTGCATGTTTATCACTTATTATTTTAAGTTGTAAAAACAATCAAAACAAGAGAGTTAAGGATTTCTAATTTCGTGGCTTGCCTAGCTTCTTCGATTATGTGCCATAACGACTCCCGATGGTGGAATATTCGGGTTGTGATAGGTGCCTATGGCATCTTTCTTATATTTTCATTACATCCATGTTGTCTAACTTCTTCATTACGACTGATTTATTTGTATTTCTTCTTATGTCATGTTTGGCAACGCTTTTTTGTAATTAAGTCTATTAATTTATATAGTGTTTGTTCTAAATAGAGTTCTCAATCAATTACACTTATTGTCCAGTGCAATCAATTAACCTAAGTTTTGCCGGTTAATTGTGACTAACCGATCATATAGGGTGCTTCAACAACCTTCCCTATAGGATTAGATAGAACCCTTACCTAAAATTTAAGGTTAAGCATACCGTAAAATAGAGTTAACTTTAAGCACTATTTAACTAAAAATTGGTGTCGTATTTCACCTTTAAAATAATTATGTGGCGACTCTCTTTAATTAATTAAGCTTTAGAATTACCAATATGTTATACTCTAGTTTGACCCGTGTTAAAATGGGGTATAACAACTCAAGCTATCGAAAGGTATAAAGTGAGTAGTTTCGAGCATTGATTATATCACGATCCCCAACATAACAACTTCACCTTAGGCCTTAGAACCCGTCAAATATTCACCTAGGAGAAAGCCACTTTTGTAGCGCCTCGTTATCCATTTAGAAAAACATACAAGCATTTATTATTAGTTCAATTTAGCATCTCGTTAGTATAAAATTAGAAAGTGTGCCCTCATGAGGTAGGGAAAACTTCAAAATGTGTCTTTTACGTAACTAAGTAACAAACAAACAATTATGATTGAAAGTGTAATTAAGAGCACCACACACTTCTAGTTTAAATAAGAATCCATATCCCAAACAATCTAGCTCCCTATGGATTCAATCCCGACCATCTCGGATAAAAGCTGCATCGACGCTCTTGCCACATTATAGTGGCGCAGGGTTGGACACGATCATGTTTTGGCACCGTTGTCGACGAACTATCGGTTTTGGATATCTATCTAAATAGTTTTATGTATGTTTTTCTTCCGTACTGTTATACCAATTTGTTTGTGATATCAATTCAGGTACAAAAAATGGCGGTAAACAACAACAACAATGACCCTCTTGGAAACGTAATCCCGGGGGAGGAGATTGATGCTAACCGAGATGATAGGGTGCCTCTAGTACCTCAAGGACGAAAGAGAGGCCTCCAGGCCAATGATAATGTTCCACACTCTCCCCTGTCACCTCCAAGAGTGGCTCTCGACTGCTTCCCAACCAAGGATATGCTGGTGCAATTGTCCCACCCCGGATCTGGGCGGGCAATTTTCAAATTACAAATGTGATGCTGACTTTGTTGGAGCAGTGATGGTATTCCAGAGGTGCCCCCATCAGAATGCTAACAAACACCTTAAGGGCTTCGTGGATACCTGTTGGGGGAGTAAATAAATAAATGTGTTAGAGTATGCACTTCGATTGAGACTGTTCCCTTTTTCACTTACAAGGAAGGCTTTGGACTGACTTGAACGGCTTCCCAACCATTTCATCACTACTTGGGATGAGTTGGCGGTTAAATTCATTGCAAAGTTTTTCTCGCCAGGGCACATAGCAACTTTGAGGGATAAAATCTTAGCTTTCAAATAGGAGCCCAACGAACCATTGCATCAGATATGAGAGAGATACCAGACTATGGTAAAGGAATTCCCCAATAATGATATGAATAAGACAATGATAAAATAGACATTCTACCGAGGTATTAATACAACTAATCAATGTATAATGAACTAACTTGCCGATCGAAATTTCATGAACATACCATATGATGAGGCTAATGGAATATTGGATGAGATGGATGACACATCCTCCACTTGGCAAAGTAGAGAATATGTGCCATAAGGTGACCCCGTGGTGACTCACTTGCAAAAAGAGCTCCATGATCATGGTCAAGCAATAGAAGAACTTACAACAACAATGAACCAGCTAGCAAAGACACAATTACAGCAGGTCAAACTCCTCGAAAAGTAAATGCTATGGAAGGTGTCAACATACTAGTGAACAAAAGAAGCCAACAGAACCAAGGAACATCGGATCAATATGTCCAAGATGGTGGTGGGTTCCAAGATGATGGCTATTATGAGCAAAATGAAGAAGTACAATACGTGAACAATTATCAAGTCCAAAAGGGCAATTCTTCTAACCAACAATAACAATGGAGATCCCAAGGAAATTGGGGAAATCAACAAAAACAAGGGAGAAGTAATTGGGGGAACAACAACCAAAATTCAAATTGGGGAAACTAGAACAATAATCAGAACAATCAGGGTAATTGGAGTGGCAACAATAATGAATGGGGTGGTAAAAACAATCAAGGCAGCTGGAACAATAGCAACCATGATATCGGGGGCAAGGATTTCAAAGGCCCTCGATATATCAACAACCCAACAATCCACCCCCATTTCCATCCTAAGGTACTAGTTCATCGAACTATGAAATGGGGACAATCAAAATGATGTTTGAATAGATGATGAAAAAGAACGTTAAATTGGATGCCCAGTTAGTTTCCCATGATACTTCAATCGGAAACTTGGAGGTTCAATTAGGCCAAATATCACAATCCTTGAATACTCGCCCAAAGGGGGCTCTACCTAGTAATACGGTAGTCAACCCTAAGGGTAGGAACAATATCGAGCATACAATGGCGGTAATTAGAAGAAGTGGACGAGGCGGTCATGTGAATGCCTCCAAACAGAAAGAAATTATGAGTGATGAAGTTGTGTTGCAAGAGGATGACATCCCTCTTGTGGTTGAGAATGTGATTGCTGAGAACTTGAATGAAGAAGCAAGGATTAATATCCAAGATAACGATGTGGAAACTCATAATGATGTGAACCCGTCTACGGAATGCGTAATAGACATCCATAAATAGTTGTGCCTAAAGCCAAGGCTCCTTTGCCAAGGCCACCTCCACCTTATCCTCAAAGGCTCGCAAATAAAAATTAGAATCAGTTTAAGAAGTTTATTGGCACGATGAAAAGCTTATCCGCTAATGTGCCTTTGGGGGAGGCTCTTGAGCAAATTTCGGGTTACACTAAATTCATGAAAGACTTGGTGACAAATAAAAGATCCATGAATTGTGAAACTACCAAGATGACCCACCAAGTTAGTGCAATAGTGCACTCAATGGCTCTGAACTAGAAGATATTGGTGCTTTTACCATTACTTGCACCATTGGGAGTGTAGACTTTTGCTAAAGCTCTACGTAATTTGGGGGCAAGTATCAACTTGATGCCCTACTCAATTTTCAAGACTTTGGGTATTGGGAAACAAAGGCCGACTTTCATGAGATTGCAAATGGCAGATAGAACAATGAAGAGACTATTGGGTATACTTGATGATGTTCTTGTCCAGGTGGACAAATTTATCTTACAGGTTGATTTTGTAATCCTTGACAGCGAGATCGATTTTGAGGTGCCTATAATCTTGGGAAGACCTTTCCTTGTAACTGGGAAGGCCTTAGTTGATGTGGAATGATGGGAACTCACCTTCTGTGTGGGTGATGAAAAAGTGGTCTTCCATGTATGTAAGTCAATGAAGCAGCCCAACTGTACTGAAGTGTGCTCATGTGTGGATCTTGTCACGGCACTGATATTTGATGATACTAGTGCAATGATCAATATTGATGACCCTCTAGAGGCGATTTTGTTGAATCTTGATGTAAATGAGGATGAAGGCCAGGTGGAGTGCGTGCATGCTTTACATGGAATGGGCTCTTACTCTTATGAGCTTCGGAAGCTCTCTTTAGATCTTAAGAATAGGAAGACTCTACCAACAAAGCCCTCAATCGAGGAACCTCCCATTTTGGAGTTCAATCCATTTCCTCCACAACCCAGGTATGAATTCTTAGACCCTAATTCTACTTTTCCAATTATTCGTTCTCTTGTCTTACTAACATGTTGGTAGATACCATATTGGCGGTGCTCAAAAAATAAAAGAAGGCAATTGGATGGACTTTAGCTGATGTTCAGGGGATAAGTCTTGCCCTTTGTACTAATAAAATTATTTTTGAAGATGATGCAAATCCCTCCTTGGAACATAAAACGAGGTTGAACGAGGCAATTCAAGAAGTTGTGAAACAGGAGGTGATCAATTGGTTGGTGTCGGGGTTATGTACCCCATCTCTGATAGTTATTGGACTTCACTGGTGCAATGTATGCTGAAGAAGGGTGGTATAACCATGGTTACCAATGCTCAAAATGAGCTAATTCCTACCAGGATAGTCATCAGATGGAGGGTATGAATGGATTACCACAAGTTGAACAAGGTGACCCGCAAGGATCACTTTCCATTACCTTTTCTTGACTAGATGCTAGACAGACTTGCTGGGTATGCCTTCTACTATTTCTTAGATGGGTATTCTGGGTACAACCAAATTTTGATTGCTCTAGAAGATCAAGAGAAGACCACCTTCACTTGCCCATATGGTACCTTTGACTTTTCTAGGATGCGATTTGGATTGCGTAATGCACCTGCTACATTCCAGCGGTGCATGATGGCCATATTCACCGACATGGTGAAATATATTTTGGAGGTCTTCATGGATGACTTCAGTATTGTGGGAGATTTGTTTGATGAATGCTTGAAGAATTTTGATAGGGTGTTGGCCTGGTGTGAAGAAACCAATCTTGTGCTCAACTGCGAAAAATTCCCCTTCATGGTTGGGGAAGGCATAGCCCTTGGCCATAAAATCTCAAAGCATGGTATAGAGGCATACAAAGCTAAAATTAAAGTGATTTCAAGGATCCCTCCCCTACTTATATCAAGGGGGTTTGAAGTTTTCTTGGTCAAGCGAGATTCTACCGGAGATTTATCAAGGATTTTTCTACGGTAGTGAATCCTTTGTGCAAGCTTTTGGAAAAGGATGTCAAGTTCGTGTTCAATGAGGGATGTATGCAAGATTTCAAACTTCTCAAGAACAAGTTGACGACCACTCCGATTATTACTGCATCCAGTTGGAGCTTATCTTTTGAGTTCATATGTGACGCAAGTGATTTGCGGTACGGGCAGTTTTGGGTTAAAGAGTGAATAAAATGTTTCACCCGGTACACAATGAATGATGCTCAAGTGAACTACACGATGATTGAGAAAGAGGTTTTGGCTATTGTGTTCGCAATGGAGAAATCCAAGGTCATAGCATATGCTAATCATGCCGCACTCCAGTGCTTGATGACGAAGAGGGATTCCAAAGCTAGGTTGATACGATAAGTCTTGTTACTACAAGATTTTGGTTTGGAGATTGTGGACCATAAGAGTTGTGAAAACCAAGTGGTGGACCACTTGTCCCATCTAGAGAAGGAGGGGAGGCCTCATGATGGGCTAGAGATCGATGATTCATTTATCGATGAGTAACTTCTTTCTGTGTCGGTGAATGGTATACCATGGTTTGTGGATGTTGCTAATTTCCTTATGAATGGTATAATCCTGTGTGAGATCTCTTCTAACCAAAGGAAGAAGTTTAAATGAAATAGTTTGGACTTCTATTGGAATTAGCTGTACTTGTTTAAAATCTGCATTAATTGTGTGATTCGGAGGTATGACCCGAAAGATGAGCAATTAAGTATCTTAAAGGCTTGTCATTTCTCTCCCTATGGTGGTCATCATGGTAGGAAAAATACAGCTTCAAAGGTTCTTATTTGTGGGTTTTACTGGCCAACTTTGTACAAAGATGAAAGTAAACTTGAGAAGAGATACGATGAATGTCAAGAGCGAGTGGAATCTCAAAGAAAGATAAGATGCCTCTCAATACTTTCTCGAATTTTTATGTGTGGGGCATTAATTTAATGGGCCCGTTTGTTAGTTCCACTAGAAACACATACATTCTAGTGCCACTTGACTATGTTTCAAAGTGGATTGAAGTCATGGCTTTACCCATGTCACAACCTAGATTTCCCTCCCTCGAGAGTCGTAATGGCGTCTACTAGTGAAAGCTAGGCAACCTAACCATTTGTATTAATTACCTTTTACCCATTTTTAATCCTTTAACAATTAAGAATCAACATTATATAAACATTGGAATTTAATAAGTGGAAGACTGAAATGTAATATTTTAATAGAGATGTCAATACTAATCCATACATAAACTACCCAGAACCGTATCACAAATTCATAGACTGTCTAGAGATACTACAAATAAAGGTCTGAAAGATTTAATAAGAAATTGTCTCTGGAATACATGAAAGAAACAGAATGGAACGATAGAAGGAGAGGCCACGACCTGCAGATGCATGAAGGACTACCTCGGTTCGCCTGTTGGAATGAAGGCAGAAACCTCACTACGGTCCAAAATCTACAGCACCAGGATCTGCACACAGTGCAGAGTATAGTATCAGCACAACCGACCTCATGTGCTAGTAAGTGCCTAGCCTAACCTTAGAGAAATAGTGACGAGGCTAGGACCAGACTACCAAATAAACTTGTGCAGTTAAATCATATGCAACAGAAAATAAAGGCAAAACTTCACAATTAAAGATAGGAAGGGGGAATCATGTTGCGGGGAACAACAAGTATCAACTGAAAAACCAACAGTCAAATGTAGAGAAATCAAAACTCAATTATCAATATAAATCATGAAATCAAAGACGAGTGCACGGCATCACCCTTTGTTATTTTACTCTAATCCTCACAAATAACATGCACGACATCACCATTCGTGCTTTAATACTCTCTCACAATATCATGCACAGCATCACCCGTCGTGCTCTACACTCTTCCTCACCTAAGTGACAATCACAAAGCAATTTGGACAAAGGAATCAATAACATCAAAATAAAATCAAGTAACAATAGAAAATCAATAAAAAATGTAAAGATCACGATAACTCAATTATCCATAAGAACCAGGAAAGCAAGGACAAGGGCACGACATCACCCTTCGTGCTTTTACTCTCGTCCTCGCCATAAAAATCAATATAATCGGAACGACATCACCCTTCATGCTTTTACCTCAAATAATCATGGCACGGAATGATCCTTCATGCATTATCACTCATATAAAGTCACAGAATTGTACATTGTGCGACACGACACAACCCTTCATGCATTAACACTCTCACAAATATCATGCACGACATCACCCTTCGTGCTTTAACACTCTTCCTTACCCAAACAACAATCACAAAGCAATAAAGGAAAGGAATTAATTAAATTACAATAAAATCCCGGCAAGGGAACAATAGTGCAACAATCATATCCCGACAAGGGAAACAACATCGAAATGATAACATACCCGCAAGGGAGATAAAATTTAAACAACAACATCCCAGGTAAGGGAGATAATATCGTAATCCTCTTCTCTTTTTCACATTTACGTCAAAACTCAATTCACAATTTGAGCCAATGCTCGATAATGTTCAATTACCAATTATACTTCCACAAATAATTTCACAACTTGAGTAACCGCTCTTCAATGTTCAAATACCAATATCACTTCCACAAGTCTTGCTCAACAATAGAAATCATCACATAAGTCATGACAAGTAACAAACGGAGTCACATTAATCATAGTATAAGACACATGCATGCTTGACACCAATATATAGATACTCATCACAATGTCTATACGTCGTACTCAAGAACTAACACATAGAAAATAGGACTCAAATCCTAATTACTCAAGCTAAGATCAGACTAAACACCTACCTGATGCCACGAAAACAATCCAAGCCTCAACTACCGCCTTACCTCTTGATTCCACCACCAATTTACTCGTATCTAGCCACATGTTACTTAACTATATCAATAAATGCTAAATGAATCAATTCTAATACATGAAAATAGGTTTTCTAAAGTTTGTCCCAAAAGTCAAAAATCGACCCCGAGCCCACATGGTAAAAACTCGAGGTTTGAACAAAAACCCGATTAAACATTCACCCACGAACCCAAATATATAATTTATTTTGAAATCGGACTTCAAATCGAGGTCCAAATCCCCAAATTTTGAAAAACCTAAGTTCTACCAAAAAAACCCAATTTCCCTTATGAAAACCCTTGATTTTGAGTTGAAACTACATAAAAAGATGTTACAGATTAAAGAAAATGTGTTAGAAATGACTTACAGTTAATTTGGAAGAGTACTTGTATTTGAAAAATCGTCCAAAGGTGTTTGAGTTTTGAAAAGGGTTGAAAAATGACTGAAAATGTATCTAAGTTATGGTTTACCAGGTTGCAGATGTCACAATTGCGACCAGGGTTCGCAATTGTGAACACTTCAGAAGTCTGCTTTCTTCGCATTTGCAAAGATATTATCCCATTTTCTACCACCCAAAATTTCAGAGGGCTTCACATTTGCAAGGCGTACGTTGCATTTGCGACTATCGCCCTCCGCATTTGCAATCAGATGGCCGCTTTTGCGATCAGGGCCTGCCCAAGCCTTCTTCGCATTTGCGAGCTACGATTTGCATTTGCGAGGCCTGCAAACCTGCAACATACCAGCACTTTTCTAAGTCCAAATTTCACTCCCTATCCAAAACTGACCCGAGCTAGGGGCTCCAAACTAAACATGCACGTAAGTCCAAAAAAATCATACGCACTTGCTCATGCGATCAAATCATCAAAATAACATCAATAACTATGAATTTAACATCAAAATAAAAAGAAAATCTCATGAACCCTTAATTTAAAATTTTAACAACCGAACGCCCGATTTACGTCATTTCAAGTCTGATTCTCACCAAATTTTACAAGCTTGAATTAAACACCAAATAAGACCTGTACCAATCTCCAAAACCAAAATACGGTCTCGATAACATCAAATTCAATTACATTCAAATTTCCGAAAACTCTAAAAATTTTAGTTAAACAAGTTTCTTCAAAAATTCATTTCTCGGGCTTGGGACCTAGAAATTTGATTTCGAGTATATTTCCAAGTCCCATAATTTCCTACAAACCCCCCGAGACCATCAAATCACAGGTCCGGGCCCGTTTACCTGTAATGTTGACCGAAGTCAGCTTAAATTCATTTTAAAAGCAAAATTCATCATTTTTTTTCACAGATTTTCACTTAATGGCTTTTCGAATACATGGCCTGATGGTGAGGAAAGGATGAGATTTTAAGGCCTCAGAACATAGAATTTATTTCAAAAACTAGTAATGATCTTTTGGGTCATCACAGCCCAATAATGAGGCTCGGAGTGTTGTTGCATTTCTCAAGAAGAGCATTTTTACTAGGTTTGTCACTCCTCGAGCAATCATAAGTGATGGGGGTCTCATTTTTGTAATCGAACTTTTGACACTTTTCTTGAAAAGTATGGTGCCAATCACAAAGTTTCTACTCCTTATCACCCTCAAGCGAGTGGCCAAGTTGAAGTCTCAAACAGGGAAATCAAGAGTATGTTGTCAAACAATGGTAAATGCAAATAGGAACGATTGGTCAAAGAAATTGGATGATGCTTTATGGGCTTATAGGACTGCTTACCAGACTCTTATTGGTATGTCTCCGTACTGGTAGGTGTTTGCAAAATCTTACCATCTACCGGTTGAGTTAGAGCACAAGTCCATGTGGGCTTTGAGGAAGCTGAATCTTGAATGGGATGTGGTAGAAAATCTTTATATGGAGCAGCTTAATGAACTTGAGGAAAGTTCCATGCCTATTCCAGTTCATCCTTGTACAAGGACAAGATGAAGTACCTTCATGACAAGTATGCTCGTAGCAAGGAGTTCAAAAGGGGTGATTCGGTTCTCTTGTTTAATTCTCGGTTACGTCTGTTTTCGGGAAAGCTTAAGTCAAAATGGAGTGGACCTTTTGAAGTGGTACTTGTGACTCCGTTTGGTGCAACTGACTTGAAAAATAAAAATGGAGATATATGCAGGGTTAACAGGCACAAAGTCAAACACAATCTTGGCAAGATTGATCATTGCCACCACTAACACGCATAAAGTCAAATACAATCTTGGCAAGATTGATCACAACCACGTGGTGGCAATGATCCATCTAAAGTGATTTGATGGTAACCTATGCCATGCTGCAATGTTAAATCAAGCGCTTCTTGGGAGGCAACCATGTGTATTTCTTTTTATTTTTCTTTGATAATCATTTTAGTGTAGGATTTGCTTTTGGACTAACTGGTTGTGAGATGTATGTAGGGTTTTTTTGATACATTGCAAGAGTAAATTGGAAAAATGCTACACTCTCTGAAGTTGGGACCGGTGCCGCATTGCATTTTCGCAGCCGCAATGGCCTTATTATAGGGGCAAATTTCATTACAGTATGCCGTGTTGAAATGTTAAAAATGGGGGATTCTCTGAAGTTGTCACCACGGCCGCAATGAAATTTCTATGGACGCCTAGTGCTTCATGTGTTTAAGTGCGCGGACCGCAGTACATTTTGTGCGGTCCGCTTTGGGTATGTATCATGGGTTCCAGATCCTTTTTCTATAACTAGAACCTCAGACCCTCATTTACAATTTTCGCTAATTTACTCTGTAAATAGAAAAAAGTATTGTTCATCACTACCCTAAGTGCACAAATTCAAACACTTTTTCTAATTCATCTGTGTTGCATCTCATCTCTAGTACTTCAAATCTTTCTCTAGTCTTTTATTTTATTTTATTTTATTTTAATTTGTTATTTTGTACTTCTTTTTCTTTCCTTTTCTTTCAGTTTGTAGCTTAGGGTTACATAATGTTGTTTAGATTTGGGATAATTAGTTAAATATAATGATTAACTACCTAGGGAGTTAATAATATGAGAACTTAGGCTAAAAATGAGAAAAATGTTGAAACCTTAGGTTGGTGTTGCTGAATAATGTTTGTCGTGACCACAATGGATTTTCCGCGATCCGCGGTGCCTCTCTGCGGCCGTGATGGTTTTTCCGTTGTCTGCTATGGTAAACTTTAGAGGGGTCAATTTGGGGACCGCAACCGTGATCAATTTTTCGGGGTTTACAGTGACCTACCGTGAACCACTTCATTTATGCAGTCCACAGTGCCTGAATCAGAGAGTATTTAGTCTAAACCCCACTTCACTACGGTCCACAGTGCTATTTTATACGGATTGTGGTGGTGCCTTTGCAGCCGCAATGCTTTTTATTCGGTCCGCAGTCAGCTATTTTCATGCATATTCTTCACCGATTCTTCTGGTACTATGATACTAACAAGCTTTAACTAAATTCCACTTACATACAGTGGTTAAATCAAGAGGAGGTGGTGAAAAACAGAAAGGAAAAGGAGAGTCCTCCCGGGGTAGGGGATGAGGAATGATCAAATTGACCCCCAAGTCCGAAAAGCAATTAGGGAAACCAGGAAAGAACAAGGAAAGCAGATAGGGCTGCTTTCCATTTAGAGGGAAGTGAGTATGAACCCTGCCGGGAGGCATCTGACTTTGATTCAGTGCCAGAGTACGTTCCTGACTTCCCGGGGATGTTTAGATTGAGAGATGTGCCCACACCTCCGGAGTCTCCTACTGCTCAAGCTTCAGTTCAAATTTCTTCTGAGTCATTTGAGGGCTCAGCAAAGAGCAGTAATAGTACAACATCTACTTCACCCACAACTTCAAAACCCGGGGAGGATCCCATTGCTGAAGAAGAAAGGGGAGAATCCTAAATCGGGGTCTGGGGGTCTGGGGTGTGAGGGTAGAGAGAACTAGAAACCCGAATACTTGGCATGATAGATTTGTTAGCGAGATAGCATACCACAAGTTCCGAGAGTGGTGGCCTTAGAGGAAGTTGATTCTTGAGCGACAAGTCATTAAGAGGGACCTTCTGCCTCACAACCCTAATGTAAGGAGGCAATTCAGAGAGAGACTAGGCTGAGAATATTTTTCAAGCAGAGTTGTGGAGGAAAACGAGCACTTAGTCAAGGAGTTTTACACTAATGCTGCCCATATCAAAAAGGGCTCTAAAGTGACTAAGGCGTGGTATTTGACAGTGAAGTTTGATGGGAAGACAATCAATGAATACTTGGGCTTTCCAAAGGAAGATGAATCATTATATTCAGAATAAGTAGCATTGGATGAGGTAGCCCGTCCATGGTTGGCAGAATACCTGGCACTCCCCTGCACCACCCTAACTTGGTTGACATCAGGGGTTCAGAGTCAATGGAGGAGACTCTCAAGGAGCTTTTGGACCCCACTACTCATGGGAACTTTCTCCATGTCCTTGAGAGGTGCTCTTCTAGCTCGGTAGCAACCTAGTCCATACCCCCACAGCCACAGGTTTAGGAGCAATGGATGAGACTCTCAAGGAGCTTTTGGACTACTAGAAGAAGCTCTTGGAGAACCAGCAGTTAATATTGGAAGTTGTAGGTACTCATGGGAAAGCATTGAAGGAGCAGATAAAGAAAACAAAGAAGCTTAGAAAGACTCAATCAACAAAGGAGGTTGTAAAGGAGTTTAGGGTAGAAGTGGAGAAGATGAAGGCTGCTGATCACTAGCCATTGGAGCTACTATTGCATGAGCTGCCTCCAGCAGCTCACACTGAGCTGAAGCACGATCAAGAGATGGAGAGGGTACCAAAGAGGAGAAGAGTGATCCCACAGACGGATGATGCAGTCATAGAGTTAGAGGACCCGCAAGGAGGTTTCTCCAACTAGCCTCAGGCCCTAGAGCATCCTCAGGTCCTAGTGCAGGCACAGGATACCAGGATCAAATCACAGGTTCACGAGAAGTCATAGGACCTAGGGACCCAGGCTCATGATCCCATGCAAACCCTGGACCAAAAGGGAGTTTTCTTTACTCTCTATCGTTTTTTGAAGTATTTTTGGTTAGTTAGCATTAAGGACAATGCTAGCTGTCGTTTTAGGGGGTAGCCCTATTTTGATGATATTGGGCCTTTGGTTTTCTTAATGTCACTATTCTTTCTAAAGGTGGAATTTGTGTGAAACTGATGGCTCTTCCCGATGATGGATGGCATGATAATCTTATTAAGGGTTTTAAGTCTGTTTTCTTTTCGTTTTTGTGTAAACAGTAGCTAGTAAGTAACAGTGCCACAAGAAAAACTTCACTTGGGCCTAACATATTTTCCTTTTATCTTATGGTCAAAAACAAATTGGTGTGTATAGGATGGTGACAGTTGTGACCTTGAGACTCTTGTGTTTGCCGAAAATCATCAATTGTTTTTTCGGGATCATTTATGTTGCTCAAATCCTAGATAAGGTTGTTGTAGGCCCTCGACTCTATCTCTTTAGCAATCCTATAGTTTGTGTGGTCAGAATTTGAAATTTAAGTCCAAGTCCAGTGCTATTGAGTCTGGAATTTGCACTGGATGTTTGTCTAGGCGAAATCCTAAGTGTAGTTTGACTTAAGAAGTGATTATATACTCTCTTTGATCTGAATAACAACATGAAAAGATCCACAGCCTACCAATGATAATATCCCTAGTCAACCCCTTTGAGCCACAATCGTTTTTCCTTCAAAGACCATGATACAAACCTTTACCCGTTTTAAAAAGAGCCTCTCTTGGAACTGAACGTTTCTTAGTACAAGACAAAAGCATAAGTTTGGGGGAAGAGACGAGGAATTCAGCAAAGTCATGGGCGGATCTACGTATAAAAGTTGGGTGCTCGAGCACCCATTAACCTCGACCCTGAACACGTATGATTATATAAAAAACTTAAGAAAACGGATATAACAAAATAGCAAGCACCCAAATAACAAATGGCTTTGTGGGTGCTTTGGTTATGATGGATGTGAACGGTCCTAAATGAGTATATGGTTAAGAGATCGAATCTCACTCACGCCCCTAGCTAGACTTTTCCTCCATTTATCAAGCACTAACTTTCTTTTGCTCCAATTAAAAAAGTTGAGCACCCACGAACTCAAAATCCTGGATCCACCATTGAACAAAGTGTTAAAAGGTACAAAAACGAAAAAAGAAAAAGAAAGAAAATCAAAAAATCAAAAAGAATGAGCAATGTAGAAGAAACGAAGGGATTTAATAAAAGTAAAGAGATGAAAGGTGTGGAAAGTTTAGAAAGGAAAAAAGGTTTTGAATTGATCAAGAAAGAGTGACAATGTGTCTCTATAATCCCTAAGAAAGAAATAAATAACTCAAAAAGTCAAGAGAATGTGTGCCAAAATGAAGCAAACAAAGTGCTTAAGGGAAGATGAAACCTGCTTAGACCAAATATGTCTTACCTTGAACCAAAAGCCTTCAATTGTATTCCCACAAAAGCCCAATATAATCTTGAGCTGAATGAAACTTACATTAGTGGTGACTGACATACAGGGCAAGCTTATTGTACTTGGAGCCGGACTTGTGACCTTTCTTTGAGAGAGATGAGTGTGTTTTCACAATCCTCGTTCTGAGTGATACAATCTAAAAATGAGGTTCGCTTAAAGGAGAGTGAGGAGTATGAGTTTGGGTTCCACAATAACCAAAGTTGTAGAAAGAATTTTTTTTGATGGAAAGAGTAACATGGGAATGTGTATTTCAACTTTTCTTCCTTGTCATCTCAACTCTATCTACGACAATAATAACTTGCTCTTTGATAACTTGGGATTTTAGTTCATTTTATACTCCTTCATACTAGAGTTTGGATTAAAATGTATATAAATAGTCCCAAAGGCTTACATGTTGTACTTGTTTGCATGGTTTGGTCAAGAAAGTGACAGGAAGTCAAAACCAGCTCAAAAAGAAGTGAAACCTGCACAAGTACCTAGAACAAATTAAAGTTTTGGTGTAGCATAAAATCTCCATCGTAGCTGCAACAAACCCACCACGGCCGCAGTCCATTTAGTGCGATCCGCGGTGAGCAGATTCAGATAAGTGCAATCCTTAAGATGTTAGGCAATGCAGTCAGTAGCCTCACCGCGGCCACATACCATTTGTTGTGGTCTGCAGAGTGGAGATTTAGAGAGCCCAGGATTTTAGAAATTGCAAAACACTGCGGCTGCGGTCCATTTTATGTGGTCTGCGGTGAAGCCACAGCGGCCGCGGTGCATTTTATACGGTCCGCGATGATTAGATTTAGAGAATGAAAAGTCAAGCCAAAAATCCTCATCGTGGCCGCGGTGCATTTTTCGCGATCCGGGGTACCTCTGTCAGGGGTATTTTTGTCCGTAAAATTTGCCTTGTATAAATACTTCTTTTTCAGATTTTTTAGGTTATCTAATTTGTAGCTGAGCACGTGAAGGTCATTTTGGACCTATTTTGAGTAATTTTGTAGCTAGTTCAACGTTGAATCTTCAACTCTTAGCTTGTAAACATATTATATAGGTTATTATTCATTTAAACATCTGATATTTTTCTATTATTATGAGTATATAGACCCATTAAGATAGGGTTGTGGCTCAACCCTAGTGTAGGTATTTGATTGGTCTTGTGTTTTAAGGCTTAGATGTTTCTGGGTGGATGATATTTGAACTTATTTTTGTTTTCTATGGTGAATTAGCGGTTGCAAACACTAATTTGTGCCTTTTTTACTTGGGCTCTTCTTGAGAAAGAGAGCTTGAGTCTAGGAAAATTAGTCCAACAAGGAATTGGGGTGTATTCAAGAGATTGATAACCCCAATTAAAGGATCAAATCTCGAGATAGTAATACCCGACTTGAGCCTATATTGCTTGCACAAATTTTGACACCCAATTGGTCTTGAGAAAGTCAATTAGGGCAAAGTCACGCAAGCTACCGAGAGATATAGAGTGAATAATTTTGTGCATTGGTTATATCGCAATCTCCAACATAATAACTTTGTCTTAGGCTTTAAAACTTGTCAAGTATTCACCTAGGAGAAAGTCACTTCCCTAGTGCCTCGTTATCCATTTAGAAAACCTTACAAGCATTTATTCTTAGTTTAATTTAGCATCTCATTAGTATAAAATTAGAAGTAACAAAAAAACAATTATGATTGGAAGTGTAATTAAGAGTACTACACACTGCTAGTTTAGATAGGAATCCAAATCCCGAACAATCTAGCTCCCAGTGGATTTGATCCCGACCACCTCAAGTAAAAGATGCATCGATCGTTCTTGCATTGTAGTGGTACAGGGTTGGATACGATCACTAGTCATCTCTCGTAAACTCAAAAAGCTCATCTCCATTCTCCTCGTCATGGCTCTCCTCAATGAGGTTTGTGCCATCTGGTTTTCGTTTCTTCCCAACGCTATCTTATGGATTCATTGTCAACTGGACCTTTTCATCTCCCACTATATTTTTCACAACCGTACTAAGAACAGAGTATACATGACTATAGAACAGTCAACTCCAGTTCATTTAATTTATCCACAACCATGTTACCCTCGAGAGCTTTATGCTTGACTAGAACATCATCAAGAACATTGCTAAAATTGTGTTCCCAAACTGGTAAGTGTTTGAAATCTGTTACCAAAATGTCATGTTTTACATCAAAATACTCATGTATGATTGGACTATATTCTTCCCATGCAATTAAAGGACCCGTGAATGCAATGTTGGTATAGACGATAGAGAACCTACTAGACAAATAGAAATTCACACACCACGGTTATCCAGGATGCCACACTCTACTCGTAGAGTTAGAATATGCAAAGGAAGACTTTCCAGTACATCCAGCAAAAGTAGTTCCTCTACGTTCTCAATATACCTTGGATTGAGTAAAATTTCACTACCTGCTTCTGTTATAACCTTGAGTACATATTTCGCAGAAGTATCCTTACCCACGTATTACACTGTAGTTTCATCATGCCAGAGAAACAATAAAACAAGAAGGTTCAGTCTCCAAGGTAATACCATTTCTCTTGGTTCCAACTCCGTCAAGTCAGATGAAGGTTCTTTTTCAGCATTATAACAATAATGAAAAGATAGAGATGTAGTTGCAGCCAATATCGAAGCAAAGTGCAAAATATAGGCAGACGAACACCATTCTTGTCTGTGATCCCACACTGTAGTCATGGAGTTAGAAAGTGCAATTGAGCAAAACTTGCTAAAGCATCCCAACAAATTTAGTCCATCTATGTCCCCTGTGGAACCTGTTAAAGCGATGAATTTAAAACGTATTCCTAGATCCCAAACGCAAAGATCAGTCGCAAGAAGATTAAATGGAAACTGATTCCAAGTACGTTGATTAGTGAAAATGGTATCAAGATGAAAAGCTGATTTCCTATGGATTCCCTCAAAAACATTCACCACTGAACAATCCTTGCACGAATTGTATACTTTCATCTGAAAAGCAAATTGTGGTACACTCACCAAGCTGTCCGCCCAGATTGGAAGTAAATCTTCATTATGCTACTCCTCCATTAGATTTTCCATGTACATTTTCAAGCATTATTTTATCAGAAGGCGTTGCACTTGTTGGAATACTTTCCTCATTCTCCATAAAGAATCTATCAAGATATAGATTCACAATAGTCTCAGGCTCCATGAAAATGTCAGCAAGATACAGGTCATCCCAGGTCTCAAATTCAATTTGTTGTTCACTAGTGCCACAACCAAGAGAAGTTGCAGTAACATAGCTCTCTGACATATCTTTATGAAAACTTTTATCAAACAGTTGGACTTCGCTGCTTGCAGGATCTGTACCTTCTAAATCAGGCATGCCGATTGGAGCATCTGATTGTGCATCGACAAATATATTGGGGGAGCAACTATGTAACATTGCATCGAACACCTTAGGTGACTGAAATCATCCAAATCAGCTACAAAGTGAGAGACATAAGCATTTGAATTTGTGTTTGGGCACACTTTGTAACAAAAAATATTCCTCTGTTGCTCTAGCGAAAATTCTAGGAGACATTTCATCGAACACATGCTTGGCCTCTGAGTTACCAGCTTTGAATGCAAATTCTAACTCGTAAAAGTTGGAATGATGGCAGAAAGCATCTAAAGGAGATACCTGATCCTCGGACGAATTCAAAGGAGAGCGATTAATGCAGGGGCGGATCTATTTAAAAAATTTGGGTGCTTAAGCACCCATTAATCTTAACTTTGAATAGGTATAATTCCATAGAAAACTTAATAAAATGGATATATATTATCAAAAGCACCCAGGTAAGAAAACTACTATTAGGTGCTTTGGTTAAGAAGGGGTGTTGGAAGTTTAATAATATTAAGAGCGGGAGTTCGATTCTCACCAACAATACTTTCTGTTTCTTTTTCTTATATTCAAGGTTCTTCCTCCTTCTTCGTTCTTTTTTTGTATGAGTTTCCTAATCAACTTTTTTCACTGTCGTATTGAAATAGTTGTGTATTGTAGTAATATTATAACAAAAAAAAATTGATCACCCATGAACCTAATATCCTAGATACGCCACTTTATGTAGCTATGATATGCTAGGGATGAATCAACCAGCCTCCTCTTCGAATCTATGACAGGTGTCACTCCCTAAACCTGGGAGGTGTGTCTGCACTCGATGTCGCACTAGCCAGAGCAAATCACTCTGCAACTCTCTTTTTTCTGTTTGTAACTATTATGGGCCAATATGGCCACAACTCATAATATATAGCAGTAGGTGGGCAACACCGTATTATGAAACTATTTTTCTTAAAACATGAATACATATGGTGCCGTCAAGGCCTCTGACATAGCGTACAAAATGAACCCATGTCTGCAAAGCCTCTAAGATTATTCGACGTCAAATGGGATAGGGTACCGACCTACCCATAAGTTTGTAACAAAACTATGACACGATGACTCAGAGACTCGGCTGCACTTCGAACGAGGTGGAGTTTTACCGATCCTTCGCTGAATACGAATCTCGTATACTAGAGGGCTCGTCAAACTGATTATCTATACCTACATGCATGAATACAACGTCCCAACAAAGGACATTAGTATAAATAATATACTGAGTATGTAAGGCAGAACTAAACATAACAATAAGTCAACATTAATAAAGGCATATAAGAATCAACTTGAATTGCTACTGTATGTGCGAACTTATTATACTTACATATATACGATGATTCTCTTTAAGGCTATTATCCATATCGTATGATGCATGACTACCCAACTAGTCACTGGTAATTTCCCGACTGGCCGTAGCGTGCTGATAAATGCATGACTACCCGACCGGCCGTAACTCGATAGTAAGTATGTAATTGCCCAACTGGCCATAGCTTGGGGGTTAAATGCATAACTGCCCAACCGGCCATAGCTCGGGGGTAAATATGTAATTGAGCAATTGATCGTAGCTCGGTGATAAATGAATATGCATATCTACCCAACCTACGGTAAATAATGATACATAACTACTTAACCGGTGGTAACTTCCGACCGGCCGTAGCACAATATAAATGCATGAAGATGCATGTACATGTATCACAATATTGTAAACATTAACTTCTCTATCACATACCATACACAACTTCATTCAACATTTTAACCATATCTATTACATAACATTAATTCTATTACTTATTACACGTCATTATCTACTATCACAATTAATCAAAACCAATTATCTGAAACTGCACTACAAAACACCTAATTCTATTAATATTATGCAACCTTAACACGTTATAATTATACTATATTAAACCATATACACAATTGTATGTCTTTTATGTTAGTACCCCAAAAGTTGTCAAGATAACCATTGTTAACGGTGCAATAATCATTCATGACAATATGTGGTAATTGTCTTACACTAAGTTGAATAAATTTCATCATATATTTATACAATCATACATATCACAACGTCAAACTACCTATACAATTAAATAAAAATGCATTATTAACCTTTATTATGCATGAATCATTATTTCAGAATCAATCTACAACAACCTAACGATATATTATAATCAAATTGACATTTTATAATGATTTGTGTTGTAACCATATATACTCCATTATAATTCATTATGTTATAGTTCATAATCAATTTTCAAGTGTAACCTGCCACAAACCATCGCAAACTATAATATCAATATGTTTCTACAATCAATTATTGATCACAATATGCCTACTCTGCTGTTAAATATCATGTAATAACACAATAGTGTAAGCCTAATATTACAAATAATGACGTTATATTTGTTCATTTTATGCATATAATTACTGCATGTTTGGTTAAACTATAAAAACAATATTTATAAACAAATCCCAACACATATATTTGTAACACAAGTTCTCTATTATATACCTCAATAGAGACTACGGACATACATAGACATGCTTGAATATCACTTTATCGGAATGAATAATACGGATATCCTTAATTGCTAAGAGTAGAACAACTTATGAAATAGCATTACGTTTACGTATCGTTACTTGGATCAAGTCAAAAGAAAGAAGGGATAACCTTAACATGCCTGAGTTTAGAATTCATCTTTATCCAGTCCTTTTGCAGCCAATAGAAAGAGCTTCGTCTTGGTAGCAGAATTGACAGAGACGAATTATAAGCAAGCCTCACGTAGAGCTGTATTTAATCTCTCACGGGTAACTGGGAAAGCTTCTCTTTGCAAGAGACTGTTGAGAGGAAAAAAAATATCTCGGAGCTTTCAACAAAGTTTTTAAATATAGTGGTGCTTTCAGGCATGAAGCTTACAAAAATTGTATGTAACAATTACAAGATCCAGTACTTGAATTTCTCCCAAGCTAACATTACAGAAATGATTTTCTGGTTAAGCTGTCGTCATTTTGGTTTTCGTATAACTGTTGCTTTGAACCTGTGGACCTTTCCATGTTAAGTTTGGTTTAGTTACCAGTGAGTACATTCGGTATTAAGAGCTCTCACTTGATTACTACTTTCAAAAGTATTAGCAGTAGGGCTACACACATCAAAATATATATATATATATATATATATATATATATATATATATATATATATATATATATTCTATTTATTTTTTATATACGTTATACACCGTACTATTATGATCATGTGATACCATATAAAATAAATTCATATACTATTCATTAAAATATCCATATAAAAATACATATATTTTCTCAATTTCTAATATTTCTAATCTCATATAAAGAGTATAAATTTGCGTACACTTAATTCTTAAAATGGTAAAAAAAAGAATAACCTTCTTTTCTTGTGAAAAATAATAATTCATATCTTTACAGTAAAAGGAAATTTCATAAACTTTTCTCATATTATTTGTGTAATTTAAAACATATTTGAAAGTATTAATAACTATATAAAATTATATTTTTTTCAAATTATTTTTTTCTTTACAAAAATGTTCCACTCAAGATACTATATCAAATATATATATAAGGGTATCAATTTTGTTAAACTTACGAGGTGTAACAACAGGTTGTAACATGTTGTGTCCGAAATTGCAAAAATATTTTCTCCTTAAAATGGTTCCAATCATAGAATTGTTTGTTGCGAAAGAGCCAATCGAACCACGCGAGGGCTTCACCTTCAAGGTAAAAATATGGAAGAGGTTACTAGTCTTCTTCAAAAAAACCAAGGAATTTGAAGTAACATTCCGCCCAATAAACCCATCCCTATAGGTTGCCATTACTAAATTTATCTAGTATCACCGATATCATTGGAGTCTGAATCAATGAAAGCACCAATGTTATAAACTTAACAAAACGATGCCTTAAACTTCCAAATAATTGATTACAATAGAAATGCAAAGGATATAGTCATAAACTAAGGAAATAGTAATAAAAAGAAAAGAGACAAGGGAGACATAGCCACAAAGAGAAATAGACGAGGGAGACACAGACCAGGAGAGAGGTGTTTCCGGAATAACTCTGTGCAGCTAAAATTGGATAGACCAATTTCACAGCCGGCGAGGCATTACGTAATATTACCTCGAAGGGCCCTAAGAATAGCTCGGGGCTCGAAGTCTTCGAAGGCTCTTCGTGCCTGGTGTCTAGGTAGAATGAACCGGCGACTATTACAAGTAAGAGGGAAGTTCCCTAGGAGCAGTATTTTCCTAACAACGCCTGCATAAACAGTGACAACCTGTGCCAGGCTGATTGAGTGGTTGTAGCGACTACATTACATCATAATTACACATGTACCACATTGGGATTTTCCCCTCATATATAAAGGGGAGCGTTGCCATTTTGTAAATACACATAACATTACTCATAACATTCAATACAAGAACACCTTCGTGCTCTCTAACTTAAATATATTCTCTTGGTTTCATTATTTACATTTATTGTTTATATTCATTGTGTTCTATTTATTGTTCATCATTTGTTTCTCATTATTGATCATAAAGAGCCGCCATACCAGCTCTTATAACTGTTAATCCTCCCTCGGCTACCCTTGGCCGGGTATCCGACTCGACCTCGAGGCCCCATATACGCCAGCTCGAGGCTCGGGTTTTCAACCATTCGGTTTGGTTATCACACTATCTACAAGCTTTTATATTATCTTCTAGTCTTTCACTTAGCATCTATTATATAAAAACTAGCATAAAAATAGATCAAAGTATTTTTAGGACCAGAAAATTAAATCTAATTGTTTATCATTTTCAAGGTAAATAGTTTGGCGCGCACCGTGGGGCTAAAAATAATAGTGATTATTTTCTTGCTAGTTTACTACATAACGTAAGTTATTTTTCACACTTTTCCTTGTCCAATAATCTTTGATTTCATATCAAAATATATGCCTCAGTAAACGCACATGACAAAAACGATCTTGTCACGATCTATTTCTATAACAGGTCATGATGGTGCCCAACGTCATTGCCGGGCAAGACAATGCGGAAAATGCTAAATAAAATTCCATTCACCTTTACCCCGAGATAGTTGCAATAAAATAAAAAATGATTAATAAAGTCATAATAATCATACAACCCCAAAATAATACAGTCTACAAATGTGTGTGCCAAGACCTAGTGTCACAAGCTGTTTGCAACTAGTAGAATATACAAAAAAAATCACACTATCCTACTGTTCAAAATAGAATAGACAGCAAAAATACATAAGAAAGACTTCTTCAGGCTACTGAATGGCATGGAAGGGAAGCAGCTCACCGCAAAAATCTCGAGTTCGCTCAGGGATGTGCACTAGACTGATAGCCAGATACACCTGCCTCGGATCCTGTACAATTGAGTACAAAAGTGTAGTATGACTACATAAACAATATATAACTAGTAAGTATCCCATCTAATCTCGAAGAAATAGAGACGAGAGGCCGATTTGATACTTACTAGGGTCAAATTATGTGAGGAGAATTTATAATAAGTAGGGATAGCACAAGTTATTAGCATTTAATAAGCATAGAATAACTGTTTTTCCCAAATATTATCGTGGGTATCCATCTATAGTTCAAGAAGATATAAGGTTTATTCCATAGAGAAATTTCTAAGCAAAAACATGCGCAAGTAGCACCGAGGGACGTACAGCCTGATCCAACATTAAAGTAAATTGTGCACTGCCGAGGGTCGAACATCTCGAACTATAGATGAATCGATTACCTCGCTTACGAATTACACGTGTGACGCGGTCAAATATAAATAAGCTCATCAACAAGCAGACAATAATATATATCTGAGTAGTAGTTCCTCACAGGAGTATCCAAATTCTCTTTTAAAAGACCAAACAGGATAAGGTTCCTCCACTAGTCTCATTTACCTTAATTAAAATAATTTATACGAAATCTGATTTTATCATCAAATTACAAAAATATCATGTAGAGCATACTTTTGGATCCTAGACTACCCAGACATAACATAACAGCCACTACGCACGAATTCTCGACACCTAGTGCGTATGTATCCCCACATATCATATCAATTAATTCAATTATTACACATATGGGGATAAGTTCCCTCTTATAAGGTTGAAAGGAGACTCACCTAGCTCCAAAGTGCACTTCCAGTACTAAGAACGAGTCCAAGCCCTCAATTCGGAGCCAAACGATCTCAAACTAGTTAAATAAAGTAAGAACTAGTGAATATAGACTCACAAGATTGAATTCTAGCTATTTAAGCAATTTTTCAACCATTAATACAATTTTCCTAAAATCCGGCTCGGTTCCCACGTGCCTAGATTCTGAGATTTTTGGAAGGAAGTTGTTCTCTACAACCTAAGGATCAATAATATATCATATGTAATTTATTTCATAACAAATTTTGTGGTTAAATCTAACTTCTATTAAAACCCTAGGTTTTTGCTCTAACCCCATGATTTCACCTTAATACTAGTGTTTAATCTACCTAAAACACACTTATTAATCTAGAAATAGGTAGAACACACTTACCTCAAGATGCTAGGTGAAGTTCTTCTCTCAAGAGCTCTAAAATCACCCAATGGAAGAGTAAAAGTGATAAAAACGACTTAAAACCGATATTAAATGAAGCCCACTGCTTCAGCAATTTCCGCATCTGCGGTCAGGGGACCACATCTATGAGAAATGGACCGCATCTACGAAATGGGCCAAAAGAGGTGGAACCGCTTCTGCAGTCTCGAGGTCGTATCTGCAGAGCCGCTTCTGCGGCTTGGGAGTTGCTTCTACAGTTCCTGACCTGGCCCACCCTTGGCCGCTTTTGTGATGGAAGGACCACATATGCTGTCTCGCAGCTGCGGTCCACCAACTGCAAGTGCAGTTATGACAGATAGAGCAACTCCAGCTTTTCCCAAAAATTTGCACTTTACTCGAGCCTCGTCCAATTGACGCTCAAGGCTCCCGGACCCTGCCCGAACATACCGACAAGTCTAAAATCACGAGAAGAACCTACTCAAACCTTTGGAACACTCAAAACAATGCTAAATCTAGGAACCACCCCTAAAACCAAATGAATCAAACTTATGAACTTCAAGTTCTTAGTTTTCCTCTAATGGGCTAAAACACCCTTAATCTACTCGGATTGACACCAAATTTACGGGCATGTCTTAAATGATATTTCGGACCTGTATCAGGCTTTGAAACCAACATATGAGCTCGATACCATAAAATAAATCGTTAATCAGTTTCTGAAAATCCTTACTACTTCAAATTAACAATTTCTAATTAAAATTCATTACTCGGGCTAGGGACCTCGAAATTTGATTCCGGGCATATGCCTAGGTCCCATATTTTTACGGACCCTTCGGACCGTCGAATTACGAAACCGAGTCCGTTTTCTAAAAATGTTGGCCAAAGTCAGCTTCGCCTTTTAAGAAAATCATATGGGGTCAAATAGGAATATTTCACTCCAAACTCTTCCAAATCTCGAACTAACTATCCCCGCGAGTTGTAAATTAGCTATAGCTAGAACGGAAAGTTTTATTTAAGGGAACGGTGTTCTAAGAGACAAAAAGACCAGGCGGACCATTATATTCTCTACCTCCTAAGCAAACGTTCGTCCTCATACCAACATAGAAAAGTACCTGAGCTACCAAATAACTGTGGGTATTTGTTCCGTATGTCCTCCTCAGACTCCTTACTCACCTCCTCGACTGATTGTCCCCTCCACTGGACCTTTACCGCAGGAATTCTCTCAGATCTCAACGGGCGATCATATCTATCAATAATGGTAACTGTTTCCTTCCCACTCTCATCCAGCTAAATAGTATTGAAGTCCAACACATGGGATAATTCGGCATGATATTTCCGAAGCATCGATACATGAAAAACTGGATGAACTCCTGATAAGATGGGGGTTAAAGCAAGCTCATAGGCAACCTCCCCAACTTGCCTCAATACCAGAAAGGAACCATTAACCTTGGGCTCAACTTGCCCTTCTTCCCGAACCTCATAATGGCCTTCATTGGTGAGACTTTCACGAGAACCTTCTCCCCAACCATGAACGATACATCACGCGCCTTCTGATCCACATAAATCTTCTGTCTGAACTGAGCTGTGTGAGTCCTCTCCTGGATCAACTTTACCTTGTCCAAGGCATCCTATATCAAATCTATGCCATATAATTTAGCCTCGCTAGGCTCAAACCACCGAATAGGAGAACGACAACGGCGATCATATAAGGCCTCGTATGGAGCCATCTTTATGATAGACTAATAGGTGTTGTTGTATGCAAAATCTCCCAAGGACAAGAACTGATAACACTATCATCCAAAGTCAATCACACATGCTCTGATCATGTCCTCTAAAATTTGAACTGTCCGCTCCAACTGCCCATCGGTTTGAGGATGGAATACTGTGCTGAGCTCTATACGGGTCCCCAACTCACTTTAAACGGCTCTGCAAAAATGGGAGGTGAACTAAGGGCCCCTAATTGATATGATGGAAATAGGCATACCGTGCAACCAAACTATCTCCCAAATGTAATCTGAGCATACTTCTCCGATGTATAAGTAGTTGCCACTAGAACGAAGTGAGCCGACTTGATTAACCTATCAACAATGACCTCTACTAAATCAAACTTACACAAAGTCTGCGGCAACCCAACTACGAAATCTATGGTAATGTGCTCCCACTTCCACTATGGTATAGGCATCTGCTGAAGTAGGCCGCTCAGCCTCTGGAGTTTATACTTGACCTGCTGATAGTTTAAACACCTAGCCACATATTCCACTATGTCTTTCTTCATCCTCTGCCACCAATAATGTTGCCTCAAGTCACAATACATCTTTGTTGCACCTAGATAAATAAAGTACCACAAACTGTGAGCCTCTTCTAGAATCCTCTTCCTCAAACCATCAACATTAGGAACACATAGGCAACCCTAGAGTCGCAAAACACCATCCTCGCCAATAGAAACCTCTTTGGCCACTACCTGAAGTACCGTCTCTCTGAGAACCACCAACTGAGGATCATCGAACTGCCAGGCCTTGATATTCCCCTATAACGAAGATTGAGAAACCACATATGCCAGGACTCGGTTGGGCTCTGAAATGTCCAACATCATAAGTCTTATAGAGAAGGACTGAATGTCCAAACTAGTGGCCTCTCCGCTGCTAGAATGAAGGCCAAGGTCCTCAAACTCTTTGCCTTTCTGCTCAAGGCATTCGTGACCACATTTGCTTTGCCTAGATGATAAAGAATGGTAATGTCATAATCCTTTAGTAACTCAATCCACTTACACTGCCTCAAATTAAGATCCATCTACTTGAATAAATGTTGTAAGATACGATGATCAATATAAATCTCACATGACACCGCATACAGATAATGCCTCCATATCTTAAGAGCATGAACAATCGCGGCCAACTCTAGATCGTGCACAAGATAATTCTTCTCATGAACCTTTAGTTGGAGCGAAACATATGCAATAACCCACCTCTCATGTATCAATGCACATCCAAAGCCAATGCGTGAAGCATCACAATAAATTGTATACATCCCCGAGCTGGAAGGAAATACAAGAACTGGTGTTGTAGCCAAAGTTGTCTTAAGCTTTAGAAAGCTCTCCTCACAATCATCTGACCAACAAAAAGGGGCACCCTTCTGGGTCAACCTAGTCAAAGGTGATGCAATCGATGAAAAACCCTGCACAAATCGTCTGTAATAACCTGCTAACCCCAGTAAACTCTTGATCTCGGCTACATATGTAGGGCGTGGACAACTCTGAACTACCTTGATCTTATTGGGATCCACCTTAATACCCTCTCCTGAAACAACATGCCCCAAAAGTGCCACTAACTCTAGCCAAAACTCACGCTTGGAGAACTTAGCATATAGGTTCTTCTCTCGCAAGGTTTGAAGCACTACCCTCAAATGTTGCTCGTGCTCCCTGATCACGCCTAACTATAGTCCTAAAAAGGATAAGAGGGCATTACTAATATAATCTGAGTATTTATGCCCAGAGTCGAACCTACAGAGAACAAAGGCTTAGTTGTATCTATTTAATATCACCAAGAAGACAAGATTGAAAATAAATAAACAGCTGAATACTAACTATGCTTGAATTGTAAACAATTGGAATAAAGGTCTGAGGTAATGGTTTCCCATTGTTAATTTCCTTATTTGTATGTTTCTTATAGTTTTGACTTAGTTGCCTCTATCAATCATGAACTCTCCAGCTATCATAAATCTCTCTCAAGCAATTATAATAATTTACTAGACGCACTCTCTCAAGCTACGCTAGCTAGATTCACATTACTGTTCACTTAGATCGCACCCGAGGTATCGTTATCTCTAATACAACCTCTAAACCCTCGGTTATGACTCTCGCCTATACTCCGGTAGTGATGTTTTTCAAACAACTACCTAAATATGCACTCTCTCTCAAGCAGATACATAATAAATAGGAACGGCTAATTGAAGATCCTTTCAATTAACCAAAATCAAAATATAGTTGAACAAATAGAGATTAAAAACCAACTCAAAACTATATTAAAAACACCCAATTCATCCCCAACGGGTTTCACCAAAACCTTAGATATCAAATTAGTTATTCATAATAGTATGTAAAACTACAATATCAAAAGTCATAACCAACTATGAAAAATAAGAAGAGGAAGGAAAAACTTGTTGAAGAATTCCCCGCCTTGCTCTTATTATGTCTCTGCCTCCATAGGTAAAATATGTGTCAAAAATATGTCCAACCCCCCAAAACAACGTTGTTCCATGTATATATACCAATTAGGGTCGGTCCCAAACAATTATACCTTCTCCTACATAAAAAAGGACAATATTTCACGTCAAGACTATCGCGGCCACGGAATGGACCGCAGTGACGACCGCGGAAGGCACTGCCTCAAACCGCGGCGCGGACCACGGTGATGACCGTGGTGCACTTTCTATCGCATTGTTTACCCTGTTCTATTTGGAATTTGAAAATTATAAAAGATGAAGTTTTAGCCCTTTGGGTCCAACCATATATTGTGGAGCTCAAATGGAGTTTTGAGAAAAAATGTTATATCGATTTTACTAGACAGTGCACAATATGCCTCCTGGAGTCTACGTTCGTACTTAATTATCAAATTTGACCCCCGAACCTGATTCCGGCTTAATTTCTTGAGCTCTTACTCAGACTTCAAAGATCCAAATCACTTAATTTCATTCTATAACATCTATATAGCTTAGAATTACTCCTACAAAGTATAAAATGCACTGTTAGTGCAAAACATTAGCAATTAAAGTGCAAACTCAACTAAAGTACAGTAAATTAGAGTGTAATAATCGACTAAAATACACAATTATAGCCTATCATCAGTACCCCACACTTACACCATTACTCGTCCTCGAGCAATCAAACTATACTTTATATAGACACAGCCTTTTTAAGCAATTCTCCTAACTCATCACACCAAGAATATTTCAAATAGACTAAGCACAGAAGCGTAACATCTTAACCTTAATATTTGACTCACAAGTACCACGCATTATTCACAACTCACCTACTTACTCTAACATAGAGGTCACTGACATTACCTTTCCTTCATGAATCAAGTGCCCTCGCACAACACAAGAGAGTAGTTACACACAATAAAATTTAAGAACACTTAGGAACTCAAGATAGAAAGAATTCACTCACTCTCAGAAATAACATTCATATGCCACAAAGGATGCACCATAAGCTTGCCCGCAATGTACTACTCCACTAATCAAGCTCATTTAATCTTGAATTAATTAGGACTTTATTTGGTTGTAATATAGGCTACGGGACGGGTAGGATACATTTAGATATAAGAGTGACTACACCTCCCTAAGCACTTTAATACATACATTTTAACATTTAAACCCCATACTTATGTCGAACAAAAATTCCACCTTCACATCAATGTAAATTACCCCATTCTTCTTTAAGCACACTTACGTCAAGAGCCACCACTTATCAAGGAATCTCTTCTTCTTTTTTTATTTTCACAACAATCCAACTATTTTTTTTTCAATTAAAGTGGCTCTTACTTTTTCAAAACAGTGCACCTTTCTCCTTATTTCATTAGTTCCACTCAAAAGCCAACCCAACCACCCCACACTTTAACTTTTATAAAGTTCATAACTAATCAAGTTCTCATGAGAGGTGAAAAGGTTCAAATAAAACCCTTGGAAAAGAACCGCGGCACAAAGAAAAACCAAGGGGGAATTATTACACTACCTACAAAGAAAATCTTTTTTAAAAAATTTTTTTAGACTTAAATCCCTCAAGAAAATTGTCTAATAGATCCATCGCCGGGAAAAGTCCAATCCTTGCTATTAAAAATAATTCAGTTAAACTAACACAACTAAAATAGCATAGAAAGTCACCAAGACACTCTCCTCACCCCACACTTAAAATTGTGCATTGTCCTTAATGCACACTTTAACTAATAAAAGGACAAAAGAGACTCCCTGGTAGGCCAAAGGCCAAAGCACTAACAGATCATGGGGTACTCAGTCTTCTCCCAAGTTTGGTCCTTCGTGCGGGTACCTCACACTTAGTTCCAACCATTTTGTTTGTTGTTGCATCCTTCCAATACCTTTGCTTTCCATGCTCCTACAAAACAAAATATTGACACTACAAAAATAATACAATCAAAAAAACAAAAACAAAATAAAATAAAGCAATAAAGCTGGGTTACCTCCCAACAAGGGCTTGATTTAATGTCGCCGCACAATGCGAATAACTTTTTGCCTCCACCTCGAGCTTATGAATTGAACCCCAAGTTCTGATTCAAGCTTATGATTATGGTCATGAGGCGGTGGAACATATCTAACTGGCCCAAGGAAATAATGTAGTATTCTGCACTCTTTGGCCTTTGTGTAAGGTATGTAATCCTGACTTTCTGGCAAGAAGAATTCCATAATATGTGCACCTTGTTCCTCATTCCATTACTCTTCGATTGGTTCGGATGAATCTATTTCCATATCATCATCCAAACATAATGTGGGAAAATGCTTGGAGTGTGGACCAATGCGCTCAAACACATGAACTTTAGGATATTTAACATCCTCAACATTAATGATACTAGAGTCAACAAAATTTATATCCTCAAAGTCCTTGGCTAGCTCTAGTCTCATTTCTTCAACATTGACATCCTCAATTTGTGGTTGGCTAGGTTGTTGATGTTCTACTCTGATCCACCCAATTAACACCTCAAATTCATGCTCTTCTTGGCTACTATCCTCAATATTGGCTTGTTGAGTATTAAAAGCTCCAACCACCTGACTCAATTGATCCTCCAACTTGCGAATAGTTGCCTCTTGCCTTTCTATATGAAATTGTTTTTCATTATTTTGTTTCAGAAGGCCCTTTAACATATCCTTGATCTCCTTCAGGTCTGCATTCCCAGGTCCTTTGTTTCTATTAACTCCATAAGAAAAGGTATAACCATCATAGTAAGGGGTTGGGAGAAAATAAGAAATTTAAGAACAACCATGAAAGTGACAATTTCTACCACCACACATATCACACACATTCCACAAATAAGATTGAGTTGGTGTACATAACTTGCTCTTAGAAACGTTTTGAAAATTTTGCCACGGGTGGTTTTCTTCATAATATGTATGGAGATTAATAGTAGAATTATCTACATCTAAATTCCCATAATTCCAAGATGTCATGTTTCTCAAATCAACAGTTATACAAAAAAAAAACAAAAAACAAAACAAAAGTTCAAACTTGAACCATAGCAATATATACAGCTGCAATATATACAACTACAACTACACCGTTAGTTCCCCGACAACGGCACCAAAATTTGATCACGGCCAACTCTAGTCCTAAAAAGGATAAGCGGTTGTTACAAATATAGTCTAAGTATTTATGCCCAGAGTCGAACCCACAGAGAACTAAGGCTTAGCTGTATCGGTTTAATATTACCAAGAAGACAAGATTGAAAATAAGCATCCTAAAAAGTGCACTTCCAATACCAAGAAAGAGTCCAAGCTCTTAATTCGAATCCGAACGATCCCAAACTAGTTAAAGGAAGTAAGAACTAGTCAATATAGACTCACAAGATCAAATTCTAGATATTTAAGCAATTTCCCAACCATTAACACAAGTTTCCTAAAATCCAGCCGGGGGCCCACGTGCCCAGATTTCAAGATTTTTCGAAGGAAGTTATTCTCTACAATATAAGGATTAATAATATATAATTTCTAATTTATTCCATAACAAATTTTGTTAAATCTAACTTCTATTAAAACCTAGGTTTTGTTCTAACCCCGTGATTTCACCTTAATATTAGTGTTTGATCTACCTAAGACATAATTATTAAGAAATAGGTAGACCACGTTTACCTCAAGATGCTAGGTGAAGTTCTTCCCTTAAGAGCTATAAAATCGCCCAATGGAAGAGTGAAAGTGATAAAAATGGCTTAGAACCCGTATTAAATGAACCTCACTGCTTCATCGATTTCTGCATCTGTGGTCAAAAGACCGCATCTGCGAGAACTTGAACGCATCTGGGAAATATGGACTGCATCTGCAAAATGGGCCAAAGGAGCTAGGACCACTTCTACGGCCTCGAGGCCGCATCTGCAGAGCCGTTTCTGCGGCCTGGGAGCCGCTTCTGCGATTCCTGGACTGGCTTGCCCTTGGCCGCTTCTACGATGGAAGGACCGAATCTGCAGTCTTGCACCTAGGGTCCACCAACCGCAGGTGTGTTTATGACAGAAGCAACAGTTCCAACTCTTTCCAACAATTTTCACTTTACTTTAGCCTCGTCCAATGACGCTCATGACTCCCAGACCCTGCCCGAACATACCGTTAAGTCTAAAATAACAAGACAGACCTATTCAAACCTTCAGAACACCCGAAACGATGCTAAATCTAGGAACCATCCCATAATGAATCATACTTATGAACTTCAAGTTCTTAGTTTTCCTCTAACAGGCCAAAACAACCTTAAACTACTTGGATTGATACCAAATTTTACGTGCAGCTCTTAAATGATATTTCGGACCTGTACCAGGCTTCGAAACTAACATACGAGCCTGATACCCATAAAATAAATCATTAATCAGTTTTTTAAATCCTTAATACTTCAAATTAACAATTTCTAATAAAAATTCATTACTCAGGCTAGGGACCTCAGAATTTGATTCCGGGCATACGCCCAGGTCCTATATTTTTATACGAACCCTGTGGAACCGTTGAATTATGAATGTGGGTCCGATTGCTAAAATGTTGACCAAAGTCAACTTAGCCTTGTAAGAAAATCTCTAAGCGGTAAAATAGGCATATTTCACTCCAAAATCTTCCAAATCCTTAACCAACTATCCCCACAAGTCGTAAATTAGCTAAATCAAGCACGGGAAGTTTTATTTAAAGGAACAGGGTTCTAAGAGACAAAACGACTAGGCTGGTCATCATAGGTCTTGAGGGCTATAGAGAGTATGGTGCAACTATTCCAGGTAATGGTGTACCATTATAAAAACCTGTGGTTGAACCTGACCCGATTCTCGTCGATATGGTCTCATGAAACACTCAACACATTGGCGTAAGTTCCAACACCAAAAGGAGTATACTCCGAGAAAATAAATAGGACACTCGGAAAAATCTCACTTGGGAAGAAAGAGAGGCAAACAGGGGAAGTGAAGCAGGAAAACCTTAACACATCGTTCATATGATTATCGTGGGGATCGATGTTCCCCTAGGGCCCGTGATCAAGTGAACAAAGGTTTATACGGAAACGTAAGGGCAACTGTGGAGCCGCGTATTTGAAGAAATCCTGACGTTCAGTGAAGAACACTTCGAGACTCTTTCTTATCCACACAATGATGCACTAGTAATCTTGTTTCTCTTAAATAATATCCAAATTAAATGTGTACTCGTGAACCCAAGTAACTCGGCCAATGTAATTAGATCGATGACGGAAGAATAGCTCGGATTACTCGATCTGCCCATACCTACCTCGTGAATCCTCAAAGTCTTCAATATGGTTGGCAAAGCAACAGAAGGAGAGATCACCCTCATGGTTAACATATTTGATGTAGTTCAAGATACCAAATTCCACGCTATTGAGGTACAATGCCTTGCTCGGTAGGCCATGGATACATAATATGAAGGTAGTACCATCGACCATGCATCAGATTATTAAGTTTCCAACAAAAGACGGAATAAAGACAGTATACGTGGAGCAAAATACGGTGAAGGAAATGTTCGTGGTCTATAAAGAGGTACGAAATTCTTTACACTCCGCCTCGGAAGAGTTTGAAATCCAACAAACCCCCGATGATGATGAAGACGATTTCCTTGCACCCAGAACATTTATTGCCCCCGAAGAATCGGATACAACAAAGTTGACTATCGAAGAGCTGTAGCAAGCCGTATTGGTCTAGCATCTCCCATATTAGAAGGTATAGTTGACACGGGATTAAACCCTGGACTCAAGAAAAAATTCATTTGATTCCTTATTAAAAACATCGATTGCTTCTCTTGGTCCCATTTAGACATAATAGGGATCCCACCACAGATAACTACCCATCGAATAAGCGTTGACCCCAGGTACAAACTGGTGAAGAAAAAAAGGAGACCCCAGTCTAAGATAAAGCATGCATTCATCAAATACGAGGTAACAAAGCTCCTCAAGATAGGGTCTATTAGGGAAGTAAAATATCCCAAATGGCTGGCCAATGTGGTGGTCGTTCCCAAAAAGGGAGTAAACTAAGAATGTGCGTAGATTATAAATATCTAAATTGGTTATGCCCAAAGGACTTGTTCCCACTACCCAAGATCGACTGTTTGATCGATGCCACAGACAACCATAAAACCCTCCCTTTTCTCAATGCCTATTCAGGGTATAATAAAATTCATATGAACCCCGAGGTTAGAGAAAAGACTTCATTCATCACGAAGTACGATACGTACTGTTACAATGTATTGCCTTTCGAGCTAAAAAACACAAGGACCACATACCAACGCCTACTTAATAGCATGTTCAAACATCAAATAGGCAAGACTATGGAAGTTTATATTGATGACATGCTAGTTATGTACCTGTGCGCAGAGTACTATTTGATTCATTTGTAAGAAAAAATCGACATCCTCAAAAGTTACAACATGAAACTCAATCTCGAGAATTGCACCTTCGGTGTAGGATGGAGAAAATTCTTGGGTTTCATGGTATCAAACAGAGGAATCGAGATCAACCCAGATAAAATCAAATCCATCAAAGAAATTATGGTGTTAAATAACGTAAAGGTTGTGCAGCAGTTGACCGGGCGTATAGCAGATTTGGCTCGGTTCATATCAAGGTCGTCAGACAGGAGTCACCATTTCTTCTCCTTGCTCAAAAAGAAAAACAACTTTGAATAGACTCACATTCGCCAACGCGCCTTGGAGGAGTTGAAGTGATACCTGACAAGATCGCCTTTGGTACACACCCCAAAAGAGGATGAGACATTATATTTATACATGGCTGTATTCGAGATAGCGGTAAGTGTTGTAATTATTTGAGAATAATAAGGTAGGAAATTCATTGTTTATTATGTAAGTCAGACCCTAGGTGATTCCGAAACCAGGTAGTCACACCTGGAAAAACCAATTCTTATACTAATGAATACATCTCGAAAATTGAAACCTTACTTCCTATGCCATCATATGTTTAACAATGTATCCCCTTCGGATATTGCACAAACCTAAATTATCAAACCGACTGGCCAAATGGGCCATCGAACTCGTGGGATATGATATCGAGTATCATCCCCTAATGTCTATCAAGTCTCAAATTTTGGTAGACTTCGTAGCCTACTTTGCTCCTTCTCTCGTACCGAGGTCCATTAAGAACTTTTGCTAAAAACGAGCATATCTTCTAGGATAAGGACCTTGTTTAGTGACGGCACTTCGAACGTATGAGGCTTCGGGCTCGGCATAGTTCTATGGCTACCTACGGACAGCGTGATAAGAAAATATATAAAAACCACAAGGTTAACTAACAATGAAGCCAAGTATCAGGCTATGATTACAGGTTTGGAATTGGCCAAAAGTCTAGGAGCCGAAGTCATTGAAGCAAAATGCGATTCCCTCCTGGTGGTAAATCAGGTAAATGGGAGCTTCGAGGTTCGGGAAGACATTAGGCATAGATACTTAGACAAAATTGAAGTCACATTGCACCACTTCAAATAATGGACTCTGGTTCACATACCTCAAGAGGAAAATAGCAAAGTCGATGCCATCGAAAACTTAGGATCGTCTGTCGAGGAACATACATGCTCCACAGATCTGTGGTTAAACTATCCAAATTAGTGATCGAGGAAGACCATGCCGAGATCAACTCCACTATCCAAACATGGAATTGTAGAAACAAATATATCGATTACTTGGAATGCGGGAATCTACTCGCATACCCAAAGAGTCGACGGCTCCGCGAACCAAAGCGACCCGATTTTCGCTCGATGAAAATAGAACTCTTTATAGAAGAACCTTTGATGTCCCCCTAGCAGTAACTTTGGGGCCGAGAGATAAAGACTATGTGCTCCGAGTGATCTACAAGGGAACCTGCAGAAATCACTCCGGTGCCGACTCCTTTGTTCAAAAAATAATCAGTGTAGGCTACTATTGGGACAGCAAATAAGGACACCAAAGAATTTGTCCATAAATGCAACAAATTCCAAAGATTCTCCCTAATGATTCACCAATTCAGTTTTGTTGTCGTGGTCATTCATGAAATGGAGGAAGGACATTGTCGGAGTTCTACCAACGGCGCCAGGTAAAGCGAGGTTTATTTTATTTATGACTGACTACTTCTTGAAATAGGTTGAAGCACATGCCTTCAAAAAAATAAGAGAAAAAGAAGTCACTAATTTCATCTGGGACCATATCATGTGCCGATTCAGAATTCCTTCTTAGATAATGTGTGATAACGGGAAGCAATTCATCGGAAGCAAAGTGACTTAGTTCCTCGAGGACCACAAGATCAAAAGGATCATGTCGACGCCCTACCACCCGTGTGCAAATAGCCAAGACAAGTACACATATAGAACCATCATTCAAAACTTAAATAAGAAGTTGGAAAGCGCTAAGGGAAGGTGGAGAGAGATATTACTCGAAGTGCTCTAGGCATATCGAGCAACTCCTAAATCATGCACGGGGGAAATGCCTTCCTCCCTAGTATATGGCGACAAGGCTTTGATACCGGTCCAGGTTGGAGAACCTACTGCCAGATTCTGACACACCAAGAGCTCAAACAATAAGGGATGACTACTACTCTCGAACTATTGGATGAAAAACGAGAAGCCTCGCTGGTCCGAATAGCCGCACAAAAACAAAGAATTGAAAGATACTACATCGGGAGAACAAATCTCTAACATTGTGGAATCAGGGACTTAGTCCTAAGGAAAGTAACCTTGAATAATCTAAATCCTAATGATGAAAAGCTAGGTCAGAATTGGGAAGGACCGTACCGCGTCCTTGGGGTAGTTGGCAAATGGTCCTACAAACTCGGCACCATGGAAGGCGAACAGCTTCCAAGCAATTTGAATATATCCATGATCATATGCTATTACTGCTAAAAGCTCAAAGGCCTTAGGTTTCAAAGGCATGCTCTTTTCCTTCGATCAGGTTTTTTCATCCCAAAAAAGGGGCTTTTTCACCGATGAGGTTTTTAACGAGGCAACATCTATATGCTACCTAAGGAAGACTCAACAATATTCAAGGCTTCTCTTCAATCAACCTCGAGTACTGGGGGCATTCCCTTAGAAAGTCACCCCCTCGGAGAAGCCAAGACTTGCTAAAAAGGTTCACGATAGGAAATGATGTACCAGGTCAAACGGTCATATGAACCATGCTCGTATAGAATAACCGAGCCCCTGGAAGCGAGAACATGTATACTTGTACCAAGTAATCCAAATACTTTCCCCTCCGGCAAAACATTCCACGTTTCAAATAAGTTTAATAGTTTTTAACAAAAACAACTCTAGAGCCAAAATATGCCCCAAACACTCAAGGACTGATGTAAAACACTCGAGGCCATATGACCTCTAGGTCGGAAGATTAGAACTCGTAAGCCCTCAACTAGGTAATATCAAGTTTACAAAAATGACCCAAAATGTCCCGAACAATCGTGGATTAGAGTCAAAAACTCGAGGCTATATGACCTCCAGGTCGGAATATTAGAACTCGTAAGCCCTCGACAAGGTAATATAAAGTTTACAAAAATGGCTCCAGGGCCCAAAATGTCTCGAACACTTGGGGACCCACATAAAAAACTTGAGGTTGTATGACCTCTGAGTCAGAAGATTAGAACTCTTATGCCCTCAACTAGGCAACATCAAGTTTGCAAAAAAATGAATCCATAATCAAAAGCATCCCGAACACTCCGGGACCTGTATCCCGAACACTCCGGTACTGGCGTCAAGAAACCTGTGATGTCTTGGGGTTTAATGCCAACCACTAACACTAGGGAACTAACCTTCGGGTCAGAAGATTAGAACTAGTAAGCCCTCAACAAGGTAATATCAAGTTTAAAAAATGGCTCAATGGCCCAAAATGTCCTGAACACTCGGGGGACTCGAGTCAACAACTCGAGGCTGTATGACCTCCAGGTTGAAACATTAGAACTTGTAAGCTCTCAACAAGGTAATATAAAGTTTACAAAAATGGCTCTAGGGCGGGTCGAAAGAGTAGAACTCGTAATCCCTCGACGAGGCAACATCAAGTTTGCAAAATCAACTACAAAATCAAAAGCATCCCAAATGCTCGGGGATTGGCATCAAGAAACCTTCGAAGTCTCGGGGTGTATCTCCAACCGCCAACACTCGGGGACTGACCCTCAGGTTCGAAAGATTAGAACTTGTAAGCCCTCAACAAGGTAATATCAAGTTTATAGAAATGGCTCAACAGTCCAAAATTTCCCAAACACCCGGAGCCTGGCATAAAAAATTCGAGGTCGTATGACCTCCGGGTCAGAAGACTAGAACTCTTATGCCCTCAACAAGGTATATCAAGTTTGCAAAAATGGCTCCAGGGCCCAAAATATCCCGAACACTCAGGGACTAGAGTAAAAAATTAAGGCCGTATGATCTCCCGATCGCAAGATTAGAACTCATAAGCCCTCAACGAGGCAATATCAAGTTTGCAAAAAATGACTCCACAATCATAAGCATCCCAAACACTCGGGGAGCGGCAGCTTGAATCTCGGGGACTGGTAACCCCAACACTCGGGGACTGGCATCAAGAGAACTTTTATATCGGGGTTTATTACCAATCACCACCTCATTGACTTATTAAAAACCCAGGGCCATAAGACTCTGTGTGGGCAGCCTCGGTCTCATAAGGCCTATATAAGGCAACAACAATATCTGTAAGACCTCAAACGAAGAATGAACTATACTTGTACCAAGTAACCATATTTGTAAGACCTTAAACAAGGCATGAACTATACTTGTACTGGGTAACAATATCTATAATTCCTCAAACAAGGCATGAACTATACATGTACCAAGTAATCAAAACGTACGACCTTACAAAATGCATTACATCGACCTTAAACTTAAGGCTATATACTCAAACAAGTAAGACACCTAAAAAGGCTTTCCCTCGGTATGGGCGCCTAAACTACTTCACTCGAGAATTAAAAATGACCACAATTATAAGGCTCCAGCCAAGTTGATGCGACTCAGGGATACCCCACCATCGCTATAAAACTACAGGCCTTCAATTACTTTGAAAAGAACCTAACTTTGAAAAGAACCTATTAAACAGGCTACCCTCGGCATACGCAATAGAGCTTCGACCACGTCAACTCCAAACTATAAACTTCGAAACACTCAACCACCAAGGAAAACCTCTCGAGGTATTCGTTTATCACCGTATAACGACTTACAATTGAGGTTTTTATCGAACCATGGAAGATTCAGGCAAATACAATTTCAAAAAGTCCTTAATGAGGGAAAAATAAAGCCTATATTAGAGGTCGTACTAACCATATGCATAAGAGCCATTGTTGCCAGCCCATATAAAAGGTCGTACCAACCTAATGTGTAAGAGTCACAGCCAACAACCCATATAAAAGGTCATACCGACCATATGCGTAAGAGCCACTGCCACCAGCCCATATAAAAGGTCGTATCGACCTAATGCATAAGAGCCACTACCGCCAGCCCATATAAAAAGTTGTACCGACATAACGTAAGAGCAACTACTACCAGCCCATATAAAAAGGTTTATCAACCTAAAGTATAAGAGCCCAAGATGCCAACTTACATTAAAAGTTCGTAGCGACTTAACGCGTAAGAGCTTAAGGGTTAGCCCTAAATTCAAAACTTAGGGTCCATGAGCTCGAGTCGAAACCCGACTCGAAGAACTGAACCCAAAGTAGTTAACTAAACAAGACCAAAAACAAAAGCATCAGAGCCTAATATACCAGCTTACATTAAAAGGTCGCACCGACCCGACGCGTGAGAATCTAAAAAATCCGCACAAATAGCCTCAAGCACAACACCACAAACTTACAGGTCGATAAACCTAGAAAAAACTTAAAGCTGGTAAGAAAAAGTCGAAACACGGCTTGGGGCTCAAGAACCAATCGATCGACTTTCGACCATTGCAAAATGCTCGACGATCAACTTTCGACCATTGTGAAACACTTGATGGAGTAGGAACCCAAGGGTCTAAATTTAAGACCCACAGCTTCAGATTAATTGACGAACGAATGTCGCAAGTCGTTCAAAGGAAAAGCGAAAAAAGGTAAAGAGTTGACATATATATATATATATATATATATATATATATATATATATATATATATATATATATATATATATATATATATATAAGATTCAGAAAAGTATGATTACAAAGCCTACATCTAGAGCCCATACGAAGGTACAAATCAAGTAAAAACCATAATCTATCACCGGAGCTATGTCTTCTACAGCCCCCTCAAAAAGTAAGCTTTCAACAGCTTCTCCCATAACCTACGGGTTTCCAGCGGCCTCCTCCCCTTCAGGGACTTTGCCTCTATCTTCATCACCTCCCGAGTCACTGCTTGACTCATCTTTGGAAGGAAGGTTGGCAGCAGCTTCCTTTTTTAGGATCTTCACCCTCTCAATCTCGGCGATTGAGTCAATTCCCCCCGTATATATATATATTCGAGCGTCTGTCTTCGAGTAATCGGGCATGTTCCATTCCTCAGGTCAGGCGCAACTCAGCCTTTTTGGACACCTTCCAAGCCTAAGCATTCACAGTTGCGGCATCCTCCTTATGTGAGGTCATGAGCGACTAAGTCTAGGCCATGACCTCGGATAACGTAGTAGCCAACTCATCATGGAGATCCTTATACTTACTACTCTCAGCCCTTGCATCTTTGAGACAATTACCAATCAAAACCACCTCTCTCTAAAGGGTATCTCTATCATAGATTAACTCACTCAAATGTGGCTTAAGTTCGAGAATTTCGGAGTCCCTGGCATGGAGATCCTCCCCCATAAGGTCATGTTTCTCCTTAAACTGCAAAAATCGATCAAGAGGTATTTTAACAATGAACTCAGTTAGACGTGCAGACAAAACTAACGAGAACTACGTAACTTGTTCAGTAAGATGAGCCTTTTCCTGGGATGCCGCTTCTAAGCAATCTCGAAGGCCAGGAGTTCTTCCTCCCTCTAGGTAGAAAGAGCCCTGAGCTTATCAGCTTCCGAGGTAAGCTTCTTATATTCACCCTCATGGAAAGTCAACTCGGTTTCAAAATGGGCCAACGTTTGATCATAAAGAACCTTGGCATGGAACCACGAAAGAAATAAGGTTATCAGAGCAAAATTCGGGGCACCAAGTGTTAACGAATAGCTTACTTGCTTGCATGGCCTATCAATCTCATTAAAATGAGCGAAATTTCAGGTTCGGGCTTTTCCTTAGGCTAAGAAGAATGCTTCAAACATATTTTTATCACCAACGGACGTCCCCACATCGGAAAACTCTGTATTAGGGACGTCTTGCATCTCCTTCTGAGGAAAAGCCGATTCTAGAGGAGAATCGCTCACCTCAATGATCTCGACTAAATCAATCAGGGTCATCCCTTGCTTCTAAATAACTTTAGAATTAGGCTCCCCCGGATTGCCTGCCAGGTGCACCTCGGCTCTAGGGAAATTTTAGCCGTCAATCGTCTCAGTCCTACCCGATGCACCCTCTTCAACCCAAGGCAGAGCAACAACGAAACCAAGCCACAATTCAGAAACTGCCAACTCAATAGTATGTGGAACAGTTATATCCTCTCCCCATTCGACTGCCGTCAAGGTATCATCTTTCTTC